>CM044559.2:1177500-1233645 GCA_024416835.2 Perccottus glenii | reverse complement strand
TAGAATGTTAGAAAAGAGACAGAATGTTAGAATAGATAGAATGTTAGAAAAGAGATAGAATGTTAGAAAAGAGACAGAATGTTAGAAAAGAGATAGAATGTTAGAAAAGAGATAGAATGTTAGAAAAGAGACAGAATGTTAGAAAAGAGATAGAATGTTAGAAAAGAGACAGAATGTTAGAAAAGAGATAGAATGTTAGAAAAGAGATAGAATGTTAGAAAAGAGATAGAATGTTAGAAAAGAGACAGAATGTTAGAAAAGAGATAGAATGTTAGAAAAGAGACAGAATGTTAGAAAAGAGATAGAATGTTAGAAAAGAGACAGAATGTTAGAAAAGAGATAGAATGTTAGAAAAGAGATAGAATGTTAGAAAAGAGACAGAATGTTAGAAAAGAGAAAGAATGTTAGAAAAGAGATAGAATGTTAGAAAAGAGACAGAATGTTAGAAAAGAGACAGAATGTTAGAAAAGAGACAGAATGTTAGAAAAGAGACAGAATGTTAGAAAAGAGAGAGAATGTTAGAAAAGAGATAGAATGTTAGAAAAGAGATAGAATGTTAGAAAAGAGATAGAATGTTAGAAAAGATAGAATGTTAGAATAGATAGAATGTTAGAAAAGAGAGAGAATGTTAGAAAAGAGATAGAATGTTAGAAAAGAGATAGAATGTTAGAATAGATAGAATGTTAGAAAAGAGATAGAATGTTAGAAAAGAGATAGAATGTTAGAAAAGAGATAGAATGTTAGAAAAGAGACAGAATGTTAGAAAAGAGAAAGAATGTTAGAAAAGAGAGAGAATGTTAGAAAAGAGATAGAATGTTAGAAAAGAGATAGAATTTTAGAAAAGAGACAGAATGTTAGAAAAGAGAAAGAATGTTAGAAAAGAGATAGAATGTTAGAAAAGAGATAGAATGTTAGAAAAGAGACAGAATGTTAGAAAAGATAGAATGTTAGATTTTGATTTTAACAAACCTTTTATTACAACACAATATACAAGACATTACCTAATATTTACCATACCATATTTTTACACCAAAATATAAATATACAAAATAAATAAATAAAAGAAAAAAGAAAAAACTCACATCACAAAAATCAATTCACCTTTAAAAACAGAGCACAGGGCCTCCTTGTAACACCAAATACATTCAAATGTAACAAAATCATCAATAGACTTATAATATAAAAAATCTACCATGACTCTTGACTTCACCAAATTAAAAAACAAGGCCACCATATTCTGATTTAGATTCTGTTCTATTTTCTTTTCCTACTTAAATAAATGGCCAGCAGGCTTGGCCTAGAACAAAATTCAGAAGCTTACAGACAACACTTTTTCCTCACATACTTGTACCCCAAAATAAACGTCTCCAGAGAAAAGGTCTCATTGCACCTCTTAAAGACATCACTTACAACTTCAAACAAAGGTTGTAGTCTACAACAATTCATGAACATATGAAAAATGGTTTCTCTAGTAGAGCAAAAGGACATCCAGAGTCAACCCCAGGGTTTAAAACTGAGACAAATGCATTAACCGCAACAGCACCATGAATGATCTTCCACTGTAAATCACCTGTTCTCTTGGTTAACGGTGGTTGATAAAGAAATCCACTCAGGCTTTACGCCTTCGTCAGTTTAAAAACATCACGCCAAGGAGTATCAACTCTTGCACTTAAGACATTTTGCTAAACACTAAAACACAAGACCTGTACAAAGATTTACCAGCACTTACAAAAAGTCTTTACACAGAGATGCAGAATTTTTAAAAAGGGGAAATAATCCTCCAACATTTATAGTCAAAGATAAACGAGAAAGGAGTCTTTGGGATTTGCAACACAAGAACCTTCATAGTATTCTGTTAACAATTCCATTTCAGTTGTTTCAAGAGCAGCTTTCATTTCATGAGCAACAGGTTAACAAGACGAATAGACCTGATTCCCAAGTGTTGAGCTAGAGCTACTTCATCCTTGAAATCTGACCCTACAATGCTCAGTAGCTGTCTCAGAGTGAGAACATTATGTCCCGCCAACACCCTACTGAGTCCAGGAAAACAGGAACTGTCCATTAAATCCAACCGGCGCCATGGATTAAAGGCTCCTCCAGTAACCAGAAAAGAGAAGGTGAGCTTTGTGAACGTTGGACAAAAAAGAGACTCCAAACTTTAAAAATATTCTTATAAAAAATTGGCAACTTAGAGGTGTCCAGTTTTAAGGGATCCATTAGGAAAAGTGCTTTGTCCAGTCCCAAACCTGCAAAACTCCGTTAGAATCAGGCATGAAACAGCGCCAGTTACAGTCTGAAGGTCCATCCAAAAGTCTTTGCACAAACTGTAACCGAAAGGCTGCAATCCTGCTTTGAAGATGGCCACCCTCCTCCTTAGGCAAAAACAATACATTTTGTGACACCCAATGTAATTACTCCCAAAAAAATTCACCATGAGAGTCTGAATTTTTAAAAGTAATTGCAAAGGAGGATCTACACATGCAAACCTATGCATAAGGAAGACGCCACCAAGTTGTTAACAATTAAAATGCGTCCTCTATATGATAATTTTGGAGTCAAATGCTTCCACTTGTCTAGGCGTCCTTTGACTCAATTAAACCTTCCCAGTTTTCTGTACTACTGTCTCCTCACCCAGAAAAACCCCCAAGTATCGAAACCCTTCTTTACCCCACTGTAAACCAGAAGGGAGTTGTGGTTTTCCACCTTCCCAACTTCCTATCAGAAGGGCTTCACTCTTATTCCAATTTACATTAGCAGAAGACAAGGTTTTAAAATCTCCAAGCAATTCAAATAAAACCTGCACATCACTTTGTTTACTAATCACTACTACTAAATCATCAGCATACGCTGATAATGAAAAGTTGCAATTACACGTTAGAAGGAAATACCTTCAAGTTTCAACCTAATTTGTTGTAATAAAGGCTCTATGGCCAAAGAATAGAGCATACCAGAAAGGAGCACCTGTCTAATACCTCTGCAGGCTTTAAAAGGAGCACACAAACCACCGTTAACCTTGAGAATACTCTGAACGTCACTATAGAGAACTTTCACCTGATCTATAAAGGTTTTACAAAACCAAAGGCTTAGAACTCTCCATAAATAAGTGTGCTCAACGCGATCAAAGGCTTTCTTGATCTAATGATATAAGGCCATAATCTAGATTTAGCCTCTTAGAGACATCAAGAAGATCACGAATCAAAAAAACATTATCAAAAATTGACCTCCCAGGGACGCAGTAAGTCTGATCAGGATGAATTACCTGGTCCATAACCTCTGCCAATCGATTTGCTAAGACCTTAGAGAGCAGCTTGTAGTCACCACACAGGAGGGAAACTGGACGCCAGCACCTGATGTCCGTCAGATCACCCTTCTTGGGTAGGAGAGTCAGGACCGCTCTGCGGCAACTCAATGGCAGAAGCCCTCCGACTAGACTGTCATTCATTACCTCTAGCAAGTCCTCTCCAATCTCTGACCAAAGGGACTTATAAAAGTCAAGAGATAGAATGTTAGAAAAGAGTTAGAATGTTAGAAAAGAGAAAGAATGTTAGAAAAGAGATAGAATGTTAGAAAGAGGCAAATACATTGCTAATCCTACAACAAGCCACACATGCTTTTAGATATGTGCTAATCTGTAGAAAAAAAAATATATATATATATATATAAAGACTATAAAAACTATAGAAGCAGGATGAACCTGTTTGCGACTACTGTATATTTCAGCTGTGTGTTCATTTAGTACAATACACAGAAGTAGACACTGTAACAGTACAATAAATAAAACAACAGCCTTAATGAGCCATAGAGAAGCGTGCTGAGGGTCCTTTTCCAAACCCAGTAGAAAGAGGGCTGCTGCAATAAACTGAAACAAAACAATTTAGCTCATATGTCCCAAACCTTCAGCAATAATGTGTTAAATAAGAAACACAAGCGCTTCTCTTTTAGCAGTGCTCAGTTTGTCCTCTTTCGGCAGTTAGAAACAAGAGGTAATGAGATTAAAATAAGGTCTTCCACAAGGTCCTACGTCTGTTTTGAATGAAATAAGTGTTCAAATTGACAAATTGCCCCGTAGGGCGGCTCTGCTGCTGACCCAGTGTCTCATCTGTCCGTCTTGTGTCCTGTGACTTTTTTTGTTTTAAGTGATTGAGTCCACATTCTCTTTGTGGCAAAATGAAGTTCAGCGTTGGCTTGTTATTTTGGCTGGCTGTGTGCCTTCTCAGTGGTTTAATCGCCGAAGTATGGAGTTTATATGGAAACGCGGGACCAGCTGTTGTGACTCAGACACGCAATCAAACTGGAGGACTCTGGTCTGGAGCAGCTGGTCTGGTCAAAAACATCGGAACGCGAAAAGGGACAAAAATAAAGAAAAGAGGATCAAGAGGAGGAGTGAGAGAAAGACTGAGGAGGCGCGTTAGCAGACATCCCCTACCGGTAATAACCTTCTCTAATGTTCGCTCTCTGAGCAACAAGATGAATGAACTGATCGCTAAAGTACAATATGATAATGACTTCCGACAGAGTAATCTCATCTGTTTTACGGAAAGCTGGTTGAAAGAGGAGACGTCAGACCCCAACTTGCCGGGTTATACACTTATTCGGGCTGACAGAGACATTAAGAGGCCGTCCACACGGAGACGGGAGTCACTGTATACGTATACATTTTTTATCGTATTGGCGTTTCGTCCACACGGATCCGGCGTTTTGGGAGACTGCATCCTCTATTTTTTTAAACCGGGTTCTAAAGTGGATAAATCTGAAAACGACACCCTTGCGGTTTCGTGTGTACAGCCAATCCGTATATTTTGTGAAACGATGATGTCATCGCATCACATGTCGGCCTCGTCACACGTAACAGCAACAACAATAATGGCGGACTACATGATTGAGTTCGTGCTGCAGAAGCTACTAAGCCTACTAGCTTTATTACAGTCCGTATATTGAAGGGCAAACAACAAACATGAGGGCACCAATTACTACACTCAAAATAAATGACTGCAACAATTTGAGAACTTGTTTTTATTAGAAAATAAATATTTAGGTCTTCGTCTTCTTCTGCAGCGCGCAAGGTTATGCGCATGCTCAAAGTCTTCTTCTCCGTTATAGTGTATATCTGTGGCAGAATTACAGCGCCCCATACTGGTCTGGCATATATACTACATCGTTTTCAGTCGGTTTCAGTGGTTTCGTTTGTACGTAGATATTTCTTGAGACGACGCCGTGTTTACGGAATTTTGTTTTAGAAGGGGAAAAAAAAAGATCGGATAGGGGATGCACTGGCTTCGTGTGGATGTAGCCTAATTCGTCTCGGAAATCTATTGGTGGTGGTTTGTGTGCCTATATGGACACACGTTGGGCTACCCACCGTCTGGGAACGTGTGTGCACACATGACTACGAAATCTTGGTTGTCTCATTTGGCCCCTTTTATCTCCCGAGGGAGTTTGGACAGATCACTATTATATTGGCCTATGTACCTGGGCCGGATTTTGTGGGAGCTGCAGCCAGGACAGCAGAGAGCTACAACACTGCCCTGTCCCGTGCAGTCAGTCAACCTGTCCTGTTACTCGGGGACTTTAATTTTTGTGACCCGTCTGATCATCTACCCACTTTACATCAATATGTGGACTGTCCCACCCGCCTGACACGTACCTTAGATAAGTGCTATGGCAACATACTAGACGCCTATAAGTCCATCTGCAGGCCGGCCTTGGGGAAATCTGACCATAATGTCGTCCACCTACTTCCACGTTACAGAGCTAAGTTGAGACGGGAAAAGACTGTGATTAAGGAAATTAAGATCTGGACTGAGGACTGTATGGAGGAGATGAAATGTGAGCTGGAGACTACTGACTGGTTATTTCTTAACTCATGTGACACACCTCATGAACTAATTGACACTTTTACATCCTATTTGTTGTTTAATGAAAGTAAAATCACTCAAACTAAAATTGTTAGAATATTTCCTAATAACAATTTATGGATGTCTAGTGTTCTTAAGGAATGTATTCAGGAGAAAAAACATGCTTTTAAAAATGTAATATTGAATTACTCAAGAAAAAACTAAGCTAAACTAACTAACGGGAAACTAAGCAAAACCATACCCCCTCAGTCGTTTTGCCAAAAATGATTTTAGTGCTGAACGTGATAGTGTGTGTAGGTCCATTTCGGGATATGTCCCTATTACACTGAATGAATATGATATTATAGCCAGCCTGTCCAGTATTAAGCCCAACTCAGCCCCGGGGCCAGATGGCCTGAGAGGGAGAGTTTTAAAAGAAAATGTCCAGGAACTAAAAGGTATTGTGCTGGAGTTATTCCAGTACTTGCTTAATTCCGTAACAATGCCCAAATTATGGAAAATATCCAATATTGTGCCTATTCCGAAAAAACCTGGAGCCACTGAACTAGAAGATTTCAGGCCCATTGCCCTCACTTCCATCTCAGGAAAATGTTTTGAGAAAGTTATAAGCAAACATATTACAGCATCAGTTTGTAACAGCTTAGATCATCTCCAGTTTGTTTACAAAATGATGAGGGGAACCGATGTATGTCAGTATGTTTCACACCCTGGCAAAGCACCTTCAAGCCCCCTCCCACCTTGCTAGGACCCTGTTTATCGATTTTACATCTGCCTTTAACAGCAGATCCACACCCTGCTGCAGAGACTTATCGATACAGGAGTAAATGGTGGTATTATCCACCTTGTAAGGGACTTCCTCTCTGACCGCCCTCAACAGGTTCTGGTTAATAACACTCGGTCTGACATCCTTGTGCTTAATACAGGCGCCCCGCAAGGGACTATTCTATCCCCATTACTCTTCTCCATTTATACAAACAAATTCCAATTAGATCTGGATAATTTTCGATTGTTCAAGTATGCAGATGATATGGCCCTGGTGGCTTTACTAAAGAGGGGGGACATAGTTGGAGAGGAAGTATATAGAGCACATGTGTCATCTCTCCAGAAATGGTGCGATGAAAGTTTCTTACAGATAAATGTAACAAAGACAAAGGAACTTGTCTTTTATAAAAAGGACCCTGTGCATCCCCTTATAATTGTAGAGGTAGTAGAAAAGTTCAAATACCTCGGTACATATATTGATTCTAATCTAAATTTTGGTGAAAACACAGACTACATTTTTAAAACCTGTAACCAACGTCTCCATTTCCTGCGCAAGCTCAACTCCTTCAGAGTGAGCAAGCACATTATGGAAATGGTCTATAAGAATCTGATAGAGAGTATTCTAACCTTTAACATGACAATGTGGTAATTTAAACGTAAAAGGGAGAAGTAAGCTGCAGTGAATAGTAAACCTCAAAAATCATAGGGACAAGTCAGAAACTATTAAGTTCCACGTACGAGGAAGTTCTCAGGAAAAAAGCTTTTAAAATAGCAAATGATCCAACTCATCCACTCAACAGGGAATTTGAACTCCTTCCCTCTGCCAGACGTTACAAAGTACCTAGGGCAAATCGTAATATTTTTAAAAATTATTTTATTCCTAATGCAATTTGGACGCTGAACAACACGTCCCGCTGATGGATTGTAACGTAATGGCTACTGCTGTACTGCATTTTGCCCTGAAGATGTCTGTGTGTTAGTCTTGTTGTTCTTGTTGTTCTTGTTGTTCTTGTTGTTCTTGTTCGTGTTGTTGTTGGTTTGATTGTTGTTTTTATGAGACCGAAGGCAAATTTCCACATTGTGGACAATAAAATGAAAATAAATGAAATAAATGACAGTAAATATTAAAATGATAAAAATATTTAACTGATGTGTTCCAGTTTGAGGAGCGGTTTACTACAACATTTTACACAATGCACCTTTATTTAAATGTGCTCATTGAAAAAAACGACAGGTGCTTTGTCTCAGTGTTGGATGCCTGTGGTTTGGTTTAGATCCACAAACCTGGCACTCCACCGGTCTCTGGCCACTGCAGACTACACATTCAAAATGAAAATGTAACATGTTACTCTCTTACACTTACCTGGCTCACCTTGCTGTAGGCTTGCTGAGGCTTGCTGTAATGGCATGCGTTGTGGATTGTTAATAATAAAACCTAGACAATGTCTTAAGGCAGTGACCATCAAATGGTGGCCCAGGGACACATCAGGCCCCCCACAGCTTTCCATCTGGCCCCCCCAGTACATAGCAACATCAGAAAACATGAGGTAGAGTGAAACATAAATATAGCTATGAAAATGAGTCAAAAACGACTCAAATTGAGGTTATTTATCTGGATTGACAACCTGTATTGTTCTGTACAGAAATGTACATCTGCTATTCAGTGAGCAGTTCGGTTGTGCACTGGGTTGTCATAACCGACAATTGTGCAACACTAAAACAAATCCTCCTCTTCCGTAACTGAAGTGTTGTTTGTGACTTATTCTGTCTACATTTAAAGAATGAGGACAAATTAGTAGTTCTCGATGTTCATTTCTTTATTTTTGCACATAACAAATCCTCTTCAAACATCAAACACGAACCGTGTTTGATGTTTGAAGAGGATTTATATATATATATATATATATATATATATATTTTAACATCAAATAATCAAATCAAGTTTTCAGTCAACAAACAAAACAAGAAAAGATATTTAACTGTGAAGTTAAAATAATTAGAAAAAGAAAAGCTATGATTGTATGTATTTATTTGTGAAACTGTATATTTTGTTTGGGAGCACCAAACAACACTGGCCTTAAAGCAAATTTAGTTGATGAGCCCTGTTCTAAGGCCTTGTTTTTTCACAGAGGGTGTTACAATATGTTGTTAGGGGAACTTCAAAAGGTAAACATTTTTGAAAAGTAAAAAAAAATTGTTGCAACTTTGATATATTTGTAGAAATGCAACTAGTGTAACATTTTCCAGAACAGAATATACTGGGTTTATTTGAGATCCACTGAAAGTTTAAGGTTCCTTTTATGTATCCCATATTTTTCCACACACAAGAGTAGTCTTAGGGCATTAGAACTTTTTGTTTATTCATAATCGCTCATAAATACATTGTTCAATTTAATTTGTCTCACACTTTTCCATCTCACTGCTCTTATAAACTAATTTTGCCCCTTTTTATCATAAATTTCCATTTGCTCTGCTTTTTAAATGCTCTGTGACAAATCAATGCATTACAACTATTTTCGCGATCCACTTCCTAATAGACAATTTTTACTTAATCATTTTAAATACATGCTTGCTCTGTAGCCTTGTTTTACGACAAAAAAAAACCAGCGTTAGGTAGCATCCACCCAAACCAAATGAATTAACATCCAATTAAAATCAGACTTTGATTTGCCAGATAATTACTGGTGCTCCACTGTTCTCTGCTCTGCTGGGTGGAGTTGAGCCGTCGATGAATCCAGGATTAAACACAAAGGAGAAGGCGTCCGGTGGATAGCGCAGCGCTGTGATGGGAGTGTTAATTGTTACACTTGATGCAGTGGGAAGTGCTCCTGAGAGGAAAGTTAGACAGAGTTGGAAAACTTCATGTTCAACAATTTGGCTGCATGATTAACTCCTGCACTGGAAGATTTTTCTTACATTTAGTTTACAACAACTGTTAAACAAGGAAGGACTTGCACGTCAGTGTTGTCGATTCGTTTTTGGTGGATCCTGGGTTGTTTAAGGTTGCTTTTGTTTTCTCTCCTGAAAGTCCGCACTAAGAACTCACAAAATTATTACACAGTATTTGTTAGGTTCAGTAACTTTAGGTTTTTAAAAATGTACTTTCCCTGTTGCTGTCATGACTGTTGTGTAGATGGCTTTTACTGTGGTCAATGTGTCTCTTCAGAGAGTTTTACAGCTGAACTGGAGAAATATAATGATCAGACTGGAGTAGGGTCTATAGAGACATGTTATTATTTCATTCCATGTTTCATGTGTTTTTGAAACCAGTTTCCTTCCTCTGTTTGCTCTTCTTATGTTTAATTGCCGTGACATCCTGTATTTGCTCCAAAAGTCAAACACACTTTCACACAAACCAGACCTTGGTTCAGTTTGGTCCATCTTTGTGTTGAACATTGAGCATTAATTAAGATGATCTTATTTATATTGGTCCCAGTTATCTACCATAGATATATCTTAATAATCACAAAAATAAAATATTAGATTTATTCTGTGGAAATGGGGATTATGCCCTGCCTTTAAGGGACTTTTGTCTCTCCTTTTAAATTCAAGCTTCCTGAAAAGCCTGTTCTTCTCTCCCTCACTGTGTAACAGTAAGCCCAGGTTTTCTGTTATCCTCATTTTCTTTTCCAAAGTTAATATAGTCTGTCCTTGAAGTGAAGCATATTTACACCACTTCATCAACAAAACACAACTAGTTGTTGATAATTGAAGAGGCAGTTAAAAAACTCGAGGAGAGCAACTAAAGAAAAATCTGTCACAATAAACTGCTCTAATAGCATCAATAACTCGTAATTATCTTAATAACTGTTGTTTTAGCTTGTTCTGCTCCTCCGAGAAAGCCCGGCTGGTCACTAATGGCGTCTTAAGTTGAAATAGAGTGCGGTGCCCAGAAGTAAACAGCATCTATCAATCACCAGTCCAGGCCAAGTGTCGAAACTCACAGCAGACGGCACAGGAGTGTGTCGAGAAACTGTCAGTCTGAAGGACCGAGCAAAAGAAGTGCATACACGTTCCTTCTTAAAGTGATATTTCCTCAGCCTTGCTATAGTATGTGGTACTTGTAGTTTTTATTAGACCTGTAGGAGTGTGCTGTCTGTTTAAACTCTGAGAACTGGCCAGAAAGTAAATACATTTATGGAACAGACCAGTGTTTTGTAAAATTTCCATCTTGGTAAAACCTTGGTAAAAACAGCTACCTGAAAAGACTAAAAGCTACGTTTACACCATGCATCTTAAAGAAATTAGGGACTAGGCATGGACGATAGATGCTTTCAAGGTTTATCGCTGTTTCAAAGTACCATGAGGTTTGCGGTTCAAAAAGAAAAAACACATGTCCACACTGAAAACTGTTAACTACAGTAGCTCAGTGGTAGAGTAGTCCTCCTTCAACCGGAAGGTAGGTGGTTCGATTCCCTCTCTCCCCACAGTTCATACTGTCGTTGTGTCCTTGGGCAAGACACTTTACCCACCTTGCCTCCAGTGGAGTTCCAGCTGTAACACTGGTGAATGGAACCTTAATTAAGCTTAAAGTCGTTTGGATAAAAGCATTTTCATATTTTTAATGAATCCACATTAAAAACAAGCAAACATTGACAGAAGGGGGAGAATAAGTAACTGAACCTTGTGCCTAAGGAGACTTTGAGAGTAATTAATACCAATTTTTACCAAACATTTTAAGTCAGGGGTGTGTCTAATCACTGAGGAGTGGCTTAAAGCTGCCCTGCTCACTATAAAACACACACCTGGTAAGATTGTGTCTTGATGAGAAGCATTGTCTGATGTGCACCATGGCTCGCTCAAAAGAGTCTCTGAAGACCTGCCATCAAGAATTGTTTATTTTTTTTAAAGCCAGGAAAGATTACAAAACCATCTCTAAAAGTCTGGATGTTCATTAATCCACAGTTAGAGAAATTGTCTACAAATGGAGAGAGTTTGTACTGTTGCTTCTCTCCCAAGGAGGGGCCGTCCACCAAAAATGACAAGAGTTCAGCGCAGAATACTCAGAGAGGTAAAAAAGAACCCTAGAGTGTCTGTTAAAGACTTACAACAGATATTAAATGTGATGGTTCAGTTACTTATTCCTCCCCCTTCTGTCATTGTTTGCATGTTATCCTCATTAAAAATATGAAAACCTATAAAGCTGGTCGAAGGACGGCCTATCTATCGGCTCTATCACTGAGCTACTGCCGCCCGCTCTTTTTGCACTTATCCATGTAAGTCACTGGTCACAAGATCAGCCAAGGACGGACTTCAGCTAAGGTCCTGTCAGTCGAGGGTTTGGACACGGTTTTGAGAAGTCTACAATGTGACTTGTGCCAGTAATTACTGACCTTGGCCTCCTACGTCAGTGTAGACCCTGACGATACCCCTGGTAGGCTT
This sequence comes from Perccottus glenii, assembly GCA_024416835.2. Classification (NCBI taxonomy): domain Eukaryota; kingdom Metazoa; phylum Chordata; class Actinopteri; order Gobiiformes; family Odontobutidae; genus Perccottus; species Perccottus glenii. The sequence goes on along the minus strand of CM044559.2, from coordinate 1,221,646 downwards.
CTGTCTCTCAAGAGCAGGGTTAATGAGCAGATTTTTCTACAGTTACTTAAGGGACTTGTTTTGCATCTTTTTCTTTAATTTGAGCTCTTAGGGCCTTAAGCTGCATATTTTGTAGTTCCAAATCTAAGGCCTGTCCCTTTCTGTCCTTTTCTGACAGGCCCATAAGTCTTTGTCCAACACGCAGGGTTATAATTGTCAAATACAAGTAATGTCTCACCAACCTGATAAATGGGTTGGTTCTCTTTCTCGAGTCGGGATTTACAAAACAAAACGCTCAAAGTTTACTCACCTGTGTCTAATCTAAAATCTAAAAATATCTAATCTAAAATCTAAATATATCTAATCTAAAATCTAAAAATATCTAATCTAAAATCTAAAAATGTCTAATCTAAAATCTAAATATATCTAATCTAAAATCTAAAAATATCTAATCTAAAATCTAAAAATATCTAATCTAAAATCTAAATATATCTAATCTAAAATCTAAAAATATCTAATCTAAAATCTAAAAATGTCTAATCTAAAATCTAAATATATCTAATCTAAAATCTAAAAATGTCTAATCTAAAATCTAAATATGTCTAATCTAAAATCTAAAAATATCTAATCTAAAATCTAAAAATGTCTAATCTAAAATCTAAAAATGTCTAATCTAAAATCTAAATATGTCTAATCTAAAATCTAAAAATGTCTAATCTAAAATCTAAATATATCTAATCTAAAATCTAAAAATATCTAATCTAAAATCTAAAAATGTCTAATCTAAAATCTAAATATATCTAATCTAAAATCTAAAAATATCTAATCTAAAATCTAAAAATATCTAATCTAAAATCTAAATATACCTGTGTCTAATCTAAAATCTAAAAATATCTAATCTAAAATCTAAAAATGTCTAATCTAAAATCTAAAAATGTCTAATCTAAAATCTAAATATATCTAATCTAAAATCTAAAAATATCTAATCTAAAATCTAAAAATATCTAATCTAAAATCTAAATATGTCTAATCTAAAATCTAAAAATATCTAATCTAAAATCTAAAAATATCTAATCTAAAATCTAAAAATGTCTAATCTAAAATCTAAATATATCTAATCTAAAATCTAAAAATATCTAATCTAAAATCTAAAAATATCTAATCTAAAATCTAAAAATATCTAATCTAAAATCTAAATATATCTAATCTAAAATCTAAAAATATCTAATCTAAAATCTAAAAATGTCTAATCTAAAATCTAAAAATGTCTAATCTAAAATCTAAATATGTCTAATCTAAAATCTAAAAATATCTAATCTAAAATCTAAAAATATCTAATCTAAAATCTAAATATATCTAATCTAAAATCTAAATATATCTAATCTAAAATCTAAAAATGTCTAATCTAAAATCTAAATATGTCTAATCTAAAATCTAAAAATGTCTAATCTAAAATCTAAAAATGTCTAATCTAAAATCTAAATATGTCTAATCTAAAATCTAAATATGTCTAATCTAAAATCTAATTGTAAAATTAGAACATGAAAGCGAATAATGACATTGTTTAATATATTTGGAGTTTACTTAAACTATATTAATGTAAATGGTTGTATATGCTTCTTTTATTATATCATAAGAATATCTGATAACAATTAGCAACAAAATAATAAAATATTTTTTTAATACTCAGTCAGCGACTTGATCGTAGTAAATTTTCTTTTCACACCAGCTCAAAGTCTGCAGATGCACTTATTTCTTTCCTAAGGTAGGCATTTTGAACATGGATTACTCCAAAGGTACACAGTAAAAGTACTTTGGATGTTTTGTAATACTAGAGGTACTCATTAGAATAGTACAGGTTTCATACTCGTGGGGAATTTTCTTTTATTCCATCTCAAATTCAGCTGCTGGGTCAATATGACAGTAGGGTTCTGGTGTCCTGAACATGAATAACTCATGATAACATACATTAGGGTAAGTTTTTTATTCATAACAGAAGCATTACTTAACTCTTTAAATACATTTTCAAGATATTGTTTTGTTTTGTAAAAGAGGATGCATGTTATTTTGTCCCAGGCACTGCTCATTAAATTTGAATGAGAATAAAATATTCAAATCAGAAAAAATAAAATATATTTTCCTATTAATATTTTGTTAAATAAGAGCTCAGATAATATATTTCTTATATACTTGAGTGTCTGCTATTTATGACCTGACATAAAGTGAATGGTAAATTCAAATCAAAATGTGTGAGTATTGTGAGTGTTGAAAGGCACTCTCTGGTGATATTGACTCTGATAGAACGTTTTAGAAAAGAACACTGTAAAAGTAGATTATCTTCATGTGTAAATATGGTTTATGTAGTTTCACGTTGTGTTTCAAGTTTCAAGTTGCTGTTTACTTTCTTAAGCTTTATGCCCTTTCATCTTACCGAGTGTTACCGTACTGAATGGTATAATACCGCACTCTAGAATTACGTGCGGCTCATTTGAGCCAGGATCTGACCACAGACCACAGACTGTAAATAAAAGACAGACAGACGAAAGGCACTCAGTCACACTGTATGCTCGTGTATACTGTTCTTTACAGTAAACTCACACATTTACCCCGTTGTTTTTTTTTATTAGCACGTTTCGTTTTAGCTTCACAGTTTCACGGTAAATGGATCTTATTCAGAGCTTTTCCACTTCTAGGGAAGTGTCTGTCTTGTTCCGGTGACACTGTCGCAGTCACACCGCTGTCTCCTAGCTGTCCGACATTTAGCCTCTTTAGCCTACTTCTGAAGGGACTGTAGGACAGTGACCTACCAGCTCCAGTCACGATGCCTCCGTTAAAGTTCTGTGCCAATTTGTCGTGGCTGTTCACGGAGCTCCCGGAACTGAGCCAGAGGATCTATGCCGCGGCTGCAGCGGGCTTTCGGGCCGTGGAGGCGGCGTGGCCCTACGAGGCAGACCTACAGGAACTGCAGAGAGCCCGGGAGGCCACGGGAGTAGAGGTGGTCCTCATCAACACTCCTCCAGGTGGTAGGCCGTGCTCACGTTCACACTTGACTGCTGCTGGGGTCACTGCTGGGGTCACTGACGGGGTCACTGACCGGGTCTGTGTTGGGTAGGTGCAGTGAGGGCTGGAGACCTGGGCCTGGGGGCTGTTCCGGGGAGAGAGGCAGACTTCAAACAGGGGCTGGACCTGGCCTTGGTGTATGCCCGGGCTCTGGACTGTAAAAGGTGAGCCACCCGTTGCAAGTTAAAAGAGTAGGAACAGATGCTAATAACGACTGAATAAAAAGCATAAAATAACAAAAATAATCATGTAAACAGGCTAATGTAAATTTATTATAAATTTCAAATAGATCTACAGTATGAATATACACTGTGCACAAATATTAGGCAAGTGATTATTTTGAGCACATTCTTTTATCCATAATTTCAAACTCTAGGCTGTATAAACTTGAATTCTTATTGGACTTAATGCATATCAGGTGATGTGTATTTGTGTAAGGAGGAGGGTGTGGCCTAAGGAGATCAAGACCCTATATCAAGGTGTCCATAATTATTAGGCAGATTCTTCTCCTCAAGAAAAATGGGCCAAAAAAGAGATTTAACTGACTCTGAAAAGTAAAAAAATTGTAAAAAGTCTTTCACAGGGATTCAGCACTCTTGAAATATCTAAGATATTGGGGCGTGATCAAAGAACCATCAAACGTTTTGTAGCAAATAAATTAACCGCCAAAGATTTATTGAAGAATCAAACGTGAAGGAACCCATTCTCCTCCAGTGCTGCCATATTCCACAACTGTAACCTCCCTGGAGTGTCAAGAAGTACGAGGTGTTCAGTCTCAGAGACATGGCCAAGGTAAGACCCGACCACCTCTGAACAAGACACAGAAGTTCAAAGGTCAAGAATGGGCCAAGAAATATCTGAAGACAGATTTTTCAAAGGTTTTGTGACTGATGAGAGTGACTCTTGACGGATCAGATGGATGGACCCGTGGTTGGATCAGTAACAGACACAGAGCTCCACTTTGACTCAGACACCAGCAAGGTGGAGGTGTGGTACTGGTGTGGACAGGTATTATTAAAGATGAGCTAGTTGGACCTTTTCGGGTTGAAAATGGACTCAAAATCAACTCTCAGACCTACTGTCAATTTTTAGAAAACACTTTCTTAAAGCAGTGGTCCAAGAAAAAGTCTGCATCTTTCAAGAAGACTTTGATTTTTATGCAAGACAACGCTCCATCACATGCATCAAAGTTCTCCACTGCGTGTCTGGCCAGTAAGGGCTTTAAAGATGAAAAACTAATGACATGGCCCCCTTCTTCACCTGAGTTAAACCCTATTGAGAACTTTGGCCCTTCTTAAGCAGGACATTTACAGTGAAAGTAAACCGTACACTTCTCTGAACAGTGTCTGGGAGGCTGTGGTTGATTCTGACCAGATCAAAAAACTGACTGACTCTGTGAATGGAAGGCTTGTGACTGTTATTGAAAAGAAGGGTGGCTATATTGGTCACTGAGTTATTTATTTTTATTTTTTAATTTCAGAAATGTTTATTTGTCAATTTTGAGTTTATTATTCTCACTTTAACAGGTGAAAATAAACAAGTGAGATGGAAAATCTTTGTTTTTCATTAGTTGCATAATAATGGTGTACATGTAGATATTCTCTTAAGAAAGCCAAAACCTCACTTTTACTTAAATGTTCAGGTTTGAGGGTTTGTTAACAAGAGCACTGTAGTTGTACAATAACAAAATGAATATTTTCTAATAATTGTGCACACAGTGTAGTGGCATGGGCCCAACTGAAGAAAGCTATGTGCAGTGGGCAATGATTATAATTTGTACAGTTCAGTGCTTTTAAAGTTTTTGATTAACTTTGAAAACATTTGAAAAGTTTTTACTCATTTACCATTGTAAACATTTACTATAAACATTAAACTTGAAATTGTATGTTCATATTTCTTTTCTAATATTTAGCTTTAAATGTTTTAATTATTTTAATGATACTATGTGTAATTGTCAAAACGGACAGGAAATAGTTCATGCTTTCCTCAGAATCCACCTGATGGCTGGACGTGTTCCAGAGGGCAAAGACAGACGACTGGTTGCCGAGGAGATGGAGGACATCTTTGTGCACAACTTAAACTACGCAGCTGATCTTCTTTCTAAGGTACAACACAGTTTGGTGATGTCATTGCTCAGCAGAACTCAAGTGTTAGAAAATAAAACATTAGAAACCTGAGGAGTTTAAAATTTCACTGGTTTAATGTAAAAGTGTGCAAACACAGTTCTGCAAATGCATCAGAGACATAAAGTCACAGATGTGGCAGTGGCTTTAATAGACGGCAGTAAATCACTGCAAATACTTTTCTGTCTGTGTACCCTGGATCTGTTGCTCCTCCTGTTTCAGGAGGGGATGACTGGTCTGATCGAGCCCATCAACACCAGGATCACAGACCCCAGATACTTTTTGGACTCTCCTCATCAGGGTAAGACACACTGACACTTCATTATTCACACGCACTTTATGAAAAATAAAAAAGAATAGTGCTTAGTGTCCTCAGTCTAATTTAAATGTCACCACTTGTAAAAGGTTATTGTGTAAAGGGAGATCATTTCAGGATCACATTCATTTTTGAAAATTAGTTTTAATGTGAGGGCTCTGTGTTGTGTTTATAGCTGCTGCAATCCTGGAGAAAGTTGGAAAGCCAAATATCAAGCTGCAAATGGTGCGTTTATGAAATGTTAAGAAGAGAAAGGAGTTGTACATGTGTTAAAATGTATATATTTCAGGACATGTTCCATTGGCAAATCATGGATGGAAACCTGACGCAAAACATCCTCAAGTATTTTTCTCTGATTGGTGAGTCTCTCACACTTTTAAATCATTGAAATGTTTTTGTGTAAGACACAGTCAGGTTAGTATCAGGTAAACAGGTTCTCGGGTGAACAGCAGTACATGTACATGTCAATTATAATAACGACAGTAATAAGTGTGTAATCCTCATAATATACTGAACAAAAATTGAAACGCAACACATTTGTTTTTGTCCCCATTTTTTATGAGCTGTACTCAAAAGGCTGATTTCTCTCTAATATTGGTCACATATCTGTCCAAATCTGTGTTAGTGAGTACTCCTCCACCTTCACCTCTCAGGTGTGGCATTTCAAAAAGCAGTGCAACAGATCTCCTTTGCATAGAGTTCAGATGCATTTATCTTTTTAAATGCATGTAAGACCAAGGAGATGTGTATTGATTATAAGTATTCTTGTGCCCAGTACAAATATCTGGGCACAATAATTGACAAACTGACCTTTGAACACCAGGTGTTTGCACAAAAGCTCATCAGCGAATGTATTTGTATCGTAAACTTTAGAGTAGACCGCACTTTTGAGAATGTTTTATTCACGTTTTGTTTTATCTGTTTATACCTTTTGTTATTTGCTGGTTTGGATTACTTTATTTAAAAAACAAAAAGCACCTTTAGAGCGTTGTGCACACATGTGGGCGGGAGTAGCTCAGTGGGTAGAGACACTTAACCCACCTTGCCTCCAGTGGTGTCAGCTGTAACACTGGTAAAGGTGGAAAAGTGCTTTATAAAAAAAAAAAAAAGGAGGAACCTTCACTGACCTCAGGACATTTACAGGGTACAGATTTTTAAAAGGGTCCGACAGGTCTCCTTCGACCCAAGCTTACCTTTATGGGCTGAGTTCATCCTGCCGCAGATACTCTGTCCCCAAATGTAGGACAGTGCTTTATCTCGCTGCAACATGAGCTGATGGTTGTGGATGAACAACGATGAGCCTCAGGATCTCGTCACAGTATCTCTGTGCATTCAAAAGCCATTAATAAAATGCACCTGTGATTGTTGTCCATAACATATGCCTGCCCATACTATAACCCCACCGCCACAATGGGCCACTTGATCCACAACGTTGACATCAGCAAACCACTCTGTCATCTGCCCTGTACAGTGAAAACCAGGATTTATTTGTGAAGAGAACACCTCTAAAGTGCCAGACACCATTGAATGTGAGCATTTGCCCGCTGAAGTTGATTACAACGACAAACTGCAGTCAGTTTGACCCCAATGAGGACAACGAGCTGATGAGCTTCCCTGAGACGGTTTGAGACAGTTAGTGCAGAAATTCTTTGGTTATGCAATCCGATTGTTGCAGCAGCTGTCCGGGTGGATGGTCTCAGAGGATCTTGGTTGTAGAGGTCCGGGGCTGGTGTGGTTACACGTGATCTGCGGTCGTGAGGCCAGTGGGATGTACTGCCAAATTCTCTGAAACTTTGGTCGAGAAATGAACATTCAACAGCACATTCACGGGCAACAGCTCTGGTGGACATTCCTGCAGTCAGCATTCCAATTGAACGACCCCTCAGTCTTTTATTGTGGCCAGCCTAAGGCACTGCAATAATAATTCTCTAATCAATCAGAATCAAGATTTGGACAGATTTGTGAACAATATTTGAGAGGAATAGGCCTTTTGTGTTCATAGAAAAAATCTTATGAAATCGTTGAGTTCAGCTCATGAAAAATGGGGCAAAAACAAAAGTGTTGCATTTATATTTTTGTTCAGTATGTCAACATTATAATCTAAAACAAAAACCTTTAGGGTAATAATGATTAAATTTTCTCAGTCTATGTTTAATCAAGAATCCTTGGTTCCATCAAACTCTCAGAACTTAGAGTCGGCCTTCTGCTCTGTCCCTACAGCCAGTGCAGAACGTAATCATCAGTTACAAAAACAGATTTTCTTGAGCAGATCTTTGGATTAGATTACTAATGCAAAGATTGAATGTCCCTGAAAAGTTGTGAAAAGCCATCTACACAAAGATTTTCTATACTGAAGCTGAATGTTGAGCATTAGTGTGTGTATGTTAGTGTTGTCTGAGAGCATTTCTTTCCTCAGGACATGTGCAGATAGCACAGGTCCCAGAGCGCAATGAGCCGGACAGTCCTGGAGAGCTCAACTACTACTACCTGTTTGACGAACTGGACAAACTGGGCTACAAGGGATACATTGGTTGCGAGTATAAACCACTTGGTAAGATATGCTGTCTTATTTCCACAAACTGGAGGCTTTAGAAGCTCTACTTACATTTCTGTATGCTTTAGGTGACACTATTGCAGGTCTGCGTTGGCTCAAGGATTACTGGACACAAAGCCAGCGTGGAGCACAGGACTGAGGCTGTGGCACTTTTCTTCTGGATACCATCAGTGGCCTTCATTTATAACCACACAATGGTCTATTGTTAGTTTAACCTGGTGCCATATCATGAGGACATTTCTTCACATTGGTGTATTTAAATAGTGAAGGCTGTACCAAATGTGTTTTGAATTAATACAATTTTACTATAAAAACTATTAAACTATTTGTTTTTCTTTCTAAAATACAATACAACACGTGAATGGAACACTCACGACTCACCTGAGCCTAACGACTCTCATCATGACACTGCCCTTTCATGGTTAACAACTATGAGACCAGAACAGCCTGGTCCTTCAGGTCAAACCCCTCCCTCGACAGAAAGCTCTCATATCAGTTCATCTCAGAATCCAAAAAAGACAAAACGTCTTCATCTTGAGAACCAAGTCCAAATGCCTTGCTTTAACCTTTTTTTTTCAAGATGACCTGGCTGACCTTCAGACATGTTTCAAAAATACATACACAACCCTTCACTTTTCCACTTGCGCTGATTTTACTGCAAAGTGCAAACCATATATTTCCCAACATTTAACAGCAGAAAATAACATATCCAGTAAATGTTTTATACATTTATTTCTTTGTCAAAGCGGGTCTACCAGTTAGAAATAGACACATTCAGTTCAATAGTAGGAATAGTAGGCTATTACTTGAGCACTCAGAGCTGTCGAGAGGGTTAGGCACTCACTGGCTAATCCTGTGTGCTAAATGTTATGGCAGTTCTTTGAAGTTTAATATGCCAGAACAATGGCAACCTTTTGAGCAGCGCTGCAGATGGAGAGCAGGACCACAACATGTCAGTTCCATAACGCACTATTTTTTGTATGTAATTGTATTTGTCAAAATTAAACTTTATATTGCTTTACCGTCTGTGAAACTAATTTTTTTTTTTATGCTGCAGGCGGGACCAAAGGGGTCAGTGCATCGTGGATCGGGCAGCAGCCACTGGCAACCCCAATCTCTGGACACGGAAACTGGCTTTAGGGACATGGACTGTCACCTCGCTGGAGGAGAAGGGGCCTGAGCTTGTGCGGCAGGTTGAGAGGTACTGACTAGAGATAGTCAGGCTCACCTCCAGAGCTTGGGCTCTGAACCACACTCTGAGAGAGGCTGGACTCTCCACTGCTCTGGAGACACTGAGTCTGAGTGGACCATGTTCTCCATCTCCATTGTCAACGCGGCCGCTCAGAGCTGTGGCTGTAAGGTTTCTGGTGCCTGTCGAGGCCCCCACCGTCACATTTTCAGTGAGGAAGCAGAGGCTGAGCTTAAGTCACTGAGGTAGACGAAGGAGGAAGCTCCTCGGTGGCACGACATCGGTTATGGATGAGATTCGCCCTGAGTACCTCAAGTCTCTGGGTGTTGTGGGGCTGTCTTGGCTGACTGTAACATCACGTGGCAGTTGGAGACAGTACCTCTGGACTGGCAGACCGGAGGGTGTGTTCCAACTACAGAGGGATCACACTCCTGTGCCTCCCCGTGGAAAGTCTATGCCAGGTACTGGAGAGGAGAATGTGGCCGATAGTCGAACCCCAGATTCAGGAGGATTTTTTTGTTCTGGTCGTGGAACACTGGACCAGCTCTATACCCTCTCCAGGGGCTGGAGGGTTTATGGGAGTCTTCATGTGTTTTGTGGATTTGGAGAAAGCATTCGTCGGTGTCCCTCGCGGCCTCCTGTGGGGGGTGCTCTGGGAGTAAGGGGTCCGGGGCCCTTTGCTAAGTGCTGTCCGGTCCCTGTACGACCGGAGCAGGAGCTTGGTTCGCATTGCCGGCAGTAAGTCAGACCTGTTCCCAGTGTATGTTGGACTCCGGCAGGGCTGCCCTTTGTCACCGGTCCTGTACATTATCTTTATGGACAGGATTTCTAGGCGCAGCCAGGGGCCGGAGGGAGTCTGGTTTGGGGACCACAGGATCTCGTCTCTGCTTTTTGCAGATGATGTTGTCCTGTTGGCTCCATCAAGCCAGGACCTTCAGTGTGCACTGGGACGGTTTGCAGCCGAGTGTGAAGCGGCTGGGATGAGGATCAGCACCTCCAAGTCGGAAAAGAGTGGCTTCTCCCCTTCAGGTTGGTGGAGAGCTCCTGCCTCAAGTGGAGGAGTTTGAAATCTTGTTCAGAATGATAAATGAACATTGACAAGAATTCTTCAGCTTTATTTAGCACTAATGCAAAAGTCATACTGTATAAAGAATTCTGTATGTACATAAATATACATGATATCACTGGAGTCCAAATGCTTCAGGCTTATTGTTACAACTCACATTTTCATGAAATGAAATGGGTTTGCAGTGTTTACCAACTTAAGTTTTGTTCAACATTTGAGTAATATCTCGGAACATCTCGATAAAAGAAGTGTGCAGCTGCTGACTACATGTACACAGAGCTAGCCTTATGCTCTTTGCTCCAAATATCCTCTCAATGATCACAAAACATTCAGTGCTGATGACATGCAGCAATTACGCAAACCTGCAAGGTTTATATGATCAATTTCCAAACTGAAAGAGGCACTTTGAGTGTTACTGTGGTGAAAGCTGCGTAAAGGCTTATTCTGAATATTACACTATTAATACAAGTCAGAATATTTGACCTGTTTTAAAGCCAACAAGTAAAGTGCTGGCTGCCCGTGCACAACTAAATGAATTCTATCTTGTACCAAAGTTACTCCTGAACAGAGGAGTCCAGTTCACTCCAGATCGTGCAAACATATATTACTCAAAATGTTGACATAGAAGAAAAGGTTATTGATATCTATCAAATATAAACCTGAGCCGATCAAAAGAAGTGTTTCTTGTGTATTTTCCGTCTGGTTTGTTTTCTGGTGTGGAACAGAAAAGCATCAGTGAGTGGAGGGCAGCTCTGACGCCTGCTGTGAGTGTGGAGCTCTACAGCAGTCCGCTCCACAGGTTGTAGCAGGCCGTGTTGATGACTGACTCCAGGTGGTGGTACATGGACACCAGCTGTGGAGGGGGGCTGCCACTGGATGGGGGCTGGGTCGGCAGAGGCTCCCGGAACACCACTTTCAGACTCTGCAGCAGGGACAACACTAGACTCAGCCATTTACACAGTTCAAAACTAAAACGTAAAGTGTGTAGTAACTTACCGTTTTTCCTGCCTGAGGGCTGAGAAAGACCAACACAAAGCAGTCTGTGACCTTCTGGTTGAGAACAGCCTGGAACAAGACGACAGCAGTGAGTTCTGTCATTGGTTGTTTTAATTCAGATATTCTGTTTGTGGAAAATGCCCCTCCCCAACAGAAATAGATTCATTTTATTCAAATAAACCTTGTTAACTTCCTGGCTGAAAGGCATTTAGGGAGAATGTGACCAAGTCTGGACAAAACAATGAAACCAGGAAGAGAAGTGGTCAGATTTCTTTATGTTTCTGGACCTGAAGGTTAATTACTGCTTGTACACTTTTAGTTTGTACATCTTATTTGGACTAACTCACCAGATACTGAATGCCATTGTCATCAAAATGTCTGCAGATCTGAGGAAAGCGGTTCAGCAATACTCTGATCAGACTTTGGTACCAGGCCGGGCTCATGGTCAGGAAGCAGTCCTGCAAAACACCGCAGCTTTAAATCCACTCCTGAATGTTGGAAAATTAACTTTTGTCTTTACACATGTACAATGAAAAACGTTTACCTATTTCTCCTTCTACATTTATAAATACACCTGTGTATTTTACAGCTGGAGCTTTAATTCCTCTTGACAGACAGTGCACCACTAAATACTTGACACTTAAAGTAAATGGAACATGGTTTAAACATCAATTAGTATATTGTAATAGCAATGATTGGTAGCTTTTTTTATTTAGTAGTGCAGTAACATCAGCCCAAGCTACATTTTAATTACAAATACATTTTTCTTGTACCTGAAATACTTCACCAGAAGGTCTGCATCAACTACACTCTTCTATAAATATCTGCAGTTTAAAAAAGACACTGCTCTAGATCTTATACCTGACTTTTATTGTTCCGTTGATGTTTGCTGCAGTAAAACACCGCTTTAACCACTTCAGCTCATTTGCATAAATCCACAACAACATTCACCATGTGTCATTTAAAATAATAAATGGAAAGGACATGGTTTTGGTGGATTATTTGACCAGGACCAGAACTGGACCAGGACCAGAACTGGACCAGGACCAGACCAGGACTGGACCAGAACTGGACCAGAACTGGACCAGGACCAGGACCAGACCAGGACCAGAACCAGACCAGGACCAGAACTGGACCAGACCAGGACCAGAACTGGACCAGACCAGAACCAGACCAGACCAGGACCAGAACTGGACCAGACCAGGACCAGAACCAGACCAGGACCAGAACTGGACCAGAACTGGACCAGACCAGAACCAGAACTGGACCAGACCAGGACCAGAACTGGACCAGACCAGGACCAGAACCAGACCAGGACCAGAACTGGACCAGACCAGAACTGGACCAGACCAGAACCAGACCAGGACCAGAACTGGACCAGACCAGGACCAGGACCAGAACTGGACCAGGACCAGGACCAGAACTGGACCAGGACCAGGGTATACTGTATTAGTATTTTGTGGAGGAAAAACTGGTCTGTTGTTTTGTTTTGTTTATAAAAGAGAAGCAGGAGAGGTCCCCCCCCCACAGGGATGACAACAGAAATTCAGGTACTGGAGCTTTAAACTGTAAAACTACTAATGAAGATAGGTTTAGAGGAGGTGTCGTCTTACCAGTTGTGGGTCTATGTCGCCCACTGAGCAGCTCTGCACAGCCCCCAGCAGCTCCTCGAGCTCACTGAAAGACAGTTTGGTGAGCTTAAGTTTGTCAAGTGTTGTGACTAGATGCTCTCCATGGAACAGTCTCTTCCAGAGATTGTCCCGCCGACAGTGTCCCATAGCCTGCTCCACGCTGGTCTGGATCTGCCTACGGGCCACTGACACCTCATTATTGAGCAGGGGAAACAGAAGAGAGGAGTAGAGCAGTCCTTGAGCGTTCAGGACCCCTTTCAGACTCAGGGGGTAAAACTCGTTGCCGTCCGTTGGGGTGGTAGCTTCACCTGGTGTTTGGTCCCACAGATCCTGTGATGCCTCTGCTCGGTCTGAGGGCAGTCTCCCGCCAAGCTCAAGGTCTCGATGGATCTGAGGGAGCTTCTTGAAGCGCCGCATGTCAGCAGTGAGTCGAGGGAACAGCTCTCTCTGACTCGTCATGATAACAAAGAACCGCAACCTGCACAGGGACCGACAAAACTACAACTCAATACTCCACCGAGATCAGCTCTGAGATTACCATCGTTAACTTTTTTACTCAGACCACTGTGGCTAATGGTTTTCAAAGCCACAACAGCCACAAATATGTATGATTAAAACTATAGCATATGCTAAAAATATACATTTTTAAGATATCAAATGTACACATGATAGTTATGAGCACATAATATATATGTAATTTTGTTTTTTTAAAGACCATCTCATGTTAATTTATGTGCTGGCTTCTGATTGAAATTTTCTTTTTTTTTTTCTTCTCTCACTGTGCTCCATACAAAATGGAGAGAGCAAACCAGACAGAAGTGAAATGTGCTGAAACGAGCTCCAGTGTTACTTGCCCCTGGTTCTGGAGGCTCTTTGGCCCACACTGACCTCTTCTTCTTGTAAAACATCTTTTCTACTGGTCATTTTCTCTGCAAAGTGGGTTTGTGAGTTACGTGTCCTTTCTGTCAGTCCCTCATGCCTTAGATGGCTCTGGAGTAACTCTGTGGCTGAACACTGCGTTTATTCCGAAGGTCTTGAGCTCACGCTGAGCCTGGCACAGAGCTGTTGTGTCCAGTGAAGGCACTGAGGGCATATGTTGCATTATGGGACCAGCTGTTTTTATGTTATGGCGGTTTTAAATTGGGCTGTGCTGTTTCCAAATAGCCTCTCTCCTACTGGATTATTGAGATCATCCGTCAGACCTATTGCACAGGAAGCTACTCTCTGCCCCCGCGTGAAGGCTCATTCAACTCGTCGACTTCATTGGCAGCTCTGAGAGGGGTTCCACTGGAAACAAACGTGGGCTTCTCCAAGAGTCTCGAGAGTGTAGATCCAGAACGCTTATCTTTTACCAATATTGTATTAAAGTGACGCCTCTGTCAGGTTGCCTCACTTTTTCAATGCCCACATATTGGAACATGCTCACATTATGCCTTTTTGTGTAAAGTAAACTGCCACAGAACGTCTGATTTCATGATTGAACACTTTTCCAGTTCTTGGGTTGACTACAGAAGAAAGACTGATAATCATTCTACATTTAAAACTCTGTCATATATTCTTTAGCTGGACTAGACCGATCCATAGAAAACATTTGCAAAGGGAAGGGATGGATATATCATTTTTGAATAACCGTAGTTTTATCTAATCAGAGCAACACTGTGTTTATGTTAGTAATGGTAAAACACATCTTGATGGTGGACTTTTGTGAGTTTGTAAACTCATGTTCTTACCTAAGCAGGTGTTTCTCTCCATCCAACTGCTCCTCAAACGGAGCAGCATTATGACACACTACCAGAGACACGTCGAAGTCATCATGATGGTGCAGACCCTCCAAGTCCTTATATGAACCAGAACTGTAGATATACAACATTAGAAGGCAGCCACTGGTTAGAGTCGTTAAAATGAGTGGTGACCGACCTGTTCCACAGAGCCACCAGAGCGTACTCGTGCAGGTCAGAGCCCCCCTTCTTGTTGTCAGAGGAGGCTGCTACTTTGGACATTCTGAGTGGCTTCATGCCATAGGTGCTGGCATGGTCAGTAATGTAGTTATAGAGCTGGTGAGCTGTTATCATCCCCGTGGAGATGGAGAAGCATCCTGAGAACACAAGAACAGACACACGTGGATCATCTGCCTCTGAAAGATATATTATTATTCTACACAATCATCCGTTTTGTGACTGGGGCTCCATTTAGCACACCCCTGTATTCTCTCGCTCACAGACTCACTGCTTTCTGTTTATCTACAAAACCCTAGTTGTTAAAAGCCCCACATACATGTGCTCATTACTAAGTATTATCAGTGCTAGCCGTAATCTGCGCTAATCTCAAATAGCTTCATTAACCTGCTCATCCCCGAAGCCCATTCTCTTTTTGGTGGTTCGTCCGATTTGCTGCTGCTACAAATGACTGGGATCATTTGAGGAAGATCTTAAGCACTCTGAGTTTCCCAGTGTAGTTACCCAGTGTAGTTACCCAGTGTATAAATTGTACTATATAAATAATTAATTGTCATTGCCATTCATCTCACCTTCCTCATTTAAACATTTATTAAAACTATTATCCAAGCTCATTGAACTTGCTTAAATTTTTTTTACTTTTTATGTATAGGTTACTGTATTTACTGCACATATTGCACTTCAGTCATTGTATTAGCTGCACAGACTGCATTCTGCTCTTAATGTTCTATTCTATTGTATGAAAGTGCATTTCTTACTATTGACGTATATACTGTGTTTGTGTTTGTGTGCTGCTGTTTGGACAGGTTGTTATTGTAAATGAGAATTTGTTTACCTGGTTAAATAAAGGTAAATAAAAAGAATAAAAAAGATGCAAAATCATTATCTCTTAACGTGTCTCTTAAATGTTGTTCTCCTTTTTATCTGCTTTGCATATTTTTCATTTTCCTTTTGATTGAGGTTTGTCCTTCTGGCTGTATTTGAGACAAAGTCCGCTCTTGTAGGATTAACGTAGTCTGACTCGCTCTATAGCTTCTCCAAAGTGCATGCTCTTAAGTTGTATTGAAAGACAGTGTATGGTGTATTAATACTTCAAAGGTATCGCAGGACTGTGGTGCTTAAATCGATGAAACGTTTTTTTAGGTATTGATACTTCATTGAAATACCTGACTTTAGTGCCGTGTTAAGAACAGAGAGAGGGCCCAACACAGACAGATAAGATCTAAATGTCTTTGTTTAAACACCCTTAAACAAATCAAAAACAGCAAACTGCTGCTATTCCGTGTTCCTTTACAGAGCCTCTGTTGTGTCTGACCGGAGCCGAGTGAAAGGAGTGAGCGAGCTGTGACACGTTTACGTGAAAAACCCAAACCAGGTCTTGTGTTGATTGATTGGTAGCTTATATTTGACACAAAAGATCTCTATTTTTGTAATAATGATCATGAAAGCGGGTCAATTAGCAGCTAATGAGCTGTGCACAGACGAGCTTTAGCCTACCACCGGAGAGTTACAAAGCAGGACTGCATTTGGGTCTGACAGAACTGTGACAGAACTGTGACAGAACCACAGCTCAGCCTCAGGAGAGGCTCATTACAAACTCAACTTTACAGGACATACAGGAGGTTTGTTCAGAAAAAGACAAAAATGTAAATGGAGTTCTGTTCAACAAATGGGTGAGTGTTTGAAGACACTTCTCTTTGTTGGTTTTATTCTAGTGTTGACAGAGTACAGATGATAAATAATAGTTTATCTCCGGTGTGTTGTGTGTGTCCTGAGACTCTGGCAGTGACACAGGCTTCTTTAGGCTTGTGTTAGTGCACATGTGGCTAATTTATATAATTAACAAGCAACAGAAGCCACAAACTGACAAAAGTTATTAAAGAGTTTAGATGTGTTTTTAATCTGAACGTCACCAGAGCGGAGTGTGAAAAATATTGGTCACACATTCCCTTTGGTGAATAAAACTTATCTAATTAAATATTTTAACCATGATTGTTGATATCCCTGACTGAAGTACAGAATTATACAGTCAGAATGCAGAAGCCTGGAAGGAGCAGGAAAAAGAAAGAACTTTAGCAATTTTTTCCTTACGATTAGATGTTTCAGTCTGATGTTAAGGTATTGTTCTAGTATCGGTATCGTGATAGTCAAGCCAGGTATCGAACCAAACTCCAGATTTTTGTATTGTGACGACACTAGAAACACACTACATCTGAACCCTGTAGATACAGTTGTGGGATTTATAAAAGTCAAACTGGTACTAGGTAAAGTGGATGAGGTACTAGGTAAAGTGGATGAGGTACTAGGTAAAGTGGATGAGGTACTAGGTAAAGTGGAGAACTGAGCATGAAAAATAACAACCTTACATTCTACCCTTAGGGTAACTGAAAGACGAAGACTTTACATTACCTTGGAAGACATGGTTGCGTCCAAACTTGGGGATGTCAGGATGATTGGAGATAAAGTCGTCCAGAAAGTCTGTGAGCTGGTAGCTCTGTCGGAGGGTCATGTGACTGCCCAGCAGGTACTGGTGGGACACACGCAGGTGGAAGTCATAGCTGAATGAGTGCACATGCATCAGGTCCCTCACTTTATCACACTCCTCAGTGAACAGCATGGACAGCTGAAACAGAACACAAAGACACAAGTTGGACTCACAGTATAACTTCAGGCCCAGAAAGCATTTTCCAAGCCTTTTACTTGACATCAAAGTAATTTTCAGGCCATTGCTAGAATACAATGAACAGTAAACACAGACTGGCGTGTGGGAATAGTCATCACTATATACACACTTTTTTTTACAAAATCCTACTTGGACTATACATAGTTTTATTAGTCTGTCTAACTTGACTTCTGCCAAGTTTGTTTGCACAGGAGAGAAACTACTGAGTCCACAGCCCCTGCTCAGTGCTGCATTCATGTGGCCATGTAGCATTTAATCTGTAGATCATATAAACCAACTTTATTTTTAGCCCATAATGCTAATAAACTAGACTAATCAATCAATGCATTTATAAATAAATGATCATTCATGTCTGTGAAGGTTCTCATCAAGGTCATCTTAGGTTAAACCAACTAGGACTAGGTTTTCAAAGTGAAGGCGTTTTATCTCCTACACCCTGAGTTCAACTGTAAGAGAGCTGGGCTTTTTCTCTAGAAGGAGGGGTTTGAACTGAAACTAACTCGAATTGGAGAAGGCTTTTCCAATTTAGCAAAAATGGCTTCCTTCACCCCCCTCTCAAACCTTCTGGACTCTCTGGACAATATTCAGACATGACCTGAGAGGCCAGACGGTTTGAGAGGGGGGTGATTAAACTGGAAAGCCTTCTCTGAACAGAGGCCTCAGATTCTTGTTGTACAGGGAGGACATGCAGACTCCTCACAGAAAGGCCAGAGTTGGTCGAGGATGTTTGAGGCCAGGTTTTGAACTCACAACCTTCTTGAACTCAACTGTGCCTTTCTAATGGGCCTGTGAATGCCTCATAAACTTTTTCTTTGTAAAAGTGTTTGGTACAGTTCAAACGGACTCTGGTGTGGTTGATCGGTTCATTGGATAAGTTTGAACGAACCAAACATACGCGCTGAGACCCCTTCAAAACAGAGGTCTCAGAACTCTGGTACGGGCCAAATTAAAGAAAATATTTTTTGTGAGAAGCTAAGATGCTATAGTGACATGCCTTATTAGCATTTGGGCTTACAGCACCATCCTGTGTGTTTCTTTAAAAAAGGCATGTTTTTGTTGTTTAAACCACAGTCTGAAATAACCTCATCTTTTTCACACAAGCAGATTATGTCCACATAACGGCCACAATGTTAATGTTCATACACCTCATGAATAGTCTGGGTGGCTTTACTGAGAAGCAAACAGTTTACAGTAAATTTAAAACAGCTACAGAGTACGAGGCCTTTGCTCTGGAGTCTGGACAAACAGCCTTTGTATCATTAGCTCACGGCAGAGAGTGTCTAGTCTCTTTATTTTAATCAGAAAACACAGCTCCTCAGCTCTGTGTCAGTGTTAAAGCTGAACAACAGCACTTCATCCTCCAGTCCAGGCTGCTGTGATAAACACAGAATAAATCCAGAATGTCAGGATTAAAAAGACTCTAATCTAATATTAATTTAACTAGTCAACTTCTTTATTCTGATGGAAGTTAGGTACTTGACTCGTTTGTTTACATTTACAAACAATGTGAGTAATTAGCTCACGCTATTTACATTTAACACATGTTCATTTGGGTTTATTAAAAACAGAAAAGGAGGGTTTGGGTTTTAAGTTGTGTCAGTTTCTGTGTGAATCCTAAATCCTGTTACGGAACTAATCATAAACGTTTTAATTCAAATGTTACCCCACACGGGGAAAACACAGGAAATAAATCCTTATATTCTGATTTTGAACATGTTTTAAGATGAACCTGCAAATTAAACAATAACAGTTTAGTTATTGGCAACAACTAATGCTAAAGCAATGCTCCTTGTTCCTGTTGTTTTCAGAGGAATGACAATAGAAAGAGATGAATTATGACTGTGTCTTTGTCATATTTGTTTAACAAATATGTTTTGGCTTGATTTGATGGTTTTTATTTAAAATGTTCTCACACATGAAGGACTATAAAACATTATATTCCAGGCTGTTGTCAATAAACCACCAGGTCCTGAGCTTTAGCCTCTTTTGATTTTGTAGTATTTTACTTTTGTCTGTGAGCTGTGTTTGGTGAAAGCTAAACACTCAAACATCCTCCTCATGAAAACAAAGGATAAAATACAGAAAACAGTGGATTATCTACATTCATCTCCATTTTGTTTAAGAGGCTGTAGGTGTGGAATAAATGAGACTTTAAAGAATTATGTTCAAACATATATCCTTTTATTTAAATTTTCCAGGGCCCTCACGATGAGGAAAGTTAACTAAGCGGACCTCGGCTGATTTTAGTTGAAGACCCCTGAAATAGACTATAACAAGGTGTAATTATGTGGATCATCCAAGAGAAAATGTAAAGTCAGTTGATTAAAAAAGTCAAGATCAACCAGGAAGGGAATGTTTCCCAACCTCTTTCACCCGAGGGCCTGCTCACAGGAACACTGAGGTCTGAAGGCCTTTAGAAATTTATCTAAACAAGGCAATATCTGCAAACCCATTACATGATAACACTGATAACACTGATAACACTGATAACACTGATAACACTGCCACTGTCAGAGAACACAACAACACTACCATCATCAGCCTGTGACAAACAATTCAAGAGTGGAATTGTTTGGAAAAAGAGGACTTCTCGGGGCCAGTGCAAATTGTGATATAGTTGGATTTATTATTTTATTTATTTTTTGTTACCAAGTGGTGTATTTAAACATGCTATAGTCTCCGGTTAGCGACATGACCGGGGTACCAGGGCGCCCCCACAGGGATAATAAAGGGATAGTGAAAATATAAGCGTTAACATTGATTATTCTCTTATGGGCTGTAATCAGCTGATTAAATTGGCAGGCCAATTAATTAGTCGGGCCTGTTATTGACACTAACTAATAATTATCCTGTTTTTTATTTCCTCTTCATGATCAGTGGAGTCATGCACAACATACTGGATTTAGTTTCCTGCACCCCAAAGTCAGAGAAATACTTTTAGACTGTGAAAATGAGGAAAACAAGAGTTTCAAAGACAGCAAATCACAAGCCCATGACACCCACTGTCCAGCAAGCACAGAGACAACAGCGGCAGGAGAGTCAGAGAAGAAAGACAAACCATGGTCCGGCCCCAGCTTCTTCTTCAACCTTTTGCTGTGGCTCCTCAAAGCTCTTTGTATTATATCAAATTAAATAGAGTCCAAGCCCAATAAGACACAGGGCAGAGATGTGAAAGGGATAGACCAGCACTGATTGCAGCAGGCAGAGCGGGAGAGGGGCAGAACTGATTAAAGTGAGCCCCTCCCTGAGAACGGCTGAGACATACCGCACAGTCAGACACTGGGGAGGCGTCTGGAAATGGCTTGGAACGAGGTTTGGTGAGGTGGCTGCCCTGATGGAGAGAGGACAGCAGTGGGACTGGGCACACACACTTACACTGGTGAGCTGTACACAAGAGCTCTGGAGCACATGGTTAAATTGGAACAGAATTAACATTTTTAACAACCTTACCCAAAAGTCAAAGACCTGGTAAACACCCAGATGCTAACATCCAAGTGTTCTCATCTACTGCAAAGGACTGGTTTAGGTTGTGGATAAACAACATATTGAAATTTATATCAAAAGGCTATAGCAATGAGACAAATCTTGCTTTTTATCAGAAACCCAAGGTTATATTTGTGACCTGAAACATACAACGAGATTAGAGCTGTTGCTGAAAATAGTGAGCCACAACTCGACTCTTCACCAGGCTCCAAAGAACTGTGAAAACTGGTGTCAAAGAGAGTGTGACAATTGAGCTCAGGACAGTGTTAGGTAATGTTTTAGCACTTAATATCTCCCAAAGCCATATGATAGTTGTAGAGCTAGAAATACCTACACACCAGTTTGTCGGTCACCACCACAGGCCTCATTACTAACTTAGTGTATACACATTTGTGTTGTGTAGATGTATTAAAAATGATTTATTGCATAACATTCATTCATTCATTTTTCAATCATTCATTCTCTCCCACTTAGTTACGTTAGGTGTCGCGGTTAGTTAGAGCCTATCCCAGCATATTGTAATACAGGTAAAAAATATAGCGCTGTAATATTGTCCGGTGACACCTTTTTCCAGTGAGATGGGAGTACTGCAGATGTGGCAACCAGCTTTTGAGACTTAGCTGACATTAACCCTTGTGTTGTGGCTCAGTGGTAGAGCGGTCGTCCTTCAACCGGAAGGTAGGCGGTTCGATTCCCGCTCTCCCCACAGTTCATACTGTTGTTGTGTCCTTGGGCAAGACACTTAACCCACCCTCCAGTGGTGTTCCAGCTGTGACACTGGTGAATGGAACCTTTATGTAAGTCACTTTAAATGAAAGCATGTAACACTGGTGAATGAAAGTCTCTTTGGATAAAAGCGTCTGCTAAATGACTAAATGTAAATGCACTTGTTCACTTGTAAGACCTCTGTCAAAAAATTTAGTTTGAAGAAAATTGATTCAAAACTAAGAATTTTACTGAATGGAGTTACACTGGTGGTCTTTGGGAGTCATTTTTGACCCCACAATATTTCCTGCATGAAATAAAATCACTCAAAAATGTTGTTTACTGCCCTGATACCAAATTTGCCTTTCATTTTAGTATTCAAGGCCTGGAAACCTTCTTTGTGTTAAAAAAAAAAATATTCTTGAACAGACATTTACAGATAAACTATGATTTTAGTTTTACAAATTTCATTGGGAACAGAAATGTCAAAGATGCCCTTTTTGAAAAGTTCTATATTTATAAGTGTCCGTTGCACTGGTGTATGAATGTGTGTGACTGTAGAGGTGTGTTTGGTGGTGGTAGGAGAAGGCTGTGAGCGCTGTTTGTGTGGCAGCCCCCCCTCTCTGTCTGCCCCAGGTGTGAATGTGTGTGAATGGAGTGACTGGAAGCACGATTTAAAGTGCTTTGGGTGCCTGAGAAGGGTGCAAAAAATGCTATATAAATGCATGCCATTTACCATTTACCATAAACGAAAGCAAAAAGTTTCACTGGTGGTCCGTTGGGGTAATTTCTGACCCCATTTGGTTTGTCCCATATTGAAGCATAGAATATAATTTCTCTTGTTCTGTTGTTCTATTGTTAGTCTGACTTCAGCTCAACACACTGATAAAAAAATGTATCTTTCATTTTGGCATGTAAGGCTAATAGACCTTGTTGTTAAAAAGATCCAAAACAATAACCTTATTGGGTTGTATGGTTTGATGACCACTTGGTTAATTAACAGGTGGCATTTGTCAAACTTTACCCATACCCAAAAATGGACTGGATCTTCCACACAATTCTCCAACATGCTATGAACTGAAACACTCTAAAACAATATTTTTCTTTCGTTTGGTACAAAATGTACCTTTCATTTTGGTAATTAGGATGATTGAAAATGTGACTTTTTTTGAGTGAGAAAAGGCCCTATAACAATAAAATAATGCACTGTAGATTGTTGACTATTTGGCCAAATGCCAGGTGGTATTTTCCCAAATGTACAGTGGAAGTTGTATTTTAATTAATTAATTTGTTTGAATGAGAGCAAAAAGTTACCCCGGTTGTCCTTTGGGATAATTTCTGACCCCAGCCGTTCCCCATTCATTTCAATGGACTCAATAAATCCTGCAAAGTTTACTGTGCTTCACCTACAATAACAACTTAATTCAAACTCCAAATTATTGACCAATAGTAAATATACATCTCATAGGACCTCAGTTACATCAACATTTACCTGGTGTTGATGTAACATAAAAAATTACAGTTGTGCTCATAAGGTCATTTTTTCAGAGAATATGAATGATAACACACAAAAACAAAAAATCACTCATAGTTAGTGATTGTTGTGTTTACTCTTTTTAATTTATAATGACAACAAAAACTACCCAAATGACGTTTATGGCTGTGGCTGAAAAATTACATTTTTGTCTCATCACTCCAAGTGACTTTGTTCCAGAAGTTTTGAGGCTTGTCTCTGAGCTGTTTGGCGTATTGTAAGTGTGATGCTTTGTAACCTCTTCGTACTAATTGGCTTTCTCGACAATGCAGCCCATTTTTCTTCAAGTACCTCCTTGACACAGCAACACCACTTTTTTACTGAGTCCAATATTTCAGCTAAAGTTATTTGTGGGTTTTTCATGGCATCCTGAACAATTTTTCTGGCAGTTGTGGATGAAATTTTTGTTGGTCTACTTGACCTTTTCATTTTCCACTTCCTAATTAGAGTTTGAACTCTGCTGATTGGCATTCTCAAATCCATGAATTTCTTTTTATATCAGTTTCTTGTTTTATACAGTTCAATTACATTTTCCTGCAGATCCTTTGACAATTCTTTCCCTATGACTCAGACAGAACATCAGTGCAGCAGTCTGTCAGGAGCCCAGAAACTCACTGACCTTTTATACACACACACTAATTACAAGCAAACAGATCAAAGGTGAGGATGGTTACCTTTAGTATAGGCCTGGGCGAAAAATCGATTGAATGAATTAATTTGATTTTTTTGTGGCGGGCGATTTAAAAATAAGTAAATCGAGTTTTTGTGTAACGGCACATTTTTGGCTCCCCGGAGCTTCCGTAGCGTTAGTTTCACAGTAGTAAAGTACGGCACGCGACAACAACAACATCATAGCACACACAAAACAGCAACAGAAAGCGACAACATGGCTAACGGTGAAAGTGGGAAGTTTGTTCCCAAGAAAGGAATAAAATCATCTGTTGTTTGGAACTGGTATGGGTTTGCTGCGACAGACGTGGATCAAGAGACCTCACGCTGCAACATTTGCCTAAAGCCCATTGCAGTCAAAGACAGCAGCACCACAAACCTATTCCAACACATGAAACAGAGACATCCAGCCGAATATGAAAAATGCCAGTCTCTCCGAGACGAACAAACCTTAGCTAAAAAACAGCTAACTGTAGCCGAATCCTTTTCACACGGCACCGCATATGACAGGGAAGGGGCACGGTGGAGAACAATCACTAAAGCGGTCACTTTGCACATAGCCAAAGACATGGTACCCATATATACAGTGGAGAAGACTGGGTTTATTAATTTGATTAAAACCTTAGACCCCAGATATGAGCTACCCAGCCGCAAGTACCAAGAGGGTGTTCATTTATTTATTATTCATCCCAGAAATGGGGGTTACATTTGTCTTGCTTTTAAATAAAAGCAAAATTTGCTTTAAGTTGTCTGCCGTTTGTACTTATTGCTATTCTTAATAAGTAGGGGGGGAAATCGGTAAAAAAATCGTAAATCGAATTAAAAAATATAAAATCGGAGATTTTATTTTTAGGTCGTATCGCCCAGCCCTACTTTAGTAGACATTCAAACCCGTTTGTGTCAACTTGTGTGCATGTGATCAGACAAAAATCACCAGGTATGTAGTAAACTTTTTACCAGGGTCATTTGGGTAGTTTCTGTTGTCATTAAGATTTAAAAAGAGTAAACAAAGTTGAAAGAAAAATCACAAATTCTGCCAGGGTAACTTAAGAGCACAACAGTATATGTTTCTGCTAGCCATAATAATCAGATTACTTGATCATTTGGCTGGTGTGCAGGGAATGACCAGTTAAGCCATGTGAAACAAATCATTGCAAATACAATTACCTTAAATTGAATTTACAAACAAGCTAATTTTGCCTTCACCAGAGTGATATCAATGCAACAAAGATGGCAAGGCATACACCTGCAAAGACCACTCCTTCACTACATGTATCTAAAGACTGTTCGCATGCTACAAAAGTTTGCTTTTAAAAGCCATCTGGCTTGGAAATTAAGTTTTCTTCATCCTTCCATCCATTTTGCTCCGCTTATCCAGGGCTGGGTTGCGGGGGCAGCAGTCTAAAGGCCAATACATTCTACGCAAGAACAGAGAAATTTGTTCTTGATCTTGAGGTGGCAAGAACAAAGTTAGTTCTGACCAGGACATTCCATACTTCAACAGAAACTCAAACGCAGAACTCCTCAGTTTTACTCATTGACCACGCCCACTTCAGATTTATGACCAATCACACAATAGTTCTTGGACACTTACAAGAAAAAGGTTCTGCTCAAACAATGTGTCAAGAACAAGCTGCAAGAACCAGGGCTGCCACCTCGAAAAACAAAAACAAATTTCTCTGTCCTTGCGGAGTATGTAGATGTAGACTTTCCACTCCCCAGAAACTGCTTCCAGCTCTTCTGGGGGGATACCAAGGCGTTTCTAGGCCAGCCGAGAGACATAGTCCCTACAGGGTGTCCTAGGTCTTCCCTGGGGCCTCCTCCTAGTGGAACATGCCAGGAACACTTCCCTGGGAAGGCGTTCATGAGGCATCAGGAACAGAGCCGCAGCTAATAATAATAATAATAATAATGGATTGGATTTATATTGCGCTTTTCTCCCAAGGGACCAAGGGACTCAAAGCGCTTACAGTCCGTCCATTATTCATTCATACACAGTCACACTGGTGATGGTAAGCTACAACTGTAGCCACAGATGCCCTGGGGCAGACTGACAGAGACGTGGCAGCCATTTTGCGCC
This sequence comes from Perccottus glenii, assembly GCA_024416835.2. Taxonomy (NCBI): domain Eukaryota; kingdom Metazoa; phylum Chordata; class Actinopteri; order Gobiiformes; family Odontobutidae; genus Perccottus; species Perccottus glenii. The sequence goes on along the minus strand of CM044559.2, from coordinate 1,195,623 downwards.
TACGGCCTCTCCGACCATCACCACATACATTCACTCAACATTCTTACACATTCATACAAGGCAAGGTGGGTTAAGTGTCTTGCCCAAGGACACAAAGACACACAAAGAAGTTCTGCTGGCCCTGATAACTAAAATAAAAGGCAAGTTTTATATCAGTTCATTGGAAAGAAGTAGGGCTAAACATAGGACCCAAAATATTTGAGAAATATTACTTAATGCAGGAAATATTGAGCAAACAAAGTGGGGTCTAAAATGACCCCCGAAGACCACCAGTGTACCTCTAACTTAAGGACAACACAGGGGTTAATAAAAACACAGGCATTAAATAGTACATGTATGTAAATCAGGGGCGCTCAATACGTCGATCTACCGGTCGATCGCAATCTACCGGTCGATCGCAATCTACCGGTCGATCGCAAGGTAGTTTTGGTAGATCGCATGACATAAAAAAAAAAATTCTGAATGACGCTTAGGTCACTGCGCATGCGCAAACAACGGCACTAAGTGCAGCAAAACTAACGCTTTAGCGACTTACCTCCAACTTTTAAACCTCGTTTCTTTTTCTCTTAAACTTAAGAAAGGGTATAAAAATGAGGGAACTGGACCAAGTAAGAAGACAAAAACCTATCGCTTTCGTGCCGTCCGGACTATGCAGCCCTGGCTGATTCAATTCAGTGCAAGTCATCAGCGTAAACTCACGCGCTCATTTGGACATCTGTTTTAATAGAGGTTTTAATCTTTCGCTTGCGCTGCCGCTTTCCAGAGCACCCTTCACAAAGCACGCTTCCTAATTCGTCCCACCGAGAGCAGAGACTAAATTACCCATACACCCTTGAGTTTTACAAGTGAAAAGCGCATGTGTCGCTTTTGCCGCTGTCAGTGTCAACAACTCAACGTGGCCGGGGAGGGTGTGTGAAACGCGGACACTCGGCTCGGTAAAAATACAAATACAGTGAACAACAGTTAATATGCTCTCCTGGCTTCAGACTCTGAGCACTAAAAGAACACGGTCAGAATCAGATGAGTCGCTGGCTGACACCCCAGCTACTGTTCTATGGTTATGTTATGTTTTATCATTTATTTTATGTACGTTTAAAAAAAATTCAATACCTTTTTGCACATTATTTATGTTTAGTAGCTCTTTTTAGCTCAAGCAAATCCACAAACTAATAAAAGGATTTTTTTTTTTTTTTTTAAGGTTGTCTGTTGACTGCTGTGTATAAAACTCCTTCAATATAGTTGTTGTTACCTCAGGGGATGAGGGGAGTCAAAAAAAATAAATAAAAAGGCTATAATAGAGTACCGGCACCTCTTTTGGTCCACTTACAGCACTGTACATATTTAATTATGTTGTGTTGTGCAGTATTATGGTTTGCAAGGTTCATCAACATACATTGAACATATAAAGAATCCTTAATATATTTGTAAATAAATATATGTTTTGCATTTTTGTAGTGGGTAGATCATTTTGACTTGGTCATTTTATAAGTAGCTTGCGTGCTGAAAAAGTTTGAGCACCCCTGATGTAAATGATAGGAATGGTTTTGATGCCCAATAGAAGATGGTTGAAAAATGTGGCTCATATTACACATTGGGCTTGGGTTGGAGCCTAAATCGTGCTGGGCTTTTGAACTGTAAGGTCACAAAAAAACATGCATCAGAGTTCTGCTGCTAGTCTGACTGCAGATATTTACCTGGGAGTTGACAGACTGACCCATGGGGATGCGAGAACACTCCAGAGCGTACTGCTTCACACAGAAATAACAGCCCTGCAGATGAAAAAGGACAAACATATGCAGATAGCTTCAGTAGTTACTGGATACAGTCAAAGTCAAGCTTATGGGGGATAGACTTTAACCCCTGATACATTCAACAGAAGGAAAAGTAACTTCTAACATTCACAAGCCAATTTGACAAGTTTGCAGATCACAAATAGCCCATTTTGTTCTCTGCAAACATTACATTGGCCTGTCTTAAAAGTAAAGTTTAGTATAGTAGTATATTGGAATTTATGTCTAAATATAATGTGTCTGAAGGTTCTCATCTTGAAGAAAAGGTTAAAGCAAAGGCATTTGGACTTGAATTTCAAGGTGAAGACATTTCGTCTCTTATTCCAAGAGACTTTTTCAATTCTGAGATTAACTGGTGAGAGAACTGAGCTTTATCTCTAGGGAAGGGGTTTGACCTGAAACTATCTCTGATGGGACCAGGCTGTTCTGGTCTCATAGTCGTTAACCATGAAAGGGCAGTGTGACTCAAGTTAGTTGTTAGTATCACTGTTCCATGCAGGTGTGGTTGTCCTTCTATAGTGAAGCTCTAGCCAGGATTGGCTCTTCTGTGCTGATACATTCTCTTGTGAAGCTGTTGTTTCGTTTCTCCAACATAACTGTCACTGTACTTGTGTTTGTAGAAAATCCTTTTAGGTTTTTCAGATAAACCAGACACATAAGGGATAATTACACCCTTCCCTTTTGTCTCTGGTTCCTGTCTGTTTGGTTTCTGTGTCCTCTTGGTTTTGTTGAAAGTCCATCTGGGGTATCCACAGTCTCTCAGGGCTTTGCAGATGTGTTGTTCTTCTTTCTGTTGACCTTCTGAGGTTGTGGGCACCTCTTGTGCTCTGTGCTGAAGAGTCCTGATGACTCCAGCTTGTGCTGCAGAGGCTGGTGGGAATCAAACAGTAAATATTGATCTATGTGTGTTGACTTCCGACAAACTTTTACTTGGTCCAATCAGAGTTGGTTTCAGGTCAAACCCCTCCCTCTAGAGATAAAGCTCAGCTCTTGTATCAGTTGACGCCTTTGCTTTAACTTTCTTGTCAAAATAAAACATAAATCTTACCTGAAAAGCCAGTTCCATCAAAACGATGCCCCCCGGCAGCGCCCTTTGGAGGTGATAATGTGTGGAGGCTGACGGTGAAGGCTGCAAAGTCAATTAACGAACATCATCAAGTCAAATATTGTCTGGACATCGTCTTAAATGAGTTAAATCTAAGTTCTTTGTTTAAATATGAAAGAAGGTGGCTCTTTTGTAACACTTCTGTTACAAATAAACACACTGTATCATAGAGACCTTTGTTAAACCCTCCTACACCCTTAGTGCAGTTTTTTTGTTTTTTTTTACTGTGTTTGTGTATATACAGCTCTGAAAAAAATTAATAGACCACTTTTTCTAGCAATCAGCATCTCTACATGTATGGAAGCCATTCCATGTCTGTTGAATCCCAACACAGGCACATCTCATTCTACTGATCACCTGAACCAAATCTTATTTAATAAGAAAAAGTATTAAAAAAAAAAACACTTCTGTGGTCATCACTCTCTTCTTGCAAATAAATGCCTAAATTACAATATTTTTATTTAGAATTTGGAAAAAATGTTGTCAGTAGTTTATAGAAAAAAACAAAAATGTTAATTTTACCCAAACACATACCTATAAATAGTAAAACCAGATAAAACTAATCATTTTGCAGTGGTTTCTTATTTTTTTCCATTCAAAATCCTGTCCTTCCTGAGAAATGCATGTTACTGTTTTCTCAACAAGATCAATGGAAAATGTTTACAAAAGGTCAAAGCTTCTGCACCCAGGGGCGCAAATGGCTCAGTGGTAGAGTAGTTGTCCTATAACCGAAAGGTTGGTGGCTCGATTCCTGCTCTCCCCACAGTTGATGACACGCTTCACTGATAGTGACAGCTCTTTGGATCTCATATTGAGAGTTGACAGCAACAGTTTCCAAAAGCAAATAGCACACTTGAAATGGAGCCTGAACCTTTTATCAGCTCCTTGTAAAAGGGATAATGAAGGAATAACATACACCTGGCCATGGAACAGCTGAGCAGCCAATTGTCCCATTACTTTTGGTCCATTAAAAAGTGTTGAGGCACAAATACAAACTGTTGTAATTCCTACACCGTTCACCTGATTTAGATGTAAATACCCTCAAATTAAAACTAAAAGTCTGCAGTTAAAGAACATTTCATTTTCATTTCATTTTAAATCCATTGTGGTGGTGTATAGAGCCAAAAAGATTAGAATTGTCTCGATGTCCCAATATTTATGGACCTGACTGTATGTGGTAATGCTTCATCTCTGTTATTGTGTGCTATTGTTTAATTTGTGTCACTTTGTGTTAATATGCCTTTCTAATTGTTGATTGCTCATATTGCAAAACGATGGGACATTTGAGTTCAGGCAGAGGTCATTTACATATGTTAATTACCTAAACCCGCCTAACTAAAGTAATCCTACACTTCTCCCCAAAAGAAAAAACGAGAGTGATAAAACTCCCAACGTCTTTTGTGGTACTTGCTTGTTTTGTATCTATTGTTTTAACAATATTTTCAATCTCATTTTATGGCCACATCAATCATTATTTTCCTATTGTTTTTTGTTTGCCAAAGTTGTTTTCTTCCTATTTTTGCCGTGTCAAGTCTACCGCTCCAGCAAGACAAAGGAGATGGTGATCGACTTCAGGATAAGGACATCCCCCCACACATCGGTGAACATCCAGAGATCGAACATTGAGACAGTGGATACATTCAAGTACCTGGGTGTTGATGGTTTGAGAGAGGGGTGAAGGAAGGCATTTTGTGAAAATGGAAAGCCCTCTTTGAACAGGAGGAGGTGGCCTCAGATTTATGTTGCATAGTATTTATAACAGTGTTTTGAAATCTAAATCAAAAGAGTTGCACTCTAGAACAACAAACATAGCACCTGAATGGAGCAGTGGCACTGCTCCATTCAGGTGCAGAGTTGTTGGTCCTGGATTGGACTGGTCCCACAACACCATCGCCCTGTACAAGAAGGGCCAGAGTCGCCTTCACCTTCAGAAGAGACTGAGGTCCTTTGGAATGTGCAGGACTTTAGAGCCAAGCTGACATCCATCAGAGACAACAGCTTTAACCCCCTGCATTCAAAATGGAGTTAAGGTTTTCTCAATCTATATTATATGTAGTTCTTTACAAACCGCCCTAACAATGTCATGATTTTATTAATGAGTTTACTTAAATTCTTTCGATTGTCTGCACAGAATTTGAACAAATAGTCATATCAGGTGATGTGGATAATATTTGTGAAAGAGATGCCAAAGAACTTTCTACTATTCTAGATACTTTTGTTCTTTGTCAGCATGTTAATGAGCGGACCAATAACAGAGGTCACACTCTGGACTAGGGCTGAACGATATATCGTTATCGTATCTATATCTAGATATGAACTTTCAAGATATTACTATTGAAAAAAGCAACGATAGATTTCTCCTCTCCGCGCTCGCCCTGCATACAACTCTGGCAGTCACAACAAACATCAGTTTTACGAGTGCCCTTGAATGCACCGCTAAAGCCAGCGCGCACACACTACCAGGGACGTGGGAACTATATTGTGAAAGGGGGGGCGGCGTTTCCATGGTGACGCGTCATTGCTTGTCATGTGACACACCGCAACAGCAACAGCACTGAATGAATGATGATCTGCTTTTATGTAATTTTTCCTTTTTTATTCAGAATATTCACAAATGTGTTCGCTATGGCATGGAATATCTGATATTCCAAATACATGCAAGTGGAAGTATATTGTTGTTTAAACAGCTTTATAACAATCGTGTTAGTTGAGCTGTATGCGCGATGTGCGCCGCCGTGTTAGTTTGTGCCGCAGACGCACTTCAGAGAATCGGATCTGTTGGACTAACCGGTGTTTGTGTTCCAGATTGTCTTCTTGCCCTTGTGTCTTTCCCTCCACTGTGATTACCTGCTCCGCCCCTAATGTGTTCCACCTGTGTCTCATTGTGTTCCCTTTATAGTCTGTGTGTTTTCCCCTGTCCTGTGCCAGATTGTCTTTACCCCAGTGTGAGCTTTCCAGTGTTTCCTAGTATGTTATTTGATAGTTTCTAGTGTTTTTGACCTTTGCCTTGTTTTTGGATCACGTCTCTTGGATTTTGTACCTTTGCCTCGGAAATAAAAGATATTAAAACCTCTGTCAATTGTGGGATCTGCTCTGTGAGTCCTTTTGCCTGGTCCTGACAGGGATAGGCACCAGTCACCCACAACCCCTAACGGGAATAAGCGGTAGGAAATGAATGGCAGTAGCTCAGTGGTAGAGCGGCCGTCCTTCAACTGGAAGGTAGTAGGTTCGATTCCCGCTCTCCCCACAGTTCATACTGTCGTTGTGTCCTTGGGCAAGACACTTAACCCACCTTGCCTCGTATGAATGTGTTAGAATGTTGATGGTGATGGTCGGAGAGGCCGTAGGCGCGGAATGGCTGCCACGTCTCTGTCAGTCTGCCCCAGGGCAGCTGTGGCTACAGATGTAGCTTACTACCACCAGTGTGTGACTGTGGAGTGAATGAATAATTGATATGTAAAGGAAAGGCGCTATATAAATAAAACTATAATAATAATAATAAAAATGTAAAAATGAATGAATGAATCTTTAAAGTAAAGTCTCATTTATTCCACACCTACAGCTTCTTAAACAATATGGAAATGAAGGTAATCCACTGTTTTCTGTATTTTATGTAAATGTGAAACCGTCTAAGTGCTGCCCTCTTCAGGTTGAACGGTGGTTACTGCAGTTGAATTTTTCTATTTGTAGTAGTTTCTATTTGTTTGCTTGTGTGACGTATACTGGCTCGACTAACGGCTCTCTACCCACGCCCCTAACACGACCCCACCACACCCTTGGCATTGGCTCACGCCCCTGGTATAAAAACATCTTGTTCCCAAATAGCGAGTATTGAAAACTAGGCTAGCTATATTAGCATGTACTTGTAGTGTTGCTGGTTGCAACAGCACTGCTGGACTGCATTGCTTTCCAGTTGAGTTGGAAATTAGACGCCAGTGTGCACTTGGCCTGGAACACCGTAAGTTCCTGCTGAGAGCTGGAGTTTGCAGAGGGCATTTTAAGCGGGATTGCTTCTCCAACGCAATGCAGGTGGAAATAGGCTGCATGGATTCCCACCACCGCAGCGGTGTCTTTAGGTGAATGAACATTTATTTTTAATCACAATTTATGTTTCTTTCCAGTAAAGCTAAAGTTGATAAATTTTGTCATGTTGTTAGGTAAAGTATGCTAAACGTTAGCTTCAGCTGCTCCTGATACCGGGCTAACGCTAATGAGTGCTGCTGCAGTGTTGATTAGGGATGTAACGATATTGACGATATCGCGCTATCGTGGTGGTAAACGTGTCTCGATATCGTCGTGGTTGGGTTACAATATTAAAAGGACAGGTGTCCGTCAAAAAGCAAGAGGAATAAACACAGTCCCGCGGAACAAATCATTGTTAACTACATAGACCATGATCCTTTGCGCCGCGTCGTTACAACAACCGTTGTTAAGCCAATAGGATTGCACGCTGCACGCTGTCTACACAAGCTCACAGCAAGCCAGCATGGCTGACAGCGATACTTGTAAGGATGAAAACAACAAAATCGAAGTTGAGATTGTGCCAGCCCCTGCAGCTTTGAAATCAGATGTCTGAAAACATTTTGGTTTAAAAGTTTAGTGGCCAAGCTTGAGCCGAAGTTAAGTTATGTTCCTGAATACCAGTTTTAAAAGGCTGCTTTTATTTGCCTTGCACATTTAAACCTGACTTAACTTAATCTTTGTTTGCACTTAAAGGGAATTCCCTATTGTTTACAATTGTTCTAGTTGCTTCTAAACTTGAACATTGCACAGAAGAATTAGTTATGCAACCAAATATTACTATACAGAATATTGATGTTCCTGACTACAACTTGCACTTTAAAAGCACTGTGATCAGCGTTTTTTGTTGTCATGGATCCATGAATACAACAATAAATTGCCTGTTGACTGGCAAAAGCAGAATAAATGTCAGTATTTTTTTGCTATTATCATCACAAACACTATTGTGAGCTATTTAACAATACCGTGAGCTTTTCCACAATATCGCAATAAATATCGTATCGTGAGGTCAATATCGAAATTGTATCGTACCGTGAGATTTTGATATTGTTACATCCCTAGTGTTGATACGTGTGGCTCAGTACACACAGACATCTAGCTTTACTCTATCAGTATATTCAATATCTCAATCTCAATATTCTGTTATTTCTCGTACAGGGGCAGCACTCAACACAGACTTGTGCATTTCATGTCAACTTTGCTAATTTGATTGAACGCAAAAGCGCGTACGGAAGCGTAGTACTGTCAATATTGCTATTTTTTTTTTTGCTATGCCTACTCTACCAGCCTGGGTTTTCATATTTTTATATATTTTTATTTTAGATCAGCCTGGCACATCGACCAGGATCAATCTTGGACCATTGCTCTTTACAAAACTGCTGCAGTTCAGTCAGATTCCTGGGATGTCTGGCATGAATCGCTGTCTTGAGGTCATGCCACAGCATCTCAATGGGGTTCAAGTCAGGACTCTGACTTGGCCACTCCAGAACGTTTGTTCTTCTGAAACTATTCTGAAGTTGATTTACTTCTGTGTTTTGGATCATTGTCCTGTTGCAGCATCCATCCTCTTTTTAGCTTCAACTATCTGACAGACGGCCTCAGCTTTTCCTGCAAAACATCCTGATAAACTTTTGAATTCATTTTTCATTAATGATTGCAAGTTGTCCAGGCCCTGAGGTTAAACAGCCCCAAACCATGATGCTCCCTCCACCTGCTTCAGGTGAGGATGAGGTGTTGATGTTGGTGAGCTGTTCCATTTTTCCTCCACACATGATGTTGTGTGTTCCTCCCAAACAGTTCAACTTTCCTTTCATCAGTCCACAAAATATTTTGCCAGAAGTTCTGTGGACTGTCCAAGTGCCTTTTTGCAAACATTAAACGTGCAGCAATGTTTTTTTAGACAGCAGTGTCTTCCTCCGTGGAGTCCTCCCATGAACACCATTCTTGGCCAGTGTTTTACATATAGTCGATGTTTGCACAGAGATATTGGACTGTGCCAGTGATTTCTGTAAGTCTTTAACAGACACTCTAGGGTTCTTTTTTACCTCTCTGAGTATTCTGCGCTGAACTCTAGTTGTCATTTTTGGTGGACGGCCCCTCCTTGGGAGAGAAGCAACAGTGCCAAACTCTCTCCATTTGTAGACATTTCTCTAACTGTGGATTAATGAACATCCAGACTTTTAGAGATGGTTTTGTAACCTTTCCCGACTTTATACAAATCAACAATTCTTGATGGCAGGTCTTCAGAGAGCTCTTTTGAGCGAGCCATGGTGCACATCAGACAATGCTTCTCATCAAGACACAATTCTTACCAGGTGTGTGTTTTATAGTGAGCAGGGCAGCTTTAAGCCACTCCACAGTGATTGGACACACCCCTGACTTCAATTGTTTGGTAAAAATTGGTATTACCGTATTTTTCGCACCATAAGACGCACTTTTTCTTCACCAAATAGTGGGAGGAAAAGTGCCTGCGTCTTATGGTCAGAATACCATATATTACGGTATTCGGACCATATCTTATTCCCTCACCCGCTGCCGCTTGAGTTGCAGAGCGCAGCCCCCGTGTCGCCTTGCCTTACCGTAGTGGCAGAGCGGCAGCGAGTCCTCCCTCACCTTCCTTACGGAAGCCGATGTGTGCAGGAAGGCGCGATGCTGCTGTACTGTGTCACCGCCATATGCTATTGGAGGATAGCATGTAGTAGGCGGTTTTACAGTACACAGCAGTGCGCATGCCCTTCACTCCAGTCATATAATTCAAACATTATTCTGTTATACTTTATTAAATATTTTATTACACTATTTGGTTCAGAATATTTTTTTTCCTATTTTTCTCCTCTAAAAACCAGGTGCGTCTTATGGTCGGGTGCGTCTTATGGTGCGAAAAATACGGTAATTGCTCTCAAAGGCCTATAATGGTAAAATTTTATTGGTGAGATTTGGGCCAATGACCTTTTATTTTACCGGACAATTAAGCTACAAATCAAACCAGTCAAGAGCCGGTCTACGGCTAACGGAAACTCTGACAGTGTCAAAAAAAATAAATTTTAATTTTAATTATTTATTTGGACACGGTTGTCATGGCAGCCATCATGAGATAGACCCCTGTGGGACCCCACATGTCAGGGATAAAAGTGTCTGCTAAATGACTAAATGTAAATGTAAGAGAAATTATATGTACTTTTTCACAGTTATAAAGCTGGACTAAATTTAACTAAATTTAATCCAGGTTTACAAAATCTTAGAAGAAATCATTTAAGAAGCATGTTTGGAGGTTCAGACTGACCTTAGTGCTGTCCTCACTCTTCTGTTTGACATAAGAAAAAGACATTCTGCCCTCAGACGGCATTGAGCTGAGCATGGCAGCCCGGTTCCGAGCGATGCTGGAATAGAATATGAATATGAATATGAAACAGGGTCAAAGCAGGGAACCCCACATCCTACATGACACTGCACATTCAGACGGGGGTACTGACCTGCGCGCTGGAGACTGGGGCCGGACCTGCACCAGGATGAACCCCATGCTCTGCAGGTACTGGACGTACTGCTGCAGGAAGGTGCAGGAGATTTCTTGGAGCCAGGGCTCCTCCTTCAGTCTACTGGGCAGCATGTCTGCAGAATCAGTGCTGTAGCTGCGGTCCCTGCCTGATGCTGTCGAGTCATTGGAACAATGACGCTTCTGCACACAAAACACAAAACACATACTGCTTTATTCAAAAATAACTACTAAAATGCCATTAATCTACATGATAAACTAAATCTTAACGATAAACAATCAACTCTGGCCCAGTTCAGTTGATGATGTAAAAAAATAACAGAATAAACGTGACAAGTTTAATAAAAACAAATTATCAAATGCAGCATAAAAATAATGACATCTTGCCCTTATCCACACACCTTCCACCCACAGTTCAGTGTGTGCATGTACCTTTACTGGGGACTGCACCACCTGCTCCTCTTGTATTTGCTTGCGAAAAACAGGGTCAAAGAGCAGAGGAGTAGCGCAGTAATGGACTAGCCTGGAGGACTGCTTCAGGATCTCCAAATCCGCTGCCTGTTCAGTGCATAATCCCAAACAATTCTTTATTTTGTAATAAGGTTGAATTTTCTTGTTTTACATCAGTCTACAATTACACCACAATATTAACAATATATATAAACATAGAAAATCACGGCACACAGGCCGGTGAAATGTGGATTGGGCGGCAGTCGAAGGCTGAGGCCTCGGTGACACAATCCCTATACACAGAATCTGGTGCTAGGGACATAGAATCTCACTTCGCTGGGGGGAGTGGGGGGGAGCCTGAGCTTGGGAGGTTGAGAGATACCGACTAGAGATAGTCGGGCTCACCTCCACACACATCTCAGGATCTGGACTCTCCACTACTCTGGAGTATCCCGCGGTGAAAGGCGGCGGGCTGGTGTGGGCTCATAGCCCCCCGGCTCAGCCGCCATGTGATGGAGTTCACCCCGGTGAACGAGGGGGTCACTTCCCCGTGTCTTCGGGTCGGGGATAGGTCTCTCACTGTTGTTTGTGTTTACGGGCCAAATGAAAATTGGTGCAAGTGCAGTACCCGGTCTTCTTGGAGTCTCTGGGAGGGGTTCTGGAAAGTGCTCCGACCGGGAACGTTTGGCCGAGTCCCCTGTCAGAGAGATCTTCTACTCCCTCCCCCGGCAGAGCTTCGACCAGATCCCGAGGGAGGCTGGAGACAGTGAGCCCGAGTGGACCATGTTCTCCACCTCCATTGTCGAAGCTGTGGCCGTAAAGTCTCCGGTGCCTGTCGTGGCGGCAACCCCCGAACCCGGTGGTGGACACCGGAAGTAAAGTATGCCGTCAAGCTGAAGAAGGAGACATACCGAGCCTGGTTGGCCCGTGGGACTCCTGAGGCAGCTGATAGGTACCGGCAGGCCAAGCGGACTGCAGCCCGGGCGGACTCCGGCAGGGCTGCCCTTTGTCCTGTTCATTATCTTTATGGACAGGGGCGCAGCCGGGGGCCGGAGGGAGTCTGGTTTGGTTAGTTACACAAAATGCACATATGCATGCATACATCTACTTAATGAACAAAGTTAAACAAGTATAATTATAAGTTTATATATCCACACACATACATATTTACATTTAATTATACATAATACAATGATACAGTTTTATTAATTGGCATATTACACATAAACAACACCTGGGCTGTCCTGCATTTAATTCAAATGTGTTCTTTCTGTAATGTGATGAATGATGGCTCTTTGTAGTCATTTTTTTTATCAATAATGAGAACTGTTCTGACTTACAGAAATAGGCATGTTGGACTGAGCCGACCTCTGCTGCCACGTCACAAACAGGTTCTCGATCTTCATCTGCTTCTCCAGCTCTGATAAACCAAAGGAAAGGGCAGTGCTTAAAGTCATTCTAGAGTAGAAGTAGTTAGATAATTAATAATAGTGTCTCCAGATTCACAGCAGCGACACACAGCAAAGTACAACAAAAAGTGGAGAGAAAAGTGAGACAGAACAAACTCCTGCTTCAGGAACAAAGATTTGTTAGGGACTGTTAGAACTGTTAGGGATGTAACACTCAACTCACAATTCAATTCACAATTCTGATCTCACAATTTGATTTTGTCATGATTTTCTTTTATGAAAGGATTTGAGACAAATTAGAAGTGAACATGTGCCCTTTTATCATTTCACAAATCAGGGCTCCAGACTAACTTTTTTCCATCACCGTCCCAGTTATTTAAAACATAGGCTAATGTTTGTACATTTGTAAGTTTATAAATAAACATCAAATCAAATTCTACATGTGTTACATGTGTTATTGTGTCCAATAATTAGAACTTAAGCCGAGACCTAAAAGCACTTTAGATCAAACCCAATAATAAACACTGGTCTATTTTATTCTAATAATAGCAAGAATGTATTACAGTAATAATTAATGTGAGGACCAGAAGTACTTCAACACAAGGACCCGATTTGGTCCGCGGACCTTAAGTTGGAGACCCCTGCTCTTTACTCAGTGTCTGCAGCAGACACACAGAAGGCAGCACATGATCCTCCTGAACATTATTACATCTCTCTGACAAGGGCCTTAAACAGCTGAACACTTAGTTTAAGACAGGTCTGACTGTCTTATGAAAGAATGTGTCTCTTATGTCTCAGAGATGGTTCAGACTCAGGACAGCAGCCTCTGTTTACAGTTTAGCCTCTTTGCTAACACAGATTACTGCTCACATTCTCCCTGTTCTCCACCAGTGACTTTTTGTCCATTTTGGAGCGAGTAAAGCTTTTTATTGCACTCGTTAAGTCCCGTTTGTTAAGTCTGTGTGGAGCAGACTCAGCCCGGGACCGGTCTGTGCAGCAGAAGAGACACACAGTGAGCGAGTGAACGCCTTTCGCTAAAGTGGATTTATTTCTGCTGCCACACCTCTGATTTGAACGAGGATGAGACTTCCTCAATATTAACATCCACACTCTCGTTGCCATGCTAAAAACAGCCTGCAACAACTTGTTGAAAGCAAGTAGCAGTACACAGAGCGGCCCCTGTTGTTCAAAACTGCGATTGAATTAACGCCACATATGGGAATCAATTTTCAACCAGCTCTCGGTTAATCGTTCCATCCCTAATAACTGTCCCCCACTGGCCATTACAGCTATTAAATTTTAATAGATGGTAATTTACCAATATTTACAGACTAAGTTAAAGATCGTCATGTTATGTTACTGAAACATGCTCTTGATATAATTTTCATGTAATTCTGTAAGATCAAAAAATTACATTTAAAGCACTATTTGCAACCACACTGATAGAAACCCTAATGATGACACAGTACACACCTCTCCGCTCTGTAGCTTTTATCTCCAGGAGCTGGCCTCCGTGTCGGGTCACAGCATCCCCCTCAAACAGGACTGGGATGATGCACACGTCCCTCAGAGCCTCATCAAACGGAAGCAGCTCAGAGGGGAAGTGGAGAGGGGCCAGACTCCGGCCGGTGGTTCCCAGCCTGCTCTGCTCTTTACTGGACAGTGGAGGGACTGCACTACGCAGCAATGCGTCTGGCTCCATGGACGGGCTGAGAAAAGGGTTAGGGTCCTGCCAGAAGTCACAAGAAGGGACAAAATGAAGTCACAATATGATAATAAAAACTGCAAAAAGCATGATATGAACACTACTGGAATGCTACAAGTAACATAAAGCAGGCCATCAGTCAGGCCTCAATCAATCACCACCTGAGTCCAGGTTTATCGACAGCCCAGCTGGATGATGTGTCAGGACACTGAATATACGTCCCAGTGTACAAAGGGCACAAGGTCATTTTCATAAATATTTCTTTGCAATAAGATGACTTGGTGTCAAAAAGTATGAAACACGGGGATGTCCCTGAACTGAACTGTTGCCGACAAATTTTTATCTGAAGTAAAACTCACAATGTGATTTACAGGGATGTTTAAACTGTGTTTATGCAGAAAAAGAAATAATGAAAATGACTAATAAGTACATTCTATCCAATCAGAGTGGCGATTTTGCATTTGCGAGGGACTGGGCGAGATTGTTGAAGCAAGATACACACAGGCCTGAGGCTCAAACTGCACTGGTGTCCCCTCTGTGCCTCATCAGGACCCTGACAGATGAAGTGCTGTTGAGGCAAATTTTCTGCTGCACTGACTCTGCCTTCTGTCTTGGGCAGAATGATGCTCTTATAATAAGTCAGGCTATCACAAGTTGGGGAAAGTTAGCTCTTTTCTTGTCTGTTTTGTTACAAGCTGCAGGGGAAAGGCAGTCAGGGAATTGGCTGCAAAATACAACCATAACACCCCTCTATAGTAATTTATAAAACAGTGCACTTATTATTTCAAACTATGATGTCATCGTTAGTCAAAGTCAAAGTCTGCTTTATTGTCAATTTCCACATGTACAGTACATACATACAGAGAATCAAATTGCGTTACTCTCAGTCCCCGGTGCATACAGATAACATTAACATTAAAGCCTAAAGAATAACTCAAATTTAAAAATGTAGATACAACTATACAATAAGGGAGTGATAAAAAAAAGACATAATAAAATTAAAAAATAAAGCTAAAAATCAATTTAAATAAAGCAGCGCAAGGTGAGTGACAGGTATTGTGCAAATCAATAAAGTGAACAACAGTGCAGTTAAAAGATTCTTTTAGTGCAAAAAAAATCACTTATTAAAATATCTTGTCTGATTAAAGTGACAAGTGTCCAAGAGCAGTTATTTAACTGACTGATGAGGTAGTGGAATGACATCAGTCCCATGCCGGATGAGGTAGTGTGCGGTGAGTGAGCAGACCAATGCTGCACAAGTGACTAGTGCATGTCATCATATAATTAGTGGGGTGTAGTTCAGTGGTGCCTGGGGAAGAAGAGGGGAGGGGGGGCAGGTTCGGGAGGGAGTTCAGCTTCCTGACAGCCTGGTGGATGAAGCTGTCCTTCAGTCTGCTGGTCCTGCCCTGGAGACTCTGCAGTCTCCTCCCTGATGGTAGCACGCTGAAGAAGCTGTGTGATGGGTAAGTGGGATCACCTGTGATGCAGAGGGCTTTGCGGGTGAGACGTGTTCCGTAAATGTCCTGGAGGGGAGAGAGACACCAATGATCTTCTCAGCTGTTCTCACTATGCGTTGCAGAGTCTTTCGGCAGGACGCGTTGCAGGCGCCATACCACACAGTGATGCAGCTCGACAGGATGCTCTCGATGGTGCCTCTGTAGAAGGTGTACATGATGGGGGGTGGGGCTCTGGCTCTTCTCAGGTTGCGGAGGTAGTAGACGCTGGTTTGATTTCTTGGCCAGTGCTGTGGTGTTTTCAGTCCAGGAGAGGTCCTCTGTGATGTGCACACCCAGGAACTTGGTGCTACTCACTCTTTCCACAGTTGCACCGTTGATGGTCAGAGGAACGTGCTGAGTGTGTGCTCTCCTGAAGTCTACAACAATCTCCTTCGTCTTCTCCACGTTCAGAGAGAGATTGTTGTCACTACACCACCCAGCCAGGCGGCTCACCTCACTCCTGTAGTTTGTCTCATCTTTGTTGTTAATGAGACCCACCACAGTCGTGTCATCTGCAAACTTAATAAAGAGGTTTGAGCTGTGTGACGGTGTGCAGTCATGGGTCAGCAGAGTGAAGAGGAGGGGGCTCAGCACACATCCTTGGGGGGCCCCAGTGTTCAGTGTGATGGTGCTGGATGTGTTGCTGCCGACCCGTACTGCCTGAGGTCTTCCAGTCAGGAAGTCCAACAGCCAGTTGCACAGCGAAGTGTTGAGCCCCAGCTGACTCAGCTTGTAGATGAGCTGTTGAGGGATGATTGTGTTGAATGCTGAACTGAAGTCTATGAACAGCATTCTGACATATGAGTCCTTTTTGTCCAGATGGGTGAGTGCTGAGTGGACGGCAGTGGAGATGGCATCATCGGTCGACCGGTTGGACCGATATGCAAACTGGAAGGGGTCCAGGGAGGGGGGGAGGGCAGACTTGATGGTGGTGCATGACTAGCCGTTCAAAGCACTTCATGAGGATGGGGGTAAGTGCAACAGGACGGTAGTCATTGAAGCAGGATGGAGATGGCTTCTTCGGGACTGGGATGATGGTGGTAGTTTTAAAGCATGTGGGAACAACAGCCTGACTCAGTGAGATGTTAAAAATGTCTGTGAAGACATCAGTGAGTTCTGCTGCACAGACTTTCAGTACACGCCCGGGCACTGAAGCTGTAAGAAACACATGAAGAATTCCATGCTATACATCAGATTACAGCTGTGTGAATAATAGACTACAATATGAGCAACTCAATCAACTCTGATGTTGATTAATCCATAATAATGGATTGAAAAAAACTACCTCTGTAGCCCAGACTGACAGAGACCACCAAGCACACTTACACATTCATACACCAGTGCCACGGACACTGGAGGCAAGGGAGGTTAAGGGTCTTACCCAAGGACACAACAATTAGTATGAACTGGAGAGCGGAAATTGAACCGCCGAACTTAAGGTTATAGGATGGCCTGAGCAACTGCAACCCAAGGCTTAAATAATAATACAAAATTATTCCAAGTACAATGTAGGCATTGTATGTGGTCTATAAATCAGAGTAGGTGGCAATTCAATTCTGCCTACTCGGTTTATTTCCAATTATTAACAGATAACAGAGAAAATATCTTAACTTGACTTTCTTGACAACATAACGATATTTCTTTTGTCGGTCCAGTTTTACTGTCTTTGTATTGTCCACAAAAATAAGTCCTGACTCAAGGACTACTACTGATTAGACTAAAACCAGTTCAAGCACATTCAAATGACAGATCCAAATGCTATCACTAGCATGGGACGATATTAGATTTTTGTGTCACAAAAAATCAGACAGCCCTCTAATAAAAAATTACCATGATGTATTAATCTTACCTTTTTTTATTGCGATGAGCAAAATAATCCTAAATAGTTTTTTGGCCTTTTTGTTTGACTTAATTGATAGATTGACAGTATAGGTAGACAAAGCAAGAGAGAGGGATGCCATTGGGCAAGAGTCTCCCGTGCTCTCGAGTACGTGCGTATTTGCAGTGCTCTACCACCTGAGCAAGGGACGATTTTTTTTAATGACACAAATAAAGTCAAAATTTCTTTACTGGCCCCCGACCTGTGGGTCGTGTCACTAATGTGTGCTAACATAACCAGTCGTCAGACAGACTTCTTGAAGATGGACAGTAGAGGCTTGTGAGAGTCTCAGTGACTGACTTTTTTTTTATCAACATGTTTTTGTTGCATCAACATGAACATGAACAAAGCAAGTAGGAAAGTGAAGAAGAAAAAATAAAATAAAATAAGCATTATTTATAATTGCACACTTTTCCCTAAAATTGATATTGGTTTGAGGTTCCATCATTCCAGCTCTGAAATGTGTAAGGATTGGTGCCTTGCTGGTAAACAGGTTGGAGATAATTGAACCTCAAGTCAGAACAGCTGCACCAGGTCTGCACCCAAACTGCCCAAAGACAAAATCCTTTCTGAAAGAGTGCAAGTCCAGCTGCTGCACCAACATGCTGGATTCAGTTCAACCACCTTCTGAGCAACTGTAACAGACGCCACGTGCAGACACTTTTCTGAGAGAATACAGACGAGCTGCAGTCTAATCAGTCTCAGAAATACTACATGTACAGTTGTGCTCATACGTTTAGGGTAGCATTTCCAGTACAGCACACAGAACATTAGAG
>CM044559.2:1160000-1170000 GCA_024416835.2 Perccottus glenii | reverse complement strand
AAAAATGTTACTTAGTTCTGCTTTAAAGAGAAGATTATAATTACAACTATCTGTTTCTTATTCTTTATTCAAATATTATTAGAGAGATAGATGTACTTTTACCTGCTTAGGGTCAATGTCGTGGACAGGTGCATCTGAGAAGCAGTAGTGGTGGAACAGACCCATCTTTTGGTTGAGCATGCAGTGCACCACATGAGCCCGAGCATTTTGCCAGTTGATAAGACGCACCAGCTCCCGGTTCAGAGAGGAGCCCAGGTCCACAGACCAGTTATAGCTGTACAGACTCACCTAGAGGAAGACACAGTAAAATACTCCAAAGTTACATATATGATCACTCCTTTCACTAAGACCAACCTATCAACTGAAATATCATTCATTGACTATAATAGTGAGACATATTTAACAACTGTTCTATTTCATTCCTACTGACCATCAGAGAAAGTGCTCTGCACCTGGATATCCACATGAATGCATGCACAGAGGTCCTGGTTTTATATCAACAAAGTCAGTGGACGTGACCTGGACAGTGGGCTTTGTTTCTTTTGCAGTATTATTATTACATCAAATTGATATAGTGCTTTTCAGGGTCCGCAAAGACGCTTTACATATCCATTATTCATTCACTCCACAGTCACACACTGGTGGTGGTAAGCTACATCTGTAGCCACTGCTGCCCTGGGGCAGACTCACAGATCCGTGGCAGCCATCACCACATTCATACAGTGTAGCCGACACTGGAGGCAAGGGGGGTTAAGTGTCCTGCCCAAGGACACAACGACAGTATGGATTGTGGGGAAAGCGGGAATCGAACCACCACTGAGCCACTGCACCCCAGTAGGTTGTATTTGTAGTGATAAACTACCTCGCCTTTCTTTGCCCCGTAACCAGTTAGTTGGAGCTACAATGTTAGCGTCCTACAGAGGCTTATTTTACGTTCTTTGTACTATTTTTGTTATTGAGGCCCCCCAAAGCAAAGAGTTGTCATGATCATCATGTGTCGAGTCTCTAGTCTATAATCTGCAACCTAATGGTCCTTCTGCAACTCTTCTCATCCTGGAGCTGTTGACTGTGATGAGTATGAGCTGTCTGCCTCTAATGCCAGCCAGCGTGACAGTGATGCTATGTCCATTGGTGCATCAGGTTTCTGTGCATGTGGACAGCCCTCTGGAGGCTGCAACTTTGGGCCTACAACTTTGGAGTACATCCTGGACAATGGCCAGTTATGTTTTTGACATTAAGTTCACAATTTTTTTAAGTTACTTTAGTTTTTTTAGTTTCTGAAAAATAAACAGCTTGATTTACTTGAAACTAAATAAAACGGTTAGTTGGGAGAGGTTCACTGATGAGTGAACGTTAAAATTAACTACAGCTGAAATATCAAACTGATACCACAAGCTGCTTCAGGGATCTGCTGTTTTATTACACTTCTGTGAATTTAGCCTCATTTCCAGACCTGGTTTAGCAACAGTAGGCTAACACACTTGTATAACATTAGCCTGAAGCAGAAGTGGTCCGTATGAGCGGTACTAGCGCTAACTTAACTCTAAAAGTTACATCCACAGTAAACTGAGCATCTCTGAGGCATTGCCGGATTTTGAGGGGTGGCAGGGGTGGCACTGCCCCCGTGGCTGCCGAAATATGTCACTACATTGATTGACAAATAGATTTGAGTCATCAATGCCAATTGTTTTCTTTGTGCTGGCAAATCTTAAGTAATTATGCTCTTTCTATCTGTAAAATGAATCTATAGACTGAATTGTGGTGAAACAAAGCTTTGAGATAAGGTACAGCATGTCCATGTTGACAAAATGAGTGTTGGTAACATATTTAACTCAAAATACGTCCCTGTGGCTACGCATGCAATAGTTTGACTGTGCACTGTTTGCTCACTTAGACAATTGGCTTGTGTGTGCTCCAAGCCAGGAGCAAGCACTAAACAACACTTTGATCCTACTGGATCATGTGATACTGAGCTCCTCCCCTCCTCCCAGTCAACCGATTATATTTATTGTCATAGCTACGACTATGTGGCAATGACCTGTGCCTCCCCATCTCTACAAAGGGTGGACAATAGCCTCAAACTGGTTGCGGTGTCAGCAGTCACACTATTAGGTCTGTTATTCTTGTGCCCACTGCAAATTTGGGTCAACCGCCTAGGCCTCGACTCCCCTCCCAGGCGAGTGCAGGCTGAACCTGGATGTAGTTCAGGAGGGAGATCTGGGGGAGATATGGCAAAGCAGATGTACTGTAGATCTCTTTACCACAACCGTATAAACACACTTTAAACTGTGGTTCTCCTTCTTAGGACCAACCAGTCCGTTGGGGCAGGATGGGAAACACCCCAGGCCGGATCACCTCCTGTATGCCTTCCTTCCAATCCCCTTACTTATGCTGACACCCCGAGAATTGTAGGCTTCTCAATGGGAGCCCTTGGCCTCTCACCGCAGAAGAAGGACCTCCTGACATTTCTCCTTGCGATCAAGTACCAGTGTATGATGGAATTCTGATGGGTCTGGAGTGACTTTGTGGCCAAACCCAACCTTTCTTCCCAAGTGGATTTCAGCATTTCCCCTTAAACAGGTCCACTGATGTGACTTTGTTGCTATAAAACGGACCACCAGAATGAACGAGAGTTAGAAATGTAATTAAGGTTCGATGAATTCCAGATGACAGCCAGGGGAAGGTTCTCTGCGTGCATGCGTACAATTTGTAGCTCTCGTTCCTTCTGGTTGTGCAGTCTGTGAAACAATGAAAAAATAGGTGTAGGTTCTTCCTAAACTCAAATATTACCAGATTTTCACAATCTATTGCAGAAAGTGACTGCTAGAAAGCACGCTCAATTTTAGGGCGGGCCCAAAGCCATAATAGTATTTCATTTTTTGGTGACCAAAATGCGTTTCTGTAGACTAATTATTTCACAAAAGTGTTTTAATACATTGTTGTACAACTATCCTTTATGTGTGTCATGTCAAGATTTGTTTTTCTATGCTGAGTGTTCACAGTCCTAGCTGACGCCAAGCCACCTTTTTGTCCCTGATGTTGATGAGGAGGAACCTCTGGCGGGGGGCTGCTCCTGTCCTGGCCTCGCTGGGATCTAACCATTCACAGTGCTCCAAAGCCTCAAAGCGCTGGAAGCCCTTATGAGCTGTGGCGAGAGAAGAATTAAGTGAGACAGGACAATCACATCAAAGGCACCAACATATTACAGCAACCTGCTCCAGAGTGGATCCTGTGTATGTGCTCAGAAGTAAAGTGAAGCACTGCAGCCATGCTCAGTTCACCGCTCAAACCTCACACAAGCAGTAAAAACATGAATACCATTATTGTGTGCTTCATATTCACATCCTTTTGGTGTACTAAGGCACAGAAAAGATCATGTTGACTCTGAGAACAACGTAAAGTGTGACATAAAAATAGACACACTAATCCTAATTAAACACAGGTTAAAGACCATCTATGCAAAGAATCACCAATCAATCCCTACAACATCTGAAACATTGCTACTCTTCCACTCCACGTCTCCGGCTGAGGAGAGAGATGCTGCCATATTGGAAAATATGAACATACACACGTTTCATATTAATCATACATTGGCTATGGCAGACGTCTGATTGATTATATGTTCTTAAACTGGCAATACGTAAATGATTTAAGAGCTACTGGAGGACACTAGAGTTGTGAGTTGCTGACCTAACCTTGTGAGAGAGAGTAGAAGCCATCCTTCAGCATCAAGGCTGAACTCAACTAAAACTCAGACTTCAACTCAGCTGAAGTCTGCTTAGTTAACTTTCCTCACCGTGATAAGTGTTTAAATAGAACTCTTTAAAGTAAAGTCTCATTTATTCCACACCTACAGCCTCTTAAACAATATGGGGATGAATGTTGATAATCCACTGTTTTCTGTATTTTATCCTTTGTTTCCATGAGGAGGATGTTTGAGTGTTTAGCTTTCACCAAACACAGCTCACAGCAGTGGCAGATACAGAACGTCATTCATAGGTGGGCCTGGTGAATATATGGAGGGGCCTTGGGTTACACATAGCAACTGGATAGCTCAGTTGGTAAGCAGTAGGCTTTACATTTAGTGTACCCAGGTTCGAATCTACCTTGGGACACTATGTATATTAGTTGTTTTCCACGTTTTTGTAATTTATTGATCATGGCATGCTGTCTTATATTTTCCAGTTTTCAGCTCAGTAACCTCAGTTTTGCATATAAGGCTAGCCTTAATTTAAACCCCATTTGGCTGCTGCATTCCCAGTGTTAGCAAACGCTAACGCTAAGTCTGTTAACATGAATATTGCCAGCCTCCAAGCACAGACGTCTCACTTTAAGTCCTTCCTGTTGCTTTTCACTATCCACTTGTTTATCAGCTGTCCCATAGATTGACACCATCTCCTGCCATCTCCTTTTCCCTCTTTCTTTATTTTTTTTGTTTTATCCATCTTTTAAAGACAACTGTGTGCATACTGTGACAACACATAACGTTACCTGCTCGCTCAGCGCTCACGGCGCCCCGCCGTGCCACGCCCACTGTGATATTATATTAATTCTATTTATGGAATCTAATGAGGGCGTCTATTGAAGCCTGTTAGTCCTATAAAATGTTATAGTATTGAGGAAATACTGAAATGATTTAGAAACACACAACAGTACACACGTGGACAAAAATGTTGGTACCCTTCGGTCAATAAAAGAAAAACTCACAATGGTCACAGAAAAAACTTTTTTCTGACAAAAGTAATAATAAATAAAAATTCTATGAATGTTAACCAATGAAAGTCAGACATTGCTTTTTAACCATGCTTCAACAGAATTATTTTAAAAAATAAACTCGTGGAACAGGCCTGGACAAAATTGATGGTACCCCTAGAAAAGACTGTAAATAATGTGACCAAATGGACATGTTAATTCAAGGTGTGTTCACTAATTAGCATCACAGGTGTGTACAATCTTGTAATCAGTCAGTGGGCCTATTTATAGGGCTTCAGGTAGTCACTGTGTTGTCTGGTGACATGGTGTGTACCACACTCAACATGGACCAGAGGAAGCGAAGGAAAGAGTTGTCGCAGGAGAATAGAAAGAAAATTATAGACAAGCATGGTAAAGGTAAAGGCTATAAGACCATCTCCAAGCAGCTAGATGTTCCTGTGACTACAGTTGCACATATTATTCAGAAATTTAAGATCCATGGGACTGTAGCCAACCTCCTGGGCGTGGCGCAGGAGGAAAATTGATGACAAATCAAAGAGACGGATAATCCGAATGGTAACAAAAGAGCCCAGAAAGACTTCTAAAGAGATCCAAGGTGAACTCCATGCTCAAGGAACATCAGTGTCAGATCGCACCATCCGTCGTTGTTTGAGCCAAAGTGGACTACATGGGAGACGACCAAGGAGGACACCATTGTTGAAAACAAATCATAAAAAGCTAGACTGGAATATGCCAAACTACATGTTGACAAGCCACAAAGCTTCTGGGAGAATGTCTTATGGACAGATGAGACAAAAATGGAACTTTTTGCCAAGGCACATCAGCTCTATGTTCACAGACGGAAAAATGAAGCATATCAAGAAAAGAACACTGTCCCTACTGTCAAACATGGAGGAGGCTCTGTTATGTTCTGGGGCTGCTTTGCTGCATCTGGCACAGGGTGTCTTGAATCTGTGCAGGGTACAATGAAATCTGAAGACTATCAAGGGATTCTAGAGAGAAATGTGCTGGCCAGTGTCAGACAGCTTGGTCTCAGTCGCAGGTCAGGGGTCTTGCAACAGGACAATGACCCAAAACACAGCTAAAAACACCCAAGAATGGTTAAGAGGAAAACATTGGACTATTCTAAAGTGGCCTTCTATGAGCCCTGACCTCAATCCTATTGAGCATCTTTGGAAGGAGCTGAAACATGCCGTCTGGAAAAGACACCCTTCAAACCGGAAACAACTGGAGCAGTTTGCTCATGAGCAGTGGGCCAAAATACCTGCTGAGAGGTGCAGAAGTCTCATTGACAGTTACAGGAATCGTCTGATTGCAGTGATAGCCTTAAAAGGTTGTGCAACAAAATATTAAGTTAGAGGTACCATCAATTTTGTCCAGGCCTGTTCCATGAGTTTATTTTTTTAAAACAATTCCATTGAAGCATGGTTAAAAAGCAATGTCTGACTTTCAAGGGTTAACATTCATAGAATATTTATTTATTATTACTTTTGTCAAATAAAGTTTTTTCTGTGACCATTGTGAGTTTTTCTTTCATTGACCGAAGGGTACCAACATTTTTGTCCACGTGTGTAGCTAAGCTACATTTAGGAAATACAAAAAAATAAATAAATAAATAAAACGTTTTTTTTTTTTTGTACCATCGCTTTGGCGCCCCCCAAGGTGCTGCGCCCCTATGCGTCGCATATGCTGCATACCCCCTTTTTGCGCCACTGGGTGCAGTGCAGAGATCGTTTCTGTCTATTTCTGATGTGCTGCACGCGCTGAATTAAGATGTTTTTATTAATCTGATTGGGTGGGCCACCAGTCAATCTGGGTGGGCACGTGCCTACCCAGGCCCACCCGTAAATCCGCGCCTGGCTCACAGACAAAAGTAAAATACTACAAAATCAAAAGAGGCTAAAGCTAAAGCTCAGGACCGGGTGGTTTATTGACAACAGCCTGGAATATAATGTTTTATAGTCCTTCATGTGTGAGAACATTTTAAATAAAAATCATCAAATCAAGCCAAAACATATTTGTTAAACAAATCTCTTTCTATTGTCATTCCTCTGAAAACAACAGGAACAAGGAGCATTTCTTTAGCATTAGTTGTTGCCAATAACTAAACTGTTATTGTTTAATTTGCAGGTTCATCTTAAAACATGTTCAAAATCACAATATAAGGATTTATTTCCTGTATTTTCCCCGTGTGGGGTAACATTTTAATTAAAACGTTTATGATTAGTTCTGTAACAGGATTTAGGATTCACACAGAAACTGACACAACTTAAGGAAGACTTAACCTGTGTCACTCATCTCCAAACCTCCTTTCACACCTTTTCTGTTTTTAATCACCCAAATGAACATGTGTTAAATGTAAATAGCGTGAGCTAATTACTCACATTGTTTGTAAATGAAGACAAACGAGTCAAGTACCTAACTTACATCAGAATAAAGAAGTAGACAGACAAATGTACAACTCACCACATTATTAGACGTCTTTTTAATCCTGACATGAAAACTGGATTCATTCTGTGATTATCTCAGCAGCCGGGACTAGAGGATAAAGTGCAGTCGTTAAACTTTGATACTGACACGGAGCTGAGGAGCTGTATTTTCTGATTAAAATAAACCATCCCTCTCCGTCCATAACGTCAGTGAACCTCCGGAATGTTTTGCCGAGGCTCAACTTTTAGATTTTAGTCGTTTCTAAGGTATTATCAGAGCCACTGCCCTGTCCGTAACCATAGTAACCTGAGGACCCGCGCGTGTAGACGTAGCCGTCCTAGAAGTGCGGGTTCAAAAATATATTTAACACAATGCGCTTGTAATTATGAATAATGTCTTTATGAGGCTATATAGTCTCGCGTATTCCAGAAGCATGTTAGACTGTTTGTTCAATACTACATTGTGTTGAGTGTCCCGTCTCCGGGTCTTGTATTGATGGTCAATAAACTTCTCCAGAAAGTCATTCATGTATGACTCCTGTCAGCTCTTAAAGCAGCTCAAATATTCTCTAACAGACTCATGTCCTTTAGAACAGAATATTAGTCAATGTTCATATTATAAGTTAGATCTAAAAGGTTTTGACAAACAGCAAATTTCCTTTGTCAAAATCTCACACTCGGAATGCTTTTCCCTTTCATGTGCACATGCCACTCCTTGATTCAGTTTAAGGCACTGCTAAATTAGAGAAAGTCCTTCCTCATATTATATTGGAAAACATCTAAAAGGCCTACTGGTGTTTTTGCTGTGTCCCGGTTGGAGGAGCACTGAAATGGCACTCTCCACTGTGCAAACACTGTTCATAGATCACTAACTACCTTTGCAGTACTCTATGAGCAGACATATTTGAAGACCTGTTGTAAGGTTAAAGTTGAGTTGACAGACCCTCCACACAGGTTGTCTTAAACTGTCTAAAAATACTTTATGGGGCTTTGTATTTTTTGGGGGGAAAACAAGTTTACCTTGTGATGAAAAAAAAAAACTGATGAGAAAGCTATAACAGATTTGAGGGTCATTACAAAATTTTGTTTGTCACCACCAGACGACACCAGAACAGCTGTAGACCAAGCTCAAATAAAGGCGAGCCCCATCCACTGCCAATCATTCCAGTTAGCAGAAGATGCATGAGTTCCAGAGTGAGAACAGAAGAAAAGTAGCACATTAGTTACCTTGCTCTGTGCTGCAGTGCCACTGGTGAAAGTTGCGTCCAATAAGAATGAAGCTCCTTGAGGTGTTCAGAGGCTGACTGAGGTTCTGAGTGACAGCCAGTGGAACAAATGTGTGCCCTGATGAAGGGCAGCTGAAAATATTCAACATTAGGTCACACTGCCAAAACCTCATACAATACGTTAAGTTATCTTTGAAAATCTATTTGGAAAGTGGACAAAACCTCCACACTTTTTTTTTACATTTATGTTTTCATATTTTGTAAAACTCCATGATGTTACATTTTGGATATTTAAGGGTCAAAACCATTGCTGTGCTGGTTGTGTCTATGTACAGTATTGTTTAAAATAATAGCAGTACAATGTGACTAACCAGAATAATCCAGGTTTTTAGTATATTTTTATTGCTAAACAAACAAGTTCCCAGTAGGTGCAGTAGATTCTCAGAAAACAAACAAGACCCAGGATTCATGATATACACGCTCTTAAGGCTGTGCAACTGGACAATTAGTTGAAAGGTGTTCAAAAAAATAGCAGTGTGACATTCAATCACTGAGGTCATCAATTTTGTGAAAAACAGGTGTGAATCAGGTGAACCCTTTTAAGGATGAAGCCAGCACTTGTTGAACATACATTTGAAAATCTGAGGAAAATGGTTTGTTTAAGATATTGTTCAGAAGAACAGTGTACTTTGATTAAAAAGTTGATTGGAGTAGGAAAAACCTATAAAGAGGTGCAAAAAATTATAGGCTGTTCAGTTAAAATGATCTCCAATGTCTTAAAATGGAGAGAAAAACCAGAGAGACGTGAATTTCAACCAGAATTGAAACCCTTTTCAACTAATTGCCCAACAGCACAGCCTTAAGAGCGTGTATATCATGAATGCTGGGTCTTGTTTGTTTTCTGAGAATCTACTGCACCGACTGGGAACTTGTTTGTTTAGCAATAAAAAATATACTAAAAAACTTGGATTATTCTGGTTAGTCACATTGTACTGCTGTTATTTTGAATAATACTGTGTAAGCTGTGACATATACACATTTGAGTAGGGTCACAAAAAATGTCTTTGTCAGCACCAAAACACAATCTTTTTGGCTCTATACACCAACACAATGGATTTGAAATGAAACAAACAAGATGTGCTTTAACTGCAGACTTTTAATTTACATCCAGGTATTTACATCCTGCTCCTCCCACTTTTTAAAGGACCAAAAGTAATGGAACAATTGGCTGCTCATCTGTTCCATGGCCAGGTGTGTGTTATTACCTCATTATCCCATTTACAAGGAGCAGATAAAAGGTTCAGAGTTCATTTTCAAGTGTGCTATTTTGCATTTGGAAACTGTTGATGTCAACTCTCAATATGAGATCCAAAGTGCTGTCACTATCAGTGAAGCAAGCCATCATTAGGCTGAAAAAACAAAACAAACCCATCAGAAAGAGAGCAACAACTTTAGGTGTGGCCAAATCAACTGTTTGGAACATCCTTAAAAAGAAAGAACGCACCGGTGAGCTCAGCAACACCAAAAGACCTGGAAGACCACAGAAAACAACTGTGGTGGAAGAATAAAGAATTCTTTCCCTGGTGAAGAAAACACCCTTCACAACAGTTGTCCAGATCAAGAACACTCTCC
>CM044559.2:660000-1155000 GCA_024416835.2 Perccottus glenii | reverse complement strand
TCCACTCCTCCTTTTGTACAAAAGATGACTCGGAACTCTTTTTTCCTTTTTCCTTAAATAAATCACCAAAAGACATCTGTAGTTTTCTCTCAACCTTATAATAATAACAATGATACACGTTTTTTCAACAACACCACCAAGTTTTTTTCTTGATTCGAAATGACACAGGCGTCTTCCAGAAGGTAATTAAACAATGTACAAGAGGTATTGTTGTGGAAATAAATATTTCTCAGCTTTTATTTACATTTAAACAAATAGTGGCATGTCCCAAAATATTCATACCTTTTGCAAACTATCTATGAGCATATCCAAAGTTCTATACCATTCCAGATAGTCCAAGCTGTTGTAAACCATCCTAATTACTCTGATTCATTGGGAAAAGTAGTTCTATTTCATCCCTCCTGACCGCCAGGGGCGGTGCATTAAGCACTGAATGATCATCTTTGCGCATGCGCAGGTCGAGAATCTAATATCAACAAAGTCACTTGTGACCTCCCGGTGACCCACGTGGGGCTATTTAGTCACGTGATACCGGGAGCTCAGTCCCCTTTTGTCTTCTCGCGCGCAGGTTAAGCTTTATGGTGGAGACTTGTGTTATACGATCCACTGTTCTTTATACACTCAGCTCGTAGCTTGTAGCCTCGTGCATTGTGAGTTTTTTGACCACAATCGGAGCAGCGGGAGTGGCTCGCCCTCCAGAGGCTGCACGAGCTAGATGTTGTTTGCATCACGGACGCTGGTAAGCTAAGGTCCAGAGTGTGGGTGCAACAGATGGTAAGTCCACTTTCCGTGTTTGACTGTGCTATATATGTATAATTTGTGAATTGCCGCCGTGTCCGGCTGAGCTAAATACATTTGGTTTTGCTTTCCGTGTTTTCGGCTAAGCTATATATATATTTTGTGACTGCTGCCGTGTTCGGCTGAGCTAATTGCATTTGGTTTGCTTTCCGTGTTTCCGCTAAGCTATATATATTTTGTGAGTTGCTGCCGTGTTCGGCTGAGCTAAAGACGTTTGGTTTGCTTTCCGTGTTTTCGGCTAAGCTGTATATATATTTTGTGAACTGCCGCCGTGTTCGGCTGAGCTAATTACATTTGGTTTGCTTCCGTGTTTCGGCTAAGCTCTGTATATTTTGTGAACTGCCGCCGTGTTCGGCTGAGCTAAATACATTTGGTTTGCTTACGTGTTTTCGGCTAAGCTATATATATATTTTGTGAACTGCCGCTGTGTTCGGCTGAGCTAAGTACAATTGGTTTCCTTTCCGTGTTTTGGCTAAGCTTTATATATCTTGTGACTGGCCGCCGTGTTCGGCTGAGCCAAGTACATTAATTTGCTTTCCGTGTTTCGGCTAAGCTATTTATATTTTGTGACTGGCCGCCGTGTTCGGCTGAGCTAAGTACAATTGGTTTGCTTTCCGTGGTCGGCTGAGCTGTACACTGTTAACTGCGGCTGTGTTCGGCTTAAGTACACGTGTATTTGAATTGCATATTTTGGAACGGGGGTAACTTCGGTTCCACGTAGCATCCCGCGGTGGAATCACTAGTAGCGTTTTCAGCTCAAGGTGATTCGCAGGGGTAATTGTATTTACGGGGGGTCACTAGTGGCGGTTCTTGCTCGACCTGATCTCCCTTGAAGAAGACTTGTAGTGTTGACTGTCATGCTGGAGTCACTATGTTGTAGGGCGTGTTTAGCCCCCCTCCAGCCTGATGATGGCCACGATCTCTGTCCCTCCTGCTTGGGAGTTGGTCATCTCAGGGAGGGTCTCACAGATGACGCGTGTACAAACTGCAGCATTATGCCCCGGTCTGTACGGGTGGCTAGGCTGACCGCTGTTGAACAGCCTTTTGCTTATTTAACAGAATTGCAGCCTGCTCAGTTACCAGCTGGACAGGGTACACGGCTGAAGCGCCCAGCTGCTGGGGCTGCGCCTCCTGTTCCGAAGAAACGCTCAAAGGGGGAACTGTCCAAGAAGGTGGACAGTCTTTGGCCGAAATGAAAGCCATCCTCCAGTCATTTCGGGCTGGAGAAGTCCTCGAGGCGGCTGCACATGTGCAGGACGTAGCCTCTCCTTGTGAGGATGATGCCATTTCGGTGGCGGCTTCAGACACGTTCTTCCAGGAGACTCAAGAGACGAGCCCTGAAGCGTCTGAAGCCGGGTCCCATGCCTCTACAGGTACTCTAGAGGGTACGGACAACTCGGCCGTCTCAGCCATTAGGATAGCCCTCGCTCGGCTACAGCTGAACGAACCACCACCACGACCAGTGGCATCCAGCGCATTTTTCCGACGGCGTGATGCGGCTACCTCTTTTCTGGTGCCCCCCTCAGCCGAGTACGTTAGAGAGCTCCATGCGTGCTGGGCGGACGTTAAGGCATTTTCACGGCCTACGTCCGATGCTAGAGCGCTCGCTTCAATGCAGGATGCCCCAAATTTGGCCTGGGTCATATGCCGCCGGTGGAGCCGGCGGTAGCCTCTCTAATTGTGGCCCCAGACGAAGCCATGCGACCAAATGCTAGGTGCCCACGACCGCAGTGTCGGGTTACGGATGACTTACTGTGTAAAGCCTATGATGCGGGGGCACGTATGGGACGGATGGGAAATTCCCTGTCCCATTTACTGCTGGGCCTTGCGTCTTCGCTGGAGGCCACGGGGGTCGATATACCGACCCAAGCATTAATCGACACGTCTCTGCAGACCTTCGCTTTCATGTCTAGAGAGCTTGGGCGTATGATGTCACTGTTGACGCAGGCTCGTCGGCAGGTCTGGCTGGCACAATCGCCACTAACGGAGACCTGCAGAAGGACCCTACGGGGCTTACCGGTGGCCCCAGGGGAGCTCTTTGGTACAGCCGCAATTGAGGCCCTACATCGCACGGCCAGGGCGTCTGAGACGCGACAACAGTTAGCTGGCCTTCACAGACGAACAATGGCTCAAGCTGTGGACGGCCCTCCTGCTAGATCCTTCCGGCCTGTTTTTACCAATCCAGGCTCTTTTGCGGTGCCCCGGAGACCAAATACAAGATCTGGCCAATTTCCGGGTGATCGGACAGGGTTTAGGGCCCCGCGTTTTCCTCGGCCTACACAACCTAGTCGTCAACCCCCCAGGCCCTCAAAAGGCCAAAGGGGGCGAAGGTGAGATTGGAGAGCCGGCGGTCGGTCGTTTTACCCTGGAGCAGCTCTCTTACTGGGCCGCTCACAGCCCCGACATTTGGGTGCTGACCACCTTGTCAAGGGGATATCGACTACAATTCCGACGCCAGCCCCCAGTTTCTGGCCAGGTCAGGATGACTGTCATCCGAGACCCGGCAAGAGCCAATACACTCAACAAGGAGATCTCCACCCTGCTGGCCAAGGGGGCGATAGTTCCTGTAGACCCCCGGCTGGATCCGGGGGGGGTTTTATTCAAGATATTTTCTAGTGCCAAAAAAGACAGGCGACCTACGTCCTGTCCTCGACCTACGAGGTCTGAACGTGTTTTTAAGGACAATACCATTCCGCATGTTGCGCACTGGAGAAATGCGTACTTCCACGTCCCTATTGCAGAACCCCATTGGAGGTTCCTGCGATTTGCCGTCCAAGGAAATCCCTTTCAGTTCCGGGTCCTTCCCTTCGGTTTGTCCCTGTCTCCCAGGGTATTTACTCGAGTAGTGGCAGCAGCGCTGTCCCCTCTACAGGCACGGGGTATCAAGATTCTGCCATACCTCGACGACTGGCTCATATGTGCACCGACCCGCAAACAGGCCATTCGAGACACAGGGGCTGTTCTCGAGCATGTAGAGCGCTTGGGACTGAGAGTGAACTTCGAAAAGAGCAAGTTGGTGCCGACACAGCAGACAGTTTTTCTTGGGGTCAGTCTGAATACAATCTCAATGAAAGCTTGTCCCTCTACTCAGCGGATCAACAGCATCGTAACCATGCTA
This sequence comes from Perccottus glenii, assembly GCA_024416835.2. NCBI lineage: Eukaryota > Metazoa > Chordata > Actinopteri > Gobiiformes > Odontobutidae > Perccottus > Perccottus glenii. The sequence goes on along the minus strand of CM044559.2, from coordinate 1,151,084 downwards.
TCTGTTTTTCAAGGGGGCAGGGCACTGCCCTTTGTCTGGTATCTCCGGCTTCTGGGCATGTTGACAGCCGCCTCCAATGTGGTGCCTCTGGGACTGCTCTGGTTGCGCCCAATGCAGATCTGGCTGAACAATCTACACTTAGATCCGACAAGGTACGTGCACAGGTACAAAAGGATACTCGTGTCACCCCAGTGTCTCGACTCCCTGTCTCGGTGGAGGGACAGGAGTTGGATTACACAAGGCGTTCCCTTGGGCTCTCTACCAGTACGGAGAGAGGTTGTATTTACGGATGCCTCCTCCACGGGTTGGGGTGCGATGTGGCAGGGCCGCATGGTCCAGGGGGAGTGGCCCCGACATATTTACACAGAGCACATAAATGTTCTGGAATTAATGGCCATACATCTGGCCCTGCGCCATTTCCTCACGGGCCTGCGAGGCAGGCACGTACTAATTCGTTCCGACAACATGTTGGTGGTCTACTACGTGAACCACATGGGCGGAGTACACTCAGAGAGACTAACACAAGAAACTCGACGTCTCCTGACGTGGGCGACACTCCATTTTCCCAGCCTAAGGGCAGCCCATGTTCCCGGGGTGCGGAACAGAGTGGCGGACTGTCTGTCCCGGCAGAAAGTGTTACTGGGGGAATGGAAACTTCACCCAGAGGTGGTGGAGCACATCTGGGGGACTTTTGGCAGGGCAAAGGTGGACCTGTTTGCTTCGAGGGAGGCTACCCATTGTCCCCTGTGGTTCTCCTTGACAGACAGCACCAGTCCGTTGGGCCTGGATGCGCTGGCGCACGACTGGCCGAAGGTGCTCCTGTACGCGTTTCCTCCGTTCCCTATAATAGACCACACACTCCGCAGAGTCCTTCAGGAGGGACACAGACTCCTCCTGGTGGCCCCTTACTGGCCGGCGAGGACGTGGTTTCCAATGCTGCACAGGCTCTGCTGCGGCTCCCCTATGCGTCTCCCCATCAGGTCAGATCTCTTGTCACAGATGGGGGGACAAATATTACATCCCTATCCCGATCACCTCCAGCTATGGGTCTGCTACAGGGCCTCGATCGGGCTTCTCTCAGTTTGGCAGGGATGTCGAGCATACCATAAGAAACGCTCGGGCACCCTCCATACGATTGTTGTATGACAATCAATGGAAATTGTTTGAGAGGTGGTGTCGTGACAGGGGACAGGATCCAGTAGACTGTCCCATGTCATCCATTCTATTGTTTTTACAAGGACTCCTAAACCAGGGACGGTCACCGTCTACCCTGAAGGTATATGTGGCAGCAATCTCCTGTCGACATGTGGAAGTCGATGGCAAGACTGTCGGAAGTAATAGGCAGGTTTCCTTATTTTTGAAGGGCGCTCGGCGATTACATCCACCTACACGGCCAGTGGTACCTTCATGGGACTTGACCATGGTCCTGGATGCCCTGAAGTCACCGCCGTTTGAACCTTTGACGGAGGTAGGCATTAAATGGGTGTCTATGAAGACGGCATTTTTATTGGCAATGGTTTCTGCTAAACGTATTGGAGAACTACAGGCGCTGTCTGTGCATGAGTCCTGCTGTCGGTGGAATCCAGACAGGTCAGGGGTCTCTCTTTAGCCGGATGTCTCCTTTGTTCCCAAGGTGATGTCCGGGACGACGGGTATTCAGCCGCTACAGCTGGCCCGCTTTGATACAGGAGAAGTGTGTGAGCATCTATGCCCGGTCCGTGCACTAGATGTGTATATAAAAGCAACCGCTGCAATGCGCAAAACAGACCGGCTGTTTGTCTGCTATGCTGGCCCACGTAAGGGCCAGGCACTGTCTAAACAACGCCTGGCGCAATGGGTGGTGAGTACCATTACCCAGGCATACAATGCCCGGGGCCAACCACCACCGGTGGGAGTGAGGTGTCACTCTACAAGGGGCATTACCACTTCCTGGGCAGCAATGACTGGAGTGCCTTTGGAGGTGATCTGTGCTGCGGCGTCATGGGCTACTCCGCATACGTTCACCAGATTTTACAGACTGAACATATCCATCCACTGGAGGGAGTTCTACGGCAGGACACTTCTACGTCCTATTAAGGTATGCTGGATTAGGGTCTGCTGATTCCTCGTGACCTTGCTGGTATACGTCATCCAGTGCTTAATGCACCGCCCCTGGCGGTCAGGAGGGATGAAATAGAACGAGTTACGTATGTAACTGCGGTTCTATGAATCCCGGATGACCGCCAGGGCAGTCAGTCCCTCGGAATCCTCGTACTTGCAAGAAGGTAAAGGGACTGAGCTCCCGGTATCACGTGACTAAATAGCCCCACGTGGGTCACCGGGAGGTCACAAGTGACTTTGTTGATATTAGATTCTCGACCTGCGCATGCGCAAAGATGATCATTCAGTGCTTAATGCACCGCCCCTGGCGGTCATCCGGGATTCATAGAACCGCAGTTACATACGTAACTCTCGTTTTAATCAACTCAACAGGTGAAAAACAGCAGCTCTCTGCAGTTGGTTTATGGACAGTCATGTCTAAGACAAAGGAACTCAGTGAAGACCTGTGGTTGCTCACAAGTCAGGAAAGGGCTATAAGGCCATATCTAAATGTTTTCAACTTCCAGTGGCGACAGTGTAATGTATTATTAAAAAATACAAGACGGTCCACACTGTAGAAAATCTCAAAGGATGTGGTCGGAATCCAAAAGTGACACCTGTGCTGGCCAGGAGGATAGTGAGAGGTGGAAAAGAATCCAAAGATTACCACCAAGGTCATCCTGGTAAATCTGGTCTCTTCTGGTGGCAGACAGTCCAACGAACACTGTGCACTGCTGGGTTCCACAGACGCAGACCAAGAAGGATGCCACAGGATCTCACAAAAGCCCACTTGGCCTTTGCAAATGCTCATCTGGGCAAAGATGAAGACTTCTGGTCTTCTGTTTTATGGTCAGATGAAACAAAACTGTAATTGTTTGGCCACAATGATGTATCCTTCATTTGGTGTAAAACAGAAGGAGCCTTCAACCCTAAGAACACCATCCTCACTGTCAAACATGGTGGTGGGAACCTAATGCTTTAGGGGTGTTTTTTAGCCAATGGACCAGGAAACCTAATCACAGTAATAAAGGCTTTTCTATTGATTTATTAGGAATGTAAATAAAGTATTTATATAATATATTATATATAATGGCGCCGCGCACGGCTGCTTCAGTGCTTGGCTCTCCAGTGTTTGTACTGTTTTTGTTCGTTTTTCCTGTTTTTTGTTTAACAAACACGATCAGTTTCACCAGGGATGAACTGCTGAACATTCGGCAGAACACACCACAAGATCTTTTACCGGATTTAAATTATTCAGACGTTTTACTGAACGTTGTTATCGGAGGAGCGGCGGCGCTGATCAAACGCTCCAGGACGCGCAGACGGGGGAAGCGAGCAGGAGCGCTCGTCAGACTCAGGAAGCGCGGATTTCGAACGCCGTTGCCTAGCATCCATCTCGCAAATCTCCGCTCTCTACCCAACAAAACGGACAAACTCCTTCTGCTCTCTCGGACAAATAAGGATTTCTCACACTCTGCTGCTCTGTGTTTCACGGAAACCTGGCTGAATGACGCCATACCAGACAGCGCGCTCCATCTGCCGGGCTTTCAGCTGTTCAGAGCGGATCGCGAATCAGAATCTACGGGAAATCGCGCGGCGGACATGCTTTTACATCAATGAACGGTGGTGCACAGATGTAACTGTGTTAAAGAAGATGTGCTGTCCTGATCTAGAAATGCAGTTTGTCAACTGCAAGCCGTTCTATTCGCCGCAGGAGTTTCACTCGTTCATTCTGGTCAGTGTTTACATCCCTCCGCGCATGTGAGTTCAGCTTTACAGAAACTCGCTGATCAGATCACAGAGACAGAACAACAACACCCGGACTCTGTTTTAATCATTCTTGGGGACTTTAATAAAGCCAATCTCTCCGTGAACTCCCAAAATACAGACAGCATGTTACATGTCCCACCAGAGACAGTAATATATTGGATCACTGTTACACCACAATAAAGGATGCATACCACTCTGTTCCACGAGCAGCTTTGGGACGTTCTGATCACTGTCTGGTTCATCTTATACCTTCCTACAAGCAGAAACTTAAATCTGCTAAACCCGTAGTAAAGACTGTGAAGAGATGGACCGAAACAGAGCAGGATTTACAATCTTGTTTTTACATCACTGATTGGAGTGTTTTTGAAGCTGCTGCCACCGATCTGGACAAACTCACAGAGACCGTAACATCCTACATTAGTTTCTGTGAGGATGTATGCATTCCTACCAGGACTTACTTAACATTCAACAATGATAAGCCATGGTTTACAGTAAAACTCAGACATCTTCGTCAGGCCAAAGAGGATGCCTACAGAAATGGGGACAGGGTCTTGTACAATCAGGCCAGGAACACACTGAACAAAGAGATCAGAGCGGCTAAAAAGACCTATGCTAAAAAGTTGGAAGACCAGTTTACTTCCAACGACTCAACTTCAGTGTGGAGAGGTCTAAGAGCCATCACAAACTACAAGACACCATCCCCCTGCACTGAGGCTAATCAACAACTTGCCAACGACCTGAATGAGTTTTACTGTAGATTTGAAACCCCCAACACCCACTCTGACCATCTCCCTACACAACCATTAACACCTCCTGCAACTCCCCTCTCCACACCTCCTGCTTTTCAAATCTGTGAAGCTGATGTGTGCCAGGTCTTCAAGAAGAACAAAAGAAGAAAAGCACCAGGCCCAGATGGCGTGACACCAGCCTGTCTGAAAACCTGTGCTGACCAGCTGGCCCCCATCTTTTCACAGATCTTCAATAGATCCCTGGAGTTGTGTGAAGTGCCTTCCTGCTTCAAACGCTCCACCATCATCCCCATCCCAAAGAAACCCAAGATAACAGGACTTAATGACTACAGACCTGTGGCTCTAACGTCTGTCGTCATGAAGTCGCTTTGAAAACTGGTTCTGGGTTATCTGAAGGACATCACTGGACCCTTACTGGACCCCTGCAGTTTGCTTACCGAGCAAACAGGTCCGTGGATGATGCAATCAACATGGGATTGCACTTCATCCTGCAACATCTGGACAAAACAGGGACTTATGTGAGGATCCTGTTTGTGGACTTTAGCTCGGCTTTCAACACCATCATCCCAACAGCCCTTCAGACCAAACTGACCCAGCTCTCTGTTCCTAGCTCTATCTGTCAGTGGATAACCAGCTTTCTGACAGATAGGCAACAGTTAGTGAGACTGGGGAAATTCATGTCAAACAGCTGCACCACCAACACTGGTGCCCCTCAGGGATGTGTTCTCTCCCCTCTGCTCTTCTCCCTGTACACCAACGACTGCACCTCTAAAGACCCCTCTGTCAAGCTCCTAAAGTTTGCAGATGACACTACAGTCATCGGCCTCATCCAGGACGGTGATGAGTCTGCTTACAGACAAGAGGTTGAGCAGCTGGCTGTCTGGTGCAGTCTTAACAACCTGGAGCTGAACACGCTCAAAACAGTGGAGATGACCGTGGACTTTAGGAGAAACCCCCCTGCACTTTCCCCACTCACCATCACAAACAGCACTGTGACCGCAGTGGAGTCATTCAGATTCCTGGGTACTACCATCTCACAGGACCTGAAGTGGGACATTCACATTGACTCCATCGTGAAAAAGGCACAGCAGAGGTTGTACTTCCTTCGCCAGCTGAGGAAGTTTAACCTGCCACAGGAGCTGCTGAAACAGTTCTACTCAGCCGTCATTGAGTCTGTACTGTGTTCTTCTATAACTGTCTGGTTTGGCTCAGCAACAAAATCAGACATCAGAAGACTACAGAGAACTGTTCGGACTGCTGAAAGGATTATTGGTGCTCCCCTGCCCACCCTTCAAGAACTGTATACAACCAGAGTGAGGAAAAGGGCTCATAAAATCACTCTGGATCCCTCACACCCAAGTCACCCCATTTTTGAACTTTTGCCATCTGGCCGGCGCCTCAGAGCCGCAAATACCAGAACAGCAAGGCACAAAAACAGTTTCTTCCCCCAGGCAATATACCTCACGAACAGTTAAATGTTCCCCACTTATGCTTTTGCAAAAGAAAAGTGCAATATCCTTATATTCATTTGTTACCCCTCCATCCTAGTACATCCCTGCATCTTATTCAATCCTATTCAATTATCACTTATAGCACAATTGTTTATATTGTTTATACACTTATTTGTTGTCTGTCTATACACTTATTTGTTGTCTGTGTGTTGGTGTCTCTGTGTACTGGTAGCTTATGTCACTAAAACAAATTCCTTGTATGCGCAAGCATACTTGGCAATAAAACTCTTTCTGATTCTGATTCTGATTATAAAATATTTATTTTCACAACAATGCCTCTTGTACATCGTCTTAACTTCTAGAAGATGCCTGTGTCATTTCCAATCAAGAAAAAACATGCTGGCTGAATTAAAAATAACTTTAACTCAAAATTTGCCAGGGGTATGAATAATTTAGGACTTGACTGTATATAGTCTGTTTAAATCAAGAATGAATACAACATCAGCCAAAAGGTATTTAACAGCAATCAGCCTTTGTTTAAAAAGGGTAAAGACGGCCGTAAACCACTAGAATCAATTTATTTATGATTAGCAACCATTTCCTTTTCCATTCAAACTTGTCATGAGGAAAACAGATGAGTTTGCTATTACTGTAAACTATTACATTAGAGCAGCCACTGCTCTTCAGCAGCTGTAACCGCTGGACACCACACAGGGTTTCCTCCACATTACACTACTTATTCATACTTTATGAATGAGTCAGACCCAATAGAGACTGCAAAGACACAGAAACATTCAACGGACAGTATGTGGAGCTCTTTAGAACAGACGTATGAACAAAGCGTCTGTAGTGGCTCCTTCTGGTAACTTTGAGTTATAAACAATTGCAACCTATTCAGCAGCTCTGCAGATGGACACAGCACCACAGCATATTGTCAGTTGAATAATGCATCTTTACAAATTGTTTGCAATTGTATTTGTATTATTTATTTTATATTATTTTACTGTGTGTCTGTGTGTAGGTGATGATGAAGCACACTATGGGGGGAAGTGGAGGAACAACCCCCACTTGGGAACCCCAACTCTAAACACTGTTCATTTCTTGTGTAATGTCGTGCCAGGTAACTTTATTCTGTTAAGGCTTTGTGCAGCATGCTTTATTCCAACCGGCTTTTAGCTCAACTAAGACCTAAATCTAGTCAGGCATTACTTTTTACAAGTCTGAATATAAAAAGACTAAGGCAAGAATTTAAACTTCTCTACTTTCATGTAAAGGCGCTAGCAGAGAGCTCACTGACCAGGATGTCCCAGAAGCTGCGCCGGGTGCTCTTGCCGGTGGGGGTGGTGGACTCTGGTGTGCAAGCTCCTGTTAGGGGTATGCCACCTGTGGCCTGGGTCAACATGATGGGAGAGGGGCTCCCTCTGAAGACTCGTGAGCCACTACGCTGTCGGTAGCTGTCCTTCGTGTCTTTTGCCTCGAGCAGAGGAACTGCAAGGCCTGAAAACGCAACCACCACAGCATCAATCAAATGACTTTCGACACCCTGAGAAAGTCTATGGTAAGCCCATGTTATTGGTGTTGTTGTTTCCCTGCATAATGTGTGCCCTGTTATGAGCAAGGCTGACATAAAAAAAAAAAAAAGACCACAGTGTAGGGCAAATGTGCAAACAACATACAGCAGCTAATAGTGAGCAATACATCAAAATGGGTACAACACTGTTTTAAACCTTGGTTCAGACCTGGCTCCAAAATAGAGATAAGTGTACGAACAAAACGTATACATTTGCATCATCATAAAAAAATTGAATAAAAAGCATCAGAAGAGGAAAGCCATCTGACCTTTTGCCTCTTCTTTTGGGGCTTTGGTAGCTGGGCAGGACACCCCACCCACACAGAGTGGATTGGGTAGTACTCGAAGCTCCATCACTACATCACAGAGCGCATGTCGCAGCGCCCCCTGCAGTTTTTCACTCAGCTGTAAAGGGCTGACGTTTCCCTGTTCCCAGATGTCAAAACGCACAAACAGCTGTGGCTCTAAGAGAAAAGTCACTGTCAACATTACTCCACTACATTCAAATGAAAGATAGTAAAGTCCACCCCAGCCTAAAGCACTTTACATAAAACAAGTTGTATTGTGGTACTTTTCAGATCAGAAGTGAACCAACTTCAGGGTATGTCCACTTCTAAACTATTTTTTTCTATAAATTCAGCAAAGATTAAGGCAGGGACCAGGTGGGGTTAATAACATTAAATGGATAGAAGACAATATTTTTCTTTTCTATTCAGTTGACCACAAAAACTGAACTGATAGCAAGCAACTCAATATAAGAAAAAATATAGTATAAATATTGTGACTACAGTAGTTGGTGTCAGTGGTTATCCACCCCAAATACCATTTGAACCACTAACTCCTGGCTTAATAAACCTAACATGTTGTCATAAATTCTCAGAAGAGCTTCAACAGGCTCCCTTGTAACAACTGTCACTGGTTTGTAGTGATAACCTTCTAAGAGAATGTTCTGACAGCATGTTCAACTTTGAGTTAAGTGTAATAATATTGGGTCATATTGGGCTGGCGGCGGCCTGGTGGTGATCGAGAAGGTGGTATATTTGCTATCTTGTGCCCGACGCAGCTGCCCGTCTGCGGCTCTGCCAGCGCCACGAGGGGTGGTGGTTAAAGCGAGGCGTGTCATGGCGCAGACGGGTACAACAGCTGATCTTAGCCAAAGCAGACATTAATAAATTTATTTAGGACGTGAAGTTATTGCCACGCACATTTGTATTATTATTGTGCACAAGCTTTAGTATAATAAAAAAATAATAATTATTAAATGCTAATTGCTAAATATAAAATACTTTTTTTTTTCATTTATTTAAAATATGTAAAATAAATAAAAAATAATTTGAAATATTCTCTAAATAATTTGGGCTTGGATCCTGAAACATTATTAATGAATGACTTATCTACCAACATTTTTTATTTATTTTTACAACCACGGCTTTATTGAAGCTGGCTTGCTTTTAAAAAAATCCTTATATTACAGACAGGACAGCGCATTTGCTAAATAAAAATATACAGGTTATGATTGAGGCGGAGAAAGAGTAAAAATTTGGTTTAAACAAAGAGAAAGTGGGGCTTTAGAAACAGAACACAGGAAACTCACATGGACGCAGCCTGATCAGGATTTTGGGTCTGTGTTTGGAGCATTGTGAAAATACAGTCCCAAACTCATTGGGGCTTCTATTATTATTATTAATTTATTTGATTGGGACAGTGCATGTTAATGAACAAACATGAGACACAGCCACATGAATGTAAACATGCCAGATTGTAGCCGTAGGATAATTTCCATCCGTTGTCCCAACATTCTCACACCATTCACCAGAGCAACAATCAGACACATTCATACATCAGTGCTGTGTCACTGGAGGCAAGGAGGGTTAAGTGTCTTGCCCAAGGACACAACGACAGTATGAACTATGGGGAGAGCGGGAATTGAACCGCCAACCTTCCGGTTATAGGACGACAGCTCTACCACTGAGCCCCTATCTATAATAAATAATTTTATTATTAACATTTGTCATCTCTGCCTCGGCCTCCACTAGGTCCTGACAGGTGTCACACCTGTTGGTGCTGCTCTCCTCTGCTAACAATGCTCCAGAGCTTGTTTTGATGCTGAACTGATCAATGTTCACGTGATTGAGACAAATTAGGACTCTCGCTAAAGGACATCTTCACATGACAGGACTTTACGCGTTAATTAAGATTAATTATTAATTATTATTAATTTTTGCACAGCGGAACGTTTTTCAATGAATGGACCGATTATACTGGAGCACCAACTAGCGTTCTTGACTTCCGACCACAGTCAACATGACGAAGAAGCTGACAAGACCGCTTTGCTTGGCCCCGTGGATAGGAAATTTTGTTAAAAACGAAAGGATGGAAGCGTCGACAAGAGCATGGTTGTGTGCAAGCTATGCAACAAGGAATTTGAGTATCACCGCAGCACATGGAGCCTCAAATATCACCTCAACGCAAAACACATAGGAGTTAGCGTGGACGTTAGCCTGACTCCGAGTAAAGTTACAAGGACCAGGGTAACTACACTGCTACACTTAATGGCAAACATTGCACTGGTCTGCTGGACTGAAATAAATAAACAATATTTTGTTGATTAAGCTTTTTTTTAGTATACCATTGAATAATGACTGAATACATCAGTCATTATTCAATGGTATACTAAAAATCCATGTGAAAAATTACTTCTCACTCAGGTCAAATATTTATACGCAATTAAAATGCGATTAATTTCGATTATTTAATTACAAAGCCTCTAATTAATTAGATTAATTTTTTTAATCGAGTCCCAGCCCTAAAAATTACAAAAAAAAACCCTACCAAATTAAAATAGTTTAAAACGTGTTGATACAGAGCATGTCTAGACGTAGCTGTAGGTTTTTTTTTTGTGCAGAAAATTTGGACAAATAAAATGATCACTCATTACACCTGACGTAAAAATCCCAATTGTGCCAAAATAATGGAATGACTGCCACGTCTCTGTCAGTCTGCCCCAGGGCAGCTGTGGCTGTAGAATAATTACATGGATATGTAAAGCATCTTTGCGTCCACTGAAAAGCGCTATATAAAATTGATATAAAATTAATAATAATAATAAAATAATTTGGACACGCCCCTCAATGAGTTTCCGTCTCCGCCAGATAGCTGGGTTTTGATCGGGAAGATATTGCCCCTATTTCCTATACTATTTCCTGAAAAGAGTTACTGTTTTACCTGAACAGTCAGTTACAGAGTCTACTTTAACCACTGTGGTCAGCTCATCAAAGTGATCTGGGTCCAACAGTATGAGGTTGGTCTCTGTTTTCTGTGGCTGGACTTGTACTGGCCGCCCTGCAGCATCCACAAAAGACAGGGCTATGCAGGCAATACCTAAAAGAAAATCCAATGAAAATGTGAAAAAATAATTAACATTCAACATTTGACACAATTCTAATCTTTTTGGCTCTATACACAACCATAATGGATTTGAAATGAAACAAACAAGATGTGCTTTAACTGCAGACTTTTAGCTTTAATTGGAGGTTATTTACATCTAAATCAGGTGAACGATGTATGAATTACAACAGTTCTATTTCATCCCTCCTGACCGCCAGGGGCGGTGCATTAAGCACTGAATGATCATCTTTGCGCATGCTCAGGTCGAGAATCTAATATCAACAAAGTCACCTGTGACCTCCCGGTGACCCACGTGGGGCTATTTAGTCACGTGATACCGGGAGCTCAGTCCCCTTTTTATCTTCTCGCGCGTAGGTTCACTTGTTGTGGAGACTTGTATTATACGATCCACAATTGTTTATACACTCAGCTCGTAGCTTGTAGCCTGTAGTGATGTGTGAGTTTCTGAACCACAATCGGAGCAGCGGGAGTGCCTCGCCCTCCAGGGGCTGCACGAGCTAGACGTTGTTTGTACATTACGGACGCCGGTAAGCCACAGTTGTCTGTGCAACAGATGGTAAGTCCGTTTTTCGAGAGATAAGTTTGCTTCCGTTTTCGGCTAAGCTAAACACTGTTGAATTACCGCTGTGGTCGGCTGAGTTATATATGTTTGGTTTGTTTTTCGTTGTCAGCTAAGCTATACACTGTTGAATGTTCGCCGTGTTCGGCTGACCTATATACGTTTGGTTTGTCTTCCGTGCTCGTGTAAGCTATATATTTGTGAATGGCTGCCGTGCGCGGGTGAGCTAAATACTATTGGTTTACTTTTCATGTTCGGCTAAGCCATACACTACTAAATTGCCGCCGTGTCGGCTGAGATATATACTTTTGGTTTGTTTTCCGTGTTCGGCCAAGCTATATATATTTTGTAAATTGCTGCCGTGTTCGGCTGAGCTAAATACTATTGTTAGCTTTACGTGTTCGGCTAAGTTATATATATATATATATATATATATATATATATATATATATATATATATGTTGTAATTGCTGCCGTGTTCAGCTGAGCTAAATACTATTGGTTTGCTTTACGTGTTCGGCTAAGCTATATATAACCTATATGTTGTAAATTGCTGCCGTGTTCGGCTGAGCTAAATACTATTGGTTTGCTTTTCGTGCTCGGCTAAGGATACACGGTCGACGTACCGCCTTTTCGGCTGACCTATATACGTTTGGTTCTGCTTTCGGTGTTCGGATAAGCTATATATAGTTTGTGAATTGCTGCCGTGTTCAGCTGAGCAAAATACTTTTGGTTTGCTTTCCGTGTTCGGCTAAGCTATACATTTTGTGAATTGCCGCCGTGTTCAGCTGTGCTACATAGTTTTTATTTGCTTTCCGTGTTCGGCTAAGCTATATATATATTTTGTGTATTGCTGCCGTGTGCGGCTGAGCTATATACTTTTGGTTTGCTTTCCGTGTTCGGCTAAGCTATACATTTTGTGAATTGCCGCCGTGTTCAGCTGTGCTACATAGTTTTTATTTGCTTTCCGTGTTCGGCTAAGCTATATATACATTTTGTGAATTGCCGCCGTGTTCGGCTGTGCTAAATAGTTTTGATTGGCTTTCCGTGTTTGGCTAAGCTATATATATTTTGTGTATTGCCGCCGTGTTCGGCCGTGCTAAATACTTTTGATTGGCTTTCCGTGTTCGGCTAAGGTATATATATTTTGTGCATTGCCACCGTGTTCAGCCGTGCTAAATACTTTTGATTGGCTTTCCGTGTTCGGCTAAGCTATACACTATTGAATAGCCGCCATGTTCGGCTGAGCTATATATTTTGGTTTGCTTTCCGTGTTCGGCTAAGCTATACACTGTTAACTTGCTGCTGTGTTCGGCTTAAGTAAAAGTGTTATGAATGTGTTCGAATGTGTGGCACGAGGATTACAGTGTAACGTCGGTTCCAAGTAGCATCCCGCGGTGGAATCACTAGTGGTCATTGTACTGTACTGGGGGTCACTAGTGGCGTTTCTGGCTCGACCTGATCTCCCCTGTATACGGCTAGTTATTGACTGTCATGCTGGAGTCCCTGTGCTGTAGGGTGTGTTTGGCCCCCCTCCAGCTTGAGGATGGCCACAATCTAGGCCCCTCCTGCTTGGGAGTTGGTCATCTCAGGGAAGATGATGAAGATGAAGCCTGTTCAAACTGCAGCATTATGCCCCGGTCTGTACGGATGGCTGGGTTGACAGCTGTTGAACAGCCTAAGGCTTGGTCAACAGACTTGCAGCCTGCTCAGTTACCAGCTGGACAGGTTACACGGCTGAAGCGCCCGGCTAATGGGGCCACGCCTTCTGTTCCAAATAAACGCTCTAATGGACAACTGTCCAAGAAGGTGGACATTTTTTCTTTAGAGTTTGGCTGGAGAAAGCCTCGAGGCGGCTGCACATGTGCAGGACGTAGCCTCTCTTTGTACGGATGATACCATTTCGGTGGTGGCTTCAGACTCGTACTTTCAGGAGACTCGAGACGAGCCCTGAAGCACCTGAAACCGGGTCCCAGGACTCTACTGGTACTATGGAGGATACGGACAACTCGGCCGCCTCAGCCATTAGGACGGCCCTCGCTCGACTACAGCTGGATGACCACCACCGCGACCAGCAGCATCCAGCACATTTTCCGACGGCATGGTGCGGCTACCTCTTTTCTGGTGCCCCTTCTGCTGAGTACATTAAAGAGCTCCATGTGTGATAGGCAGATGTGAAACATTTTCACGGCCTACTTCCAATGGAAGGATGCTTGCCTTAATGCAGTACGCCCCCAAAATTGGTTGGGTCATATGCGTGGTACCGGTGGTAGCTAGGTGCCCGCAACTGCAGTGTCGGGCCACGGTTGACTTGCTGTGTTAAGCGTCTACGCGACTGGGACTGATCGGGAATTCCCTGTCTCATTTACTGCTGGGCCTTGCGTCTTCGCTGGAGGCCACTGGGGTTGATATGCCTACCCAGGAATTAATGGATACTTCTCTGCAGTCCTTCGCTCTCATGACCGCTGACTGAGACCTGCAGAAGGACCCTACGGGGCTTACCGGTTGCCCCTGAGGAGCTCTTTGGTGCGGCTGCGGTTGAGGCCCTATATCGCACGGCCCAGGCGTCTGAGACACGACAACAGTTAGCGGGCCTTTACAGACGGACGATTGCTCAAGCTGTGGCTGGCCCTCCTGCTACATTTTTCCGGCCTTTTGCCTTTCTAGTTTTGCCACTGCAGGCTCGTTTGCGGTGCCCGGGCAACCAAATACAAGATCTGGCCGTTTTTCCAGGTGATCGTACGGGGTTTAGGGTGTTTTCCTCGGCCTACACAACCTGGTCGTCAGACCTGTCGGTTGTTTTAACCTGGAGCAGCTCTCCTACTGGGTCGCTCACAGCCCCAACATCTGGGTGCTGACCACCGTGTCACGGGGACATTGACTTCAATTCCGACGCTGATCTCAGTTTTGGCCAGGTCAAGATGACTGTCATCCGAAACCCGGCGAGAGCCAGTACTTTCAACCAGGAGATTTCCACCCTGCTGGCCCAGGGGGTGATAGTTCCTGTAGACCCCGGCGTGATCCAGGGGGTGTTAGTTGAGATATTTCCTAGGGGTAAAAAAAAAAAAAAAAAAAGGCGACCTATGTCCGGTCCCCAATCTACGTGGTCTCAATGCGTTTTTACGGACTAGACCAGGGGTCCTGAATTAAAATCAGCCGAGGTCCGCTTAGTAACTTTCCTCACCGTGAGGGGTCCGTAAAATTTAAATTAAAGGATATGTGTTTGAATATAATTCTTTAAAGTAAAGTCTCATTTATTCCACACCTACAGCCTTTTAAACAAATGGAGATTAATGTAGATAATCCACTGTTTTCTGTATTTTATCCCTTGTTTACATGAGGAGGATGTTTGAGTGTTTAGCTTTCACAAACACAGCTCACAGACAAAAGTAAAAAACTACAAAATCAAAAGAGGCTAAAGCTAAAGCTCAGGACCTGGTGGTTTATTGACAACAGCCTGGAATTCTACATATAATGCCTAATACTCCTTTATACATGTGTGAAAACATTTTAAATACATACAAAAAATCATCAATTCAAGCCAAAACATATTTGTTAAACAAATATGACAAAGATGCCTGTCATAATTCATCTCTTCCTATTGTCATTCCTCTGAAAACAACAGGAACAAGGAAAAAAGTACTGAGCATTTCTTTAGCATTAGCTGTTGCCAATAATTAACTGTTACTGTTTAATTTGCAGGTTCATCTTAAAACAAAATTTAGAATAGAAATATTTATTTCCTGTATTTTCCCTGTGTGGGGTAACATTTTAATTAAAATGCTTATGATTAGTTCTGTAACAGGATTCACACAGAAACTGACACAACTTAAGGAAGACTTAACATGTGTCACTCATCTCCAAACCCTCCTTTCACACCTTTTCTGTTTTTAATCACCCAAATGAATATGTGTTAGGTTCAAATGAACGTGAATGTTAATTACTCACGTTTGTAAATTAGGTCAAATAAGTACCTAACTTACGACAGAATAAAGAAGTTGACAGACAAATGTACAACTCACCACATTATTAGACGTCCTCACTTTCCTCTGAGCTGAGTCTTTTTAATCCTGACATGAAAACTGTCCAGTCCTGGTTCAGTTCTGGATTCATTCTCTGATTATCAAAGCAGTCGGGACTAGAGGATAAAGGGCTGTTGTTCAGCTTTGACACTGACAAGGAGCCGAGGCGCTGAATAAACTAAAATAAACGTTCCCTCTCCGTCCATAACGTCAGTGAATCTTCGTTATGTTTTGTCTAGGCTCAGCTTTTAGATTTTAGTCGTTTCTAACGCATTATCAGGCTACGCTAAACATGTTAAAATTTCCCGCTGCTCTGTCCGTAACCATAGTAACCTGACTGAGGACCTGCGTGTAGACGTAGCTGTCCTAGAAGTGCCGGTTCAAAAATATGTTTTACACAATGCGCTTGTAATTATGAATAATGTCTTGCGGTCCAGATCAAAGCCTCTCGAGGTCCGGATCCGGACCGCGGTCCGCCTATTAGTGACCTCTGGACTAGACCATTCTACATGTTACGCACTGGTGAGATGCTCCAGGCGCTCTCCTGGGGCGAAGGGTTTACTACAATCATCCTGAAGGATGCGTACTTTCACGTCCCTATTTCGGAACATTACTAGAGATTCTTGTGATTGCCTTTCAAGGGAATCGTTTTCTCCCAGGTCGTGGCCTGGCCGCCTCTGCGGGTGCGGGGTATCAAGATTCTGTACCTCGGCGATTGGCTCATATGTGCAACCAACCCGCACACAGGCCGTTCGAGACACAATGGCTGTTCTCGAGCATATAGAGCTCTTGGACCTGTGGGTGAACTTCGAAAAGAGCAAGTTCTGGCACAGCGTACAATCTTTCTTGGTGTCAGTCTGAACACAA
Organism: Perccottus glenii; assembly: GCA_024416835.2. Taxonomy (NCBI): domain Eukaryota; kingdom Metazoa; phylum Chordata; class Actinopteri; order Gobiiformes; family Odontobutidae; genus Perccottus; species Perccottus glenii. Next base: position 1,134,609 of record CM044559.2, on the reverse strand, counting down.
TCCCCATGGAAGCACAATCCCAGCGGTCAACGGCATGGTAACAATGCTTTCCGCTTTCGGCGTGGCAGGGCACTGCCTTGTTGTCTTGTATCTTCAACTTCTGGGCTTGACAGCCGCCTCCAGTGTGGTGCCTCTGGGGCTGCTCTCGTTGCGCCCAGGGCAGTCTCGGTGGAGGGACAGGGGTTGGATTACACAAAGCATTCCCCTGGGATTTCTACCAGTGTGGACAGAGGTTGTATTTACGGAAGCCTCCTCCACACGTTGGGGTGCGATGTGGCAGGGCCGCATGGTCCAGGGGGAGTGACCCCGACACCTGTACACAGAACACATGAATGTTCTGGAATTTAATTGCCGTACATCTGGCCATGCGCCATTTTCTCACGAATCCGTGAGGCTGGCTCGTACTAATTCGTTCTGACAACATGTTGGTGGTCTACCAGGTGGCCACCCATTGTCCCCTGTGGTTCTCTCTGGACAGCACCAGTCCATAGGCCTGGAGGTGCTGGCGCACGACTGACCGACAGTGCTCCTATACACGTTTCCTCCGTTCCCTCTAATGGACCACACACTCTGCAGAGAGCTTCAGGAGGGACACGGACTCCTCCTGGTGGCCCCTACTGGCCGGCGAGGACGTGGTGTCTAATGCTATGCAGGCTCTGCTGCGGCTCTCCTAGGCATCTCTTGTCACAGTTGGGGGGCGAATATTGCATCCCAATCCCGATCGCCGCCAGCTGTAGAACTGGCCGTTACAGGGCCTGGCGGGGATGTGGAGCATACTATGAGAAACGCTCGGGCACCAACGGTTGTATGACAATCGATGGAAATTGTTGGAGACGGTGGTGGTGACGGGGACCCGGTAGAATGTTCCATTTCATCCATTCTATCGTTTTACAAGGACTCCTGCATCGGGGACAGTCACCGTCTACCCTGAAGGTATATTTGGCACCAATCGCCTGTCGACATGGAAGTCGATGGCAAAACTGTCGGCAATAATAGGGTATTCAGTCGCTACAGCTGACCCACTTTGATACAGGAGAATTGTGTTGGCATCTATGCCCTGTCCGAGCACTAGAGGGGATGTAAAAGCAACTGCTGCGATGCACAAAACAAACCGGTTGTTTGTTTGTTTGCTATGCTGGTCCACATAAGGGCCAGGAGCTGCCTAAACAATGCTTGGCGCACTGGGTGGTGAGTACGATTAACCAGGCGTACAATGCCCGTGACCAACCACTACCGGTAGGAGTGCGGTGTCACTCTACAAGGGGCATTACTACTTCCTAGGCAGCAATGACTAGGACGCCTTTGGCGGTAGTTTGTGCTATGGCGTCATTGAATACTCCAGGTTCACTAGCTTTTACGGAGTGAAAATCCAGTGGAGGAAGTTCTACAACAGGACACTTCTACGTTATGATAAGTTATGCTGAATTAGGGTCTGCTGATTCCTCGTGACCTTGCTGGTATACGTCATCCAGTGCTTAATGCACCGCCCCTGGCGGTCAGGAGGGATGAAATAGAACGAGAGTAACAAATGTAACTACGGTTCTATGAATTCCGGATGACCGCCAGGGCAGTCAGTCCCTCGGAATCCTTGTACTTGCAAGAAGGTAAAGGGACTGAGCTCCCGGTATCACGTGACTAAATAGCCCCGCGTGGGACACCGGGAGGTCACAAGTGACTTTGTTGATATTAGATATGCGCAGGTCGAAAATCGATGAGGTGGATGATCATTCAGTGCTTAATGCACCGCCCCTGGCAATCATCCGGTATTCATAGAACCGTAGTTACATTCGTAACTCTCGTTTGTATTTGTGCCTCCCACTTTTTAAGGGACCAAAAGTAATGGGACAGATTAACAATCATAAATCAGACTTTCACTTTTTAATACTTGGTTACAAATCCTTTGCAGTCAATTACAGCCTGAAGTCTGGAACACATAGACATCACCAGACGCTGGGTTTCATCCCTGGTGATGCTCTGCCAGGCCTCTACTGCAACTGTCTTCAGTTCCTGCTTGTTCTTGGGGCATTTTCCCTTCAGTCTTGTCTTCAACAAGTGAAATACATGCTCAATCAGATTCAGGTCAGGTGATTGACTTGGCCATTGCATAACATTCCACTTCTTTCCCTGATATTGAGCAGATAATATTGCCTGAAACACTTCAGAATTCATCCTGCTGCTTTTGTCAGCAGTCACATCATCAATAAATACAAGAGAACCAGTTCCATTGGCAGCCATACATGCCCACACCATGACAAAAAGATTAGAATTGTGTCGATGTCCCAATATTTATGAACCTGACTGTATGTTGGTGTATGCAGGCTGACAATTGCTGATTATCAGCTGAGGTATATGGGGCAGAGGACACCTGAACTCATTGCTGCATTTCTTGATTGTTTTTTTTACATTAGAAGATGCATACAAACCTATGTATTGTCCAACTTAAAGGTTAGCCACACCTTTGGCCATTGTTTTGAACTATTGTTACCAACGTTGCCCTTCACTTTAAGCATGGTTCTCATTAAATACACATCAAATGACCTAACATGGACTGCCAACACAGCCACCAATGGTAAAAATGCCCACCAATATCTGTACTTTGTTAGGTTGAAGTGGGCTGGAGACAGCTCTCACAACAGCCTTTTATTGGTGTGTGGTGAGAGAAGACTGTCAGAGCATGAACATTGTTAAAGTTAAGTTTAGTTTTACTTCATCTGGGAGGCTGTTCCAGATTTTTGGTGCATGAAACTTAAACGCTGCCAAGAGTCCAAGGAGGTTCATAAGAAACTAGCATGTCAGAAATATATTCTGGTGCTAAACCATTAATTGACTTGTAAACCAGCAGTTTTACAAGTCTATTACAAAGTCTATTCTCTGAGCAACAGGAAGCCAGTGCAGAGATTTTAAAACTGGCGTAATGTGGTTGTACTTCCTGGTTTTTGGTTTTAGCAATTTTTGGTCTAATACACGGTTACCAACCGAAACAAAGTACTTCCTGTCTTCAAGATAGGACTGAAACCATTTAAGGGCAGTTCCAGTGATACCTATCCATTCCTCTAATTTTTGTGACAGGATTTCATGGTCCACTGAATCAAACGCAGCACTCAAGTCCAACAGAACTAAGACAGAGGCCCGTGTCAGTGTTCATACGGTAGGGTTGTGCCGATGGCCGATATCATCGTCCATTGTGATGGCTGACCAACATCACGATGGAGAAACACCATCGTGATGCCCCGCCCCGCTGCGAGTCTTGCGAGTCGAGTATGTGAGTGGAGTGAGCGGCCAATTTCCTCCGCTCTATGCATTCAAGAATCACTCCGTTCCAGCTCCGGGTTTACCATCTCCCGCTCCCCGCTCCACTCCCTATGCATTCAAGAATCACTCCGCTCCAGCTCCAGCTCCGGGTTTTCCATCTCCCGCTCCCCGCTCCACTCCTCGCTCACTGATATCAGAAACACTGCTCCATCTTTGCTCCGAGGAAATTTGCTAACTGCTAAAGTAGTGATCCATCTGTATCAAGCTGGTTGTTTACCGTGTGAGTTCTGAACACTGCACTATGCTTATTTAAATCTTTTCGTCTCTACACATATTAGGCTACATATTTCTCATGTCTGTAAGGCAAACCTGCTGAGTTTCAGTTTATTTGAGACGCTCCAGTTCATGAGCAATGAGCGATCGCTTCGCGACCTCATAGTCTACTTATTTGCTTCTTATTTATTAAATAAATGCAATTGGCCGAAGAACCCTTTATTAAAATTAAGAGACAATTTGTACAAAACGAAAGAAAGGCTTTTTACAAAACAAAACTTAATATTAAACTAAATATAACCACCAAAATCATTTCTGACCCACTCGCATCTTTGCACTTATAGTCTATCATAATCAGATGAAATTTATTTTAAATGAAAATATTTAAACATAAATATGAAAGAAAAAAACATTGTTTAATGGCTACAACAAGTATAGTAACCTAGAGATTTATGTCATGTCTGAGCTGGATTTGAACGAACATCATTTTACAGGTGGGTTCATGAGCACGCCTGCGGATTATTGAGCTGAGTCACACCGGCTTTGCTTCGCTCATTAGTCATTACAGGCTCGTTCTCCTAGGAACGCCCACGTATTAAAAAAATGGTCGGGTTTAAATCGGGCTCGGGCTCATAATTAAAGTTAAGGTGTAGGGCAGGGCCGGTCTCTCGGGTGCACGGGCTCGGGTAGGGTTGGGCTTGATTTTTTTTGAGCTGATCTAAGCTCTAGTTCTGGCTAAAATGTAGTTATTATTTGCCGGCCGTTGGCACGAATTGTACTTGTGATGGAGCGGCACAGTGGAGCGCTCTCAGAGCGAGTGAAAACCACAACGCCCCGACTTTTAAAAAATCTGCTCCTCACTCCAAACCCCCCCCCCCTTGACGATGTTTTACTGTACACATCGTCAGCTGCCGATTTAGATGACATCGCCCAACCCTATCATACGGATGTTATTTGTGACTTTGATAAGTGCAGTCTCAGTCTGTGATGGGGCCTGAATCCTGACTGAAAAGGATCAAAGTAATAGAAAGTCATTAAGTTGTTGATATAAAACTTTTTCGATGACTTTCCCTAAAAATGGCAGGTTTGATATGGGCCGATAGTTGTTGAGCACTGTAGCATCAAGACTGCTCTTCTTTAGGAGAGGCTTAATGACAGCGGTTTTTAAGGCCCTTGGAAATGTATCAGTGAGTTGTGGTGACAAACTGCTTAGTACTGATTTTAGAAATCTAGTGGGTAAAACAGGCAGCAGGTGGTGAAACTTTAGGTTGATAAGTGGTTTATTATGACAAAAAGTCCTGGAACAGCAGAGGCCCTCAGTGTCCTAATCACTGATAGTAGCCTTGATGTTAGACAAGGCCTTTGGTCGTGGTCTGGGAGGAGGTTCTGGGGGTTTAACAGGGGTGATTTCGAACAAAGTGGATGACAGTACTCATGACCTGGCCAAGTTAGGTGTAAGGGGTACCATTTTAATTCCAGATTTCAACAAAATTTCTGGAAAATCCAATAGTTGTGGGAAGGGTGTTTTCTTCACCAGGGAAAGAATTCTTCGGTCATCCACCACAGTTGTTTTCTGTGGTCTCCCGGGTCTTTTGGTGTTGCTGAGCTCACCGGTGCGTTCTTTCTTTTTAAGGATGTTCCAAACAGTTGATTTGGCCACACCTAAAGTTTTTGCTCTCTCTCTGATGGGTTTGTTGTGTTTTTTCAGCCTAATGATGGCTTGCTTCACTGATAGTGACAGCTCTTTGGATCTCATATTGAGAGTTGACATCAACAGTTTCCAAAAGCAAATTGCACACTTGACATGAACTCTGAACCTTTTATCTGCTCCTTGTAAATGGGATAATGAGGGAATAACACACACCTGGCCATGGAACAGCCAATTGTCCCATTACTTTTGGTCCCTTAAAAAGTGGTAGGCACATATACAAACTGTTGTAATTCCTACATGCCACTGTGTCTTATATCTGTAGCACTGAACGTGTGTTCACCTTTGCCCCCAGTGCCCTGGCCTCCAGGTTTATTGTAGAGGTAGATGTCACCATCAGCCATGTCACTGTTCAAATGAAAGTAGTGCTGTAAACACAAGAACACAACAGCATTTACTTTATGCATCCTGAGACCGACAGCTACTGTCTTTGGCATCAAAGTCAATCTTCTTGAACTAAACTTTAAACATACATTAATTGATTGAGTGATGAGTCACATTGGTCTGTGATTCTCATCAAAATGTCACCATGTGATCTTTAAGGAGATTGCCCAGCACTAATGAGACTGTCAAAATTATTTCAGTCTAAAGTGATTACACTTTGAGAGAGCTCACATCAGAACCAGTGCTGTGTCACTGGAGGCAAGGAGGGTTAAGTGTCTTGCCTAAGGACACAACGACAGTATGAACTGTGGGGAGAGCGGGAATTGAACCGCCTACCTTTCGGTTGAAAGACGACCGCTCTACCACTGAGCCACTGCCGCCCCTCCCATGATGAAAAACAAGTCACGTTGGACAGTGGTATACATGATCTAAACTGGTCTTGAGAATTATTAAAGGTAATACATTTAAGCAAAAACTGAAACAGAAGTTCTTTTAAGCCCAATGTGAATATGGTGTAAAATGTTATCTGTTATCTAGATTTTAAATTTACACATAGTACAAGCTGTATTTATGTAGTTATGGCTCAAACTGTCTTTATGTATTGTGCTTTCTTTACTGCTGTAGGGATGAATGGAGCCCATGCTGGAATTCTGGCTGATTGTTACCTTGAAGTGGTGAGCAGTGTTGTTATCTGTGTATTTGGGCACATGCAGGCAGATCAGCAGGTTCTGTCTGAGGTAGTGAGCCACTGCAGGAAGCAAGGGAATACAGTATTGAGGCAGACGGAATGACATGACCTCTGTGGCTAGGGAGTCCAAAGGCTGGATGAACTGAAAGAGAAACACAACATGATGGATTTTAGTAAAGACATTATGAGTTATTGGTGTGATGTATCACTTTATTATACCTCAAGACTGTGTTCATATAGTTAAGTGCAGGGGTCCCCAACCCCCGGGCCGCGGCCCCGGACCGGTACCGGTCCGTGGGTCATTTGGTACCGGTAAAAACAAACGTCTTTGGAAAGTTTCTTCGCAAAGGGGAAAAGACTAAGTGAGGAGACAGAAGAAGACCATACGACTTCCAAGACAAAGTAAGCTGCATTTAACAGACAATACCAAGAGTCCTACTTAAAATATGGATTTATAGCGACAGGTGATTCCCGCGCACCAAGCCCGCTCTGCATAATATGCGGCAGCCGGCTCTTTAATGACGCAATGAAGCTTTCAAAACTGCTTCGCCACTTGGAGACCAAGCATCCTGCATTAAAAAAACATATTTAGAAAATATTACAGTTTTTAATGGTGCTTGTATCGTATTATTTTGTGTATTTATCCACCACACCTTAAAGACCGGTTCGTGAAAATATTGTCTGACATTGAACCGGTCCGTGGCGCATAAAAGGTTGGGGACCGCTGGTTTAGTGTATGGAGGAGATACTGGATACTGTATATCCAGAACAGTGTGAACTTAAAACTCACTTCGACATCAGCTGGGGTCAGTTTGCAGTTCCTGACCAGCATGACTGTGATGATGTCCAGTGTGGTCTCATCCAAACGCTTACGCAGCACTTTTACCAGCTCATCTGTGATCTCTGGGCCTGAGCAAGTCAGCAAACATCAGCAACATCAAAGTCCTGTCTGCTAAAAGACATCTTTACAAAAGGCCTTTACAAAACAAAGCATGCTTATTATTTAATGTAATGGACAGCAAATACAATGTTTTTAATTGTAGTAATGAGTATTATTTTTATAAACAGAGAATTTTTGGTTTATAACACATATCTGTCCAGACAAGAGCGTGGGTGAGTGTGTGTGAGTGAGTGTGTGTGGGAGAGTGTGTGTGAGTGAGTGAGTGAGTGAGTGTGTGTGAGTGAGTGTGTGGGTGAGTGTGTGTGTGTGAGTGGGTGAGTGTGTGTGTGGGTGAATGTGTGGGTGAGTGTGTGTGAGTGAGTGTGTGTGTGAGAGTGTGTGTGTGTGTGTGAGTGTGTGTGTGTGTGTGTGTGTGAGTGAGTGTGTGTGTGTGTGAGTGAGTGTGTGTGTGGGTGAATGTGTGGGTGAGTGTGTGTGAGTGAGTGTGTGTGTGTGTGAGTGTGTGTGTGTGTGTGTGTGAGTGAGTGTGTGGGTGAATGTGTGGGTGAGTGTGTGTGAGTGAGTTTGTGTGTGAGTGTGTGTGTGTGTGTGAGTGAGTGTGTGAGAGTGAGTTTGTGTGAGTGAGTGTGTGTGAGTGAGTTTGTGGGTGAATGGAAGCATGATGTGAAGCACGTTGATTGCCTGAGAGTGGTACAAAAAGTACTATATAAATGCATCCCATTTTAAAACAAACACAGAGCTGCTCTGCACAAAGAAAAGATTCCACAGAAACTAAAAATGACCACACAAACATTAAAATGTCTAGAAACCATAGTGTTTAAGCTGTCAATAAACAGAACAATAAAAAGCATAGGAGCTTCTCTCATAAGGCCAGGTATGTATAAACATTGGGTATGGGGTAGAACTTTCTTACTTGAGAAACTGGAAGGATCCAGATATTACTTTAACTTTTAGTTCATTTAAACTGTCACAAATAAATACTTGACCTCAGGACTAAACAGCTGTTTGTTCTTAAAAAACTCTCATGAAACCAAAGGCTGACACACACTCCTTATTTGAAAAATATGATAAATATGCGGTTATGACAGAAGCACTTACCAGCGTTTCCTACTCCATGTACCAGCAGCAGGATGTGTTTGTCCACCTGACCAACGGGCCGAGACCCCTCCAGAGAAGAACTGGAACCCTGACACTAGCAGTGTTAGACAAAAAAACTAACTCATACTTTATTAAAAACATTTCTGCAACATCTTTGAGTCTGTCACCTTATTAGTAAAAATTGGGCATAAGAATTTATTTTCCTTATCATTTTAACCCAGTCTAATATCTTTTATGCACTGTAATTAAATTTTGTTTAATTTAATTCATATAGCAATTGGAATTTTGATTTGATTTATTAATACAAATCTAAATATTCATATTGCATGTATTTTATTGAATCATTTCCATCTCAATTTTAGATGGACAGAAAATTCCTCAGACCACAAAATGTGACTTTATGGTCAGTGTTTAAGTTCCAATCGTGTGGTGTGCTTTCCATAGAGTGGAACAAAACACTGCAGTTTGTTAAATTCCAAGTTGTCATATGTTAATATTCAACAAATTCTGGTTTTAGACAGATATGCTGTGGTATGGCTCTCAGTTTGTGAATTAAAAACTCTGTGGAAACATATAGAGGCACATGGGTGTCAGTAACTTGGATTACAGGGTATATAGGTGTTAATGCCAATTTACCATGAGATCCTCAGAGAACAAGGGCTCCTGACTCCTTGCGAGCCCTATTGAGCTAGACGTGAGCAGATGGTTGTCCATTACGGTCTCACACAATCTGCAAACACACACAGAGAACTTGCTAATGCAACTCCACAGTTATACACAGTATGTAGGCTACATTAGTTCATATAACAGGTCTACAAGTGTCACGATTTCCTTGTAACCTTCTTAGCTTTTCAATATGACTCCAGTGTAGACAAAAACATCACTGGTCCAGGAAAAAAATAATTCTGGTACAGGAATAAGTATCTGATATAAAATATAGTGGCATAGACACACCCTCACATAGTTTTGTTAAAATTATACAACCAGATTTTTCAATTACACAAATTAAACAAACTTGTTTATAGAGTTTGGACTTGATGTGAGCAGGCTATTGCTGATAAAAAGTACAAATCACTGCAGAGGAATGAGTTGAAAACTGATATCTTACCTGAGGTAGAAAACAGATTTAGTGGTGCGTTCCTGGTAGACAAACAAGTTCTTCCTATTGACCACACAAAAAGAGCTCAGGACAGAACGCAGTGCCTGAATAGCTGCAGAAAGAACAGAACAAAATCAGTACAACATTAAGCACACAGTTCAGAAAAACACTGATTGATTGGTTGGGTGAGGTAAATCTGAAAGTAAATAAAAAAGTACATTCATTCCTTAAACATGCCTTAGTGCAATGTCTAATCTTTCTGTAGGAATATTTGTGGTCAATTGCCTAAAATAGTGCTGACCTCTTGAAACTCCCATATTTGGCCCCATTTTCAGCCGTGGGTGAATGTGAATGATAGTGCTCCACACGACGTCACAGGCAAAGTGGCCTGGGATGAACTGCATAGTGGCTGCCAGGTAGTCCCTGGCCTGGTAGCTCTCCTCTGTGTTGTAATCTGACAAAGGATTAGTATTTTTACTGTTATTTTATAAAATGACTTGGAAAAGTGCCAAGTCCAGTACCATTTGCTGTGCATTACGCATCATGCTTGACATTATTGAGTGGTTTTCTTACCATCAGATGTATTGAGCTTTTGTCTGTAAAGAGATTCATTCTTCCAGATGTCCTCCTCACTCTCTGCCACCAGTAGAGAGTTACACACATGGCTGTCATGAAGGTCCTGCAGCAGCATGACCTGTACACATAACCACATGAGTAAATAAAGGAAACTTTTTTAATTTTGATAGAGAGACATGACACATTGTGTACACAGAGGGGTTTAAAGCCTTCTGAAACTAGACAGCAGTCTAAAATTTGGCAAACAAATTAATTATATCCATGCTTTTGTTAGCTCCCGCATAGATGACTGCATTTACTGCGCTCTATGTGGGAGTTCACCAAACTGGTCTTCACCGTTTGCAGCTTGTGCAAAATGCTGCTGCCCGTCTACTACATTTACATTTACATTTATTCATTTAGCAGACGCTTTTATCCAAAGCGACTTACATTACATTACCAGTGTTACAGTCACTGGAGGCAAGGTGGGTTAAGTGTCTTGCCCAAGGACACAACGACAGTATGAACTGTGGGGCGAGCGGGAATCGATCCTACTACCTTCCGATTGAAGGACGGCCGCTCTACCACTGAGCTACTGCCGCCTCACTAACAGTCGTAAACATGAGCACATAACACCTGTCTTGTACTCCCTGCTCTGGCTCCCTGTCCAGTTCAGAATCAGAAAAATATTAATGTTTGTTTTTAATGCACTCAGGAGCCTCGTACTTTCCTTATTTGTGTGAGATTTTGACCCCTCACCAACCAAGTAGAGCTCTACATAGGTTTTTAAACTTATTTATAATTATGTTTATTTATTGTTAATGTTGTACAGCACCTTGGTCACTCTGTGGTTGTTGTAAGGTGCTATATAAATAAATGATTGATTAATTCTGTGTTGTTGCTCTTGGTGTAGTGTGTTTCATGCTCCCTGTTGTTAAAGAGGCTGAGACGCGTTTGTGAGCTACAGCAGCATAGGTTGAGTTCAGTAACTTGTGACAGGCTTTGATGCGGGTCTGATAGCTGTCCTGCTAGTGATAGTTTTAGCTTTGGTTCAACTCCTCCGGCAGCTGTTGCAGAGAGTGCAGGCTTTGTCCATGATCCGAAAGTCCATAAGAGATCCTAGGCAAAAGCCCCTTTGTAACTTTGGCCAGTGTTTTACATATAGTCGATGTATGCTCAGAGATATTGGACTGTGCCAGTGATTTCTGTAAGTCTTTAGCAGACACTCTAGGGTTCTTTTTTACCTCTCTGAGTATTCTGCGCTGAACTCTTGTCATTTTTGGTGGACGGACACTCTTTGGGAGAGAAGCAACAGTACAAACTCTCTCCTAACCCTAATTTCTCTAACTGTGGATTGATGAACATCCAGTTTTTTAGAGATGGTTTGAAACCTTTCCCGGCTTTATACAAATCAACTATTCTTGATCGCATCCTTTATCCAGTTATCCTCATTAAAAATATGAAAACCTATAAATGTTTGGGCGGTTTTAGTTAAAGCAGACACTGTTTTTTAATTTGTGTCATTTTGTTTATTAAACTTATTATATTTACATTATTCTAAATAATTTGCATTACACATTGGTGGTTTCTGGGTAATTTATTGCATGCTGGCCAATAAAAATTGTTTATTTAATGTTTAAACATTAAATTGTTTTATTGTTGATTTTTAATGCAATTACTGGCCTTGCACCTTCTTATTTGTGTGAGATTTTGACCCCTCACCAACCCAGAGCTCTACGTTCTATGTTGTACAACATCCTGGTCAATCTGTGGTTGTTGGAAGGCGCTATAGAAATAAATTATTGATTAATTGATTCTGTGTTGTTACTCTTGTTTTTTTATGTTGAACAGAACTAAAGGTAAATCTGTGTTTTTTTGTAAGGTGCTATATAAATAAATGATTGATTGATTTTATCATGTGACTTAAACCTGGACCGAGCCGCTATCGTTTAGGAATGAGAGTTAGCTTAATGGCAAATGTGTTAATGTTGCAGAGTTTTGAGATAAACTAAAAGAAAAGAGCCGCTTCAGGATAAACTGGGAAAAGGGGACAACTGTTTCACAGCCGAGAACTTCTATTAATGTCCGCTTTACTTTTATCTTGTAAGTCCTCAAACATTTAGTTAATGACTGGCTTATTTCACAGCTCAATAAATATCTAAAGGCATCTGGACTTAATAGAGTTCACTTGTAAAAGACATGATCATAAGTAAAGCATTCTGGACAAAAGTGGACAAAACGGTCATTTACTAAACTGGAGGAACTCTTTCATCTGAAGAAAGCAGCATTGATGAGTAAAAAGAGTGGATTGATCAGCTGAGCATCCCTGTTGATTTGTGTATTATTTATTGAAGCTAAATCTGACAGTTTGTCTCTGAGGTTCAGGTGGTGCTAATTGTTGCTGGGTCATGAAAGCTACTTCTCCAGTGTTTTTAGAGATCCAGGCTTCAATCACCCGTGAACCCATTAACAAGGTTAAGCCAAAGTGAATGAATGTGCATGTGATGCAGAGCCACAGCTCGTTGTGACTAGGGCTGGGTACCGAACTTCGATACCTTTATGGTATCGAACGAAAAACTTCGATTCTATGAGTATCGAAAAATTATTTATCTTTCGGTGCCAAATTTCGGTTCCAAAAGCAAAGCGGCCGGGTTTTTTTTATTTATTTTTTTGCCAAGCGGCTGTGTCTGTGTGAGCTTGTAGCATACGTGCATGTAAGGAACTACATTCGCCGTGATTGGCTGTCCACCACCACGTGACGTGACGGTGGGATATCTGAAGATACTCGCAGTCACACAACACAAGTGTAACGTTAGTTGTTTTTTCTCCAAACGTTCCAGTTTTATAATGCCAAAGAGATCTAAAGTGTGGCTACACTTTATAAAAGTAGATGCCGAGTCAGCAAAGTGCAACATATGCGACAAGTGTATTGCAACCAAAGCCGACAATACCACAAATTTTTAATGAAGCATTTGACCATGCACGGGATCAATATGAAGGCAGAAAGTTGCACGGTATTCGACTGTAAAAAGAAGGAACCAGAGGAGCCTTGCACCTCATCGAGTCAAACCTGCCCCCTTCAACATCATCTGGCATTTCTGACATTGTAGCAGGTAAGAAAGGAAGATATTACCTTTTAGCGAACATAAGTTAAAGTAATTGTTTACGCTAACGCGAGTGGTTTGAATGTGTGGATGCAACTCTGCGTTGCGATGTAACGTTACCCAGGCGCTAGCTTTAACCTTATTCTTTGACCAGGCAACATCTTTGTTTTTTCCAGCGTAGCGTTAAGGTTTCACATTTTAGAAATGCTTGACAGATAAGTGTAATTTCCTACTTAAACCAAATGCATCCCCATGACGTTGACTACCACTTTATGTATGTTAGCTTGTGCTGCTAGTCGGTTGCTGTAGCGTTAGCGCTGTTATTTCCCCCTTCACATTAGCCTCTGCCTCCTTTTGCAGGAAGGCATGGCGATAGAAGTAACAGCCAACAGCATGACCAGCACCTCAGAGAAGATTCAGGAGGAGATACAGCTCTACAGAGGTTTGCCGTGTACACTCTCTACAGTGAATCCAGCAACTTGGTGGTGGAGTAAGAAGGACACACTGCTAATGCTATCCAGCTTGGCAGCCAGGTTCCTCTGTGTACAAGCCTCATCGACGCCCTCAGACCGTACATTTTCTACGGCTGGGGACACCATTAGCCAGGAGCGGGCCTGTCTGTTGCCAGAAAAAGCCGACATGTTGATCTTTCTGAAAAAACTGCTGAGCGGTTACCCACAAATACAGTTTGATTTTGCACTAAAAGTTTTTTTTTTTACATTCCTTTGAATTTTAGTTGGTTCAATATTAGGATGTACACAATATAATTTATTTATAATATGTTCATGTTGTGGCAAAAAGGTTTCTCTTTTTTTTGTAAATTTTGGCCAAGTTAGGATTGATACGATGTGTGAAGTGTGAGTGTGAAGTGTTACCAGAATTTGTTTTAATTAAGATGAAAAATAAAAGTTTTGTGTTTAATGTATTTGTGTTGATTTTGAAATGGATTTTAAAACACATGGTATCGAAAAAAGTATCGTTAGGAACCGGTATCGAAACTGAGGTATCGAAATTGGCACCGGATCGAAAGATTTTGAACAATACCCAGCCCTAGTTGTGACTGTTGTAGACCAGTTGGACTGTTTTCCAATCCAAAGTAACTCAAACTGAAACTGTGGTTAAACCATTTGTTATGGGGTTGAGTGTTTGAACGTGCACGGTTCACTCTGGTTGGCATAGTGATGCTGAGAATCAAGTCATTTCATGTTACACACAATTTTGCAAACTACAGTAAGTACCTACTGTTTTATTTAATTTTTACTGCCATAAGAACTTTGTGCAAGAGTGTAAATGCACGTGTGTGCGTGTCTATGTACATGTGCGTACACAGGCTCTGCGCTGACAGAGCATGTGTACGCGCATGTACAAGAACGCACACTTTAGACCCATTATAGAAGCTTGCACTGGGGATCATTGGTACAATCTTACTTCACTAGCTTGAACCTCTCAACTCCTGCAGAAACGTAGTGACCAGATGTAAGTAAACAAGGCTGATACAAAAGATTATGTCTCTTTGAGTGTGAAAGTGTCACAAAATCAGCAAAAAATTAGTGCTTTGAATCAAACATATCAAGTGTCCCTGAAGAGTTTCTACCTGATTAACTATTCTGCAGATCTCCCCAATCTTCCTGACCACAGTTTGGTGCAGCTGCAAATATTCTGGCAGCTCCTCCTCCTTTTGCTCTAGATCTTCACAACTGGCTTCTTCTGCAGTGAAGTTCCTATCAAATATAGAGCATGGTTCATTACAAAGAGCTGCAGCTGCACAATATACTGTACAGTGCCGTGTAAAAGTACACCTTTTCCTTTATTGTTGCCTTACAGCCGACAATTGAACTGATCAATGGGAGGTTTATGTCAGTCAGTCTACATCACATGCCAACTTTAAAGATGTAAAATAGTTTATATTGTGAAACAAACAAGAAATATGATTGAATTTTGAGAGTGAATAAGTATTTATTTTTAAAGAGGCCCCTAAGTGAGATCCGGTGGCACTGACCCCCAGACAGTGGTGGACAGTAACGAAGTAAATGTAATTCGTTACTGTACTTAAGTAGTTTTTTCCAGTATCTGTACTTTACTAAGTATTTCCATTCGGGGAAACTTTTTATTTTAACTTCACTACATTTCAAAGTCGAATATCTTACTTTTTACTCAATTACATTTTGCAAAATTAGTCGTTCCTTTTTATTTATGAGTGGATATAAAAAAACTGAAGAGGGCAATCGCGCGGCAAGCCACCAATCAGGATACAGCGCGCGCTCTGTTTTGAACTGGTTACCGCTTATTTAGTGCGTCAGTGCAACAGAATATCATTCTGAGAGTGCCGATTGTCTTCACTCTTCATTAGGATGGAACAATCACAAACTCCTGAATCTAAAGTGCCAGTGCCAGTGGAATTCTCCTTCCAATCTTAGGAAACACATTGAGGTAAGCCATTTTCATTCTGGTGGTCATTTTTTATTGAGTAATCTAACAGTAGCTCGCACCATTGTGTTTAAGTTAACGTTAGTTCGCTGTTTGACCAACGTTTGTAGTATTTATTTTAAACTGCGTGATTCGATTTGTGAAATGACAGTCGATTGATGTTAACACTTTTGGTAGAATATAAATTAAATTTTGACTAGTTTTATCTGCGGCTTATGATGCTAAACAGTTGAAAGGTGGAGTGGAGTGCTGCTTATAAACCGAGATTGTTCTTTTCAAAAGTTCAGCTTCCAAAGACTGTGATGTACAGAGCCCTGCACATGGCATGCAAGAAAAAAAATATTGTGCACGATTTAACATTACTGTGTTTTCACCCAGACTGATTTACTAAAATGTGCGCACTATTTACTATTTTGCTTCTTCGATTTATAAATTATGTGCATAGTTTTGAAACTCGAGGGAACGAATTAGTAAATCGTGTGCACGATTTAGATTATTTTTTTCCTTCATGTCATGTCTGAGGCTCCGTAGTGATCTACTTTAAGAATAATTTTTAAATATTAAATTATTTTAAGCAAGAGACTGACAAAAATTATAAAAGGGCATTATAGTCATAATAAATGATAGTACTTGGATACTTAAGTACATTTGAAGGCAAATACTTTTGTACTTTTACTCAAGTGAAAGCTAAAAGGGAGTACTTTGGATTTTACTGAAGTAATATTTTACTGTACTTTATCTGTACTTTAACTCAAGTACTTGGTTTGTGTACTTCGTCCACCACTGCCCCCAGAAAACACAAAAATAGTTCAGGCCTCAATGTCTACAATTCAGTCATAATTCCTCAAAACACGTTCTTACAAAATGTAAAAATGGGGAACTACACCAAACCGGCAGAGACTAGCATCTAAAACTCTCTGGGCAAAGAGACCAGAGGAGACTCTGAGAGCGCGTCGTCTTGTTTGTGATCCAAACCCAATCATTTTTTAAACATTTTTGCCACCCAACGTGGGGTCCCAATATTCTGCTTCCGTGTTTCCATTTTTTTTTTTAGTTTGTTTTTCAAACAACAGACCTGATTTGTGCGTAGTAAACCCCAAAAGTGCATTATTTTAACGGACGGACCAGGTTCCACATATGACACGGGGCAGTGACGGGGCCATCACACAACAAGGACGAGACCTGCTACAAAATGGACCATTGGCTTTCAATAAAACCGTCCAATGGGGGACGAAGAGAGAAATATCCTGCTTAGTATGTGTTTTAGTGAGACTAAAACAAGTAATTTAGTACAAAGGATTGTTGCCTTATACTAGAACCAAACTGATGGAAATTTATTTTGTTTTTCTCCAAGGAAAATGCTCAATTGCCATGGTTTACCGGAGCAGGCAAGGCCATGGGGGGGTGGACGTGGCGGGGGCGGAGGTGGCAGAGCAAAGTGTGGAGGCTTGAGACCCTGGCCACAGCATGAGCAACACTGACCGGACATCAGAAGTTTAGTCATGCACACACACCACATGACACACACATAGTGCAACTTAAAACACACACACAGAGACCACAGAGTAGAACAGACAGACAGACAGACAGACAGACAGACAGGTGAAGAGACAGACAGGTGAAGAGACAGACAGGTGAAGAGACAGACGGTGAAGAGACAGACAGACAGGTGAAGAGACAGACGGGTGAAGAGACAGACAGACAGGTGAAGAGACAGATGGGTGAAGAGACAGACAGGTGAAGATACAGACCGGTGAAGAGACAGACAGACAGGTGAAGAGACAGACAGACAGGTGAAGAGACAGACCGGTGAAGAGACAGACAGGTGAAGATACAGACCGGTAAAGAGACAGACGGGTGAAGAGACAGACGATTGAAGAGACAAGCAAGGTGAAGAAGAGACAAGTAAAGAGAAAGTGAAGAGACAGACGGGTGAACAGACAGAATGAGACAGACAGGTGGAGAAGAGACAAGTAAAGAGAAAGTGAAGAGACAGACCACAGTACATTTTTATGTGACACAGGAGCGTGTAAATCAAAGATTTGAAGAAGTTAAAGATCCATAAACTGGATCCAAAATAAAAACGTGTTTGCTATTTTATGCATCTATTAGGACAAGACCTTT
The DNA here is from genome assembly GCA_024416835.2 of Perccottus glenii. NCBI lineage: Eukaryota > Metazoa > Chordata > Actinopteri > Gobiiformes > Odontobutidae > Perccottus > Perccottus glenii. The sequence goes on along the minus strand of CM044559.2, from coordinate 1,116,996 downwards.
TAGGGGCTCTCAATATCAGTATGAAGGCACTAAGAATAACTGGGACATAGTTATTGGGGATAGAATGAAAATAACAAAGAGTTCAGTGACATAAAAAGACTGCACTGAACTGATATGTTATACTATATACATACTTGTACGGTCTTCGTCGTCTTGTTTGTGATCCGAACTCAATAATTATTTTAACAGACAGAGTTTGAGGTATTTGTAGATGAACACAAATTCACAGCTTCTACAAAGTGCTGACGTAAATACATATTTACACTCAAGATTTCTTTTTTCTGTCATTTTTTTTTTTTACAAAAAAAACTATTTTACGTCTTCATAGTTGTTAGCATGGGATGTAGACTTGACTGACATAAACCTCCTGATGATCCATTTAAATTCTCAGCTGTAAGGAAACAATAAAAAAAAAATTGCAACCTTTGCACGACACTGTACACACAGTATGTCTAAAACAACAGCAAACATTTCAACTCAATGTTGATTTTGAAATAGAAATGGACTTTTTGTCCATTTCTATTTCAGTTTTCCAACAGTTTAAATGAGATGTCTTAGATACTGAATAACAGAGTTTAAAAAAAATAGCCAATAAAACACACGCGTCAATCATTTTCTGACCTGGAGTGGGAGTAGACCTTGACTCTATCTTGATGGATCCGAACGATTAACCAGAAATCAGGCATCAGAGGAGACTGACCATCCTGCTCATCCAAAACTGGGCTCTCACACTCAGAGTCACTGCTACCACCATCATAGCCTTTAGACAAAATAGGACATTGATTGATCAATAAATGTTTTGTATTTATTTGATTTGTTTAGGTTTTATAGATATTTATGGTGTTTCCGCCACGCAGCTAGTTTTGTTACACATATACATTAAGCATTAGAAGCAAAGTTTTTGAAAGGACTAATGGGGCTTTGATCAAACAAACACTGTGTAAAACTCTAGAATACAATACTTAAAGGGGAGTCAAAGCTTACCCTGCATGTCTGAGTCCAGGCTGCCCTGACTGGAGACAACACTCTGGACTCTACTCGGCCTGAGTTTACTACAGCCTTAGAGAAAAAAATAATTATTAAACAACAAAAGGTACTCTACATTGAGCAGTCCCTTCACATTCACTCACTCACAAAACCAAATATTTAACGTCATTGACATTTTATTTTATTTTATTTTTTTGCAGTAATGGAAAAATCTGAATGCTATCTGTCCTTTTGACGTATTTCTGAGGGTGATTTATAATAATTCTTTTCCTGTCCAGTTGGTGGCGAATGTATTGTTAGTAAAGGTGAAAAAAGAGAAAATGATGCAGTGGAGGATGAAGGACAAACAGACAAGTCTGAACAGGGCACACAGTTCATTTTTGTTATTTTCTTTTGTAGTCAGAATTATATTGTGTAATATACTGCGTTCTGCGTTATGGCTGTTCAAGCACAAACTATCCCTCCAGCTGTCAGTGCAGACTAAAAAATTCTGCTTTGTGTTGAACATGAACTGACTATTGTGTTCATTTGTCGTTCATAAATTAAACATAATCTGCCCTCTGTGCTCGTCTTGTAGCCCGATTTCTTAAAATGTGACAAAAAGCTATTATAAGTATTATTAAAGTATGAAAATAAAAAATTACAGGTAATAATAAATTATGACAAAAATTTTACGACTCTGTCCGTCAAAATGACGGAGAATGAAAAAGTCTAGCATGTCCTCAGCTCACATTGATACTTGTTCTCATATGTTCACATACCCTTTTTTTTTTGGGCTATTTTTTAGAGAATATGAATGATAACACAAAACATAGTTGTTTACTCATAGTTAGTGGTTAGGTGAAGCCATTTATTGTCAAACAACTCTTTTTTTGAATGGCTACTAAAGGTAACCATCTAATCAGTGTGTGTTTAAAAGATCAGTGAGTTTCTGGGCTCCTGACTGACCCTTGCATCTTTCATCCAGTGCTGCACTGACGTTTCTGTCTGAGTCATGGGAAAAGCAAAGGAATTATCAAAAGGATCTGTGAGAAAAATGTAACTGAACAGTATAAAACAGGAAAGGGATAAAAGATATCCAAGGAATTGAGAATGCCAGTCAGCAGAGTTCAAAATGAGGGATTCTGTTGAAACCAAACCAAGGTCGGGTAGACCAACAGAAATTTCAGCCACAACTGCCAGGAGAACTGTACGGGATGCAAAGAAAAACCCACAAATAACTTTTAACAATTTATATTCTCTGAAAAATGGCCCAAAAAAACCCCCTAAAAACTTACAAATTGATGAGCACAACTGTACGCCCTTTTCACAGTCCGGACATAATCAGGGTTATTTTACCCTTGCTCCGCATCTGTTTGTTCGCACATGCAGATGGAGTGCGCACCATAAAGACATATGCTGCTGGCTAGTGTTGTCAAAAATATCGGTGTTTCGATATATATTGATACTACAATTTCTGAAGTGGTTACAATACTCTTATTTTGAAAAATTGGTAAACTGACTCCAGCTGCACTCTCACCAGTTACTGCAATGCAGCTTGCTTCCTTATAAATAGTGTTGGTTTGGGAAAAATGTTGTGTGGGACCTCCGTGACATGCATTGGTTGACAAAAAGCAGAGCAGGAGTGCTATCTGGAACTATTTCAGATTTGAGGCAGATGAGCACGGAAACGTTAAGGACATGTGCAGCCGATGTGCAAGCATTGCTACAAAGTGGCGCTAACAAAAGTTTCGTTTTCACTTTCATTGATTTCAATGAAGTTTGCGCCTGTGTTCGCAATCTGTGTGCACTTATCAATAAACCTAAATAGAGTAAATAAATAATCATTTAAATGTTTTTATAGTTATTTACCAACATTAACAAACAATGAACTGTTCATTTCATTCATATGTATTAATATATGATAACATAACACATAACATGTTAGCTCTTGTCAAATAAAAAAACAAAAAAAGCTAAAGTTTTGGATTTTAATTATTAAATTATATATAAATGATTAATTGTAGAAATTAGCTTATGAAGAATATGTTTAATGTTAATTCATGTTAACTCCGGATAAGTATTAGAACATTTTTGTAGTGTTTCAATTTATTTAGGTTCTAAGATTAGTTACATTTTAAAGATCTGATCTAATAAAACAAAAGCTGAGAAGACCCAACCTACAACAAAAGCTAAACCATCAGCCTAAACTACCATCTCTATTGGAGCAACAACAAAAGTATGATGCAAACTCAAATGATGAAAGCGCTTTGAGTGGAAAAGCGCTATCTAAAAAAATATATACATATATATACATATATATATACACACATATATATATATATACATATATACATACATATATATATATATATATACATATATACATACATATATATACATATATACATACATATATATACATATATACATACATATATACATATATATATATACACATATATATACACATATAAAACTTTGTCCTTCACCCTCCGCGGGTGGTCTCTCATCCTTCGAGCTCGGGTCCTCTACCAGAGGCCTGGGAGCTTGAGGGTTCTGCAGTATCTTTGCTGTTCCTAGTACTGCACTTTTCTGGACCGAGATGTCTGGTGTTCTTCCAGGGATCTGCTGTAGCCACTCTTCCAGTTTGGGGGTTACTGCCCCGAGTGCTCCGATGACCACAGGCACCACTGTCGCCTTCACCTTCCAAGCCTTTTCCAGCTCTTCTCTGAGGCCTTGGTATTTCTCTAGTTTCTCATGTTCCTTTTTCCTGATGTTGCAATCACTTGGTATTGCAACGCCAACCACAACGCTTCCTCTGCTGTTTGTCCACCACCACAATGTCTGGTTGGTTCGCCATTACCATTCTGTCAGTCTGAATCTGGAAGTCCCACAGGATCTTGGCTCGGTCATTCTCTACCACCTTTGGGGGTGTTTCCCACTTTGACCTCGGGTTTCCAGTCCATACTCCGTACAGATGTTCCTGTACACTATGCCAGCCACTTGGTTATGGCGCTCCATGTATGCTTTCCCTGCCAGCATCTTACACCCTGCAGTTAAGTGTTGGATTGTCTCAGGGCCTGTTTGCACAGCCTACACCTTGGGTCTTGTCTGGTGTGGTAGATTTGGGCTCTATTGCTCTGGTGCTCAGGGCCTGCTCCTGTGCAGCCATGATGAGTGCCTCTGTGCTGTCCTTCAGTCCGGCCCGTTCTAGCCATTGGTAGGATTTCTTGATATCAGCCACTTCAGTTATGTTCGGTGGTACATCCCATGTAGGGGTTTGTCCTCCCATGATGGTCCCTCCTCCAGCTCCTCTTCCTCTGTTCCCCATTGCCTGAGACATTCACTGAGCACGTCATCTGTTGGGGCCTTATCTTTGATGTACTTGTGGATCTTGGATGTTTCATCCTGGATAGTGGTTCTCACACTCACTAGTCCACGGCCACCTTCTTTACGGCTAGCGTACAGTCTCAGGGTGCTGGATTTGGGGTGGAACCCTCCATGCATGGTGAGGAGCTTTCGTGTCTTAACGTCTGTGATCTGTATCTCTTCCTTTGGCCACCTTATTATTCCGCAGGGTATCTGATCACTGGCAGGGCGTAGCTGTTTATTGCCCGTGCCTTGTTCTTGCCATTGAGCTGACTTCTTAGGACTTGCCTTACTCGTTGGAGGTATTTGGCAGTTGCTGTTTTCCTTGTTACCTCTTCGAGGTTGCCATTTGCCTGTGGTATTCCAAGGTACTTGTAACCATCCTCAATGTCTGCTATTGTTCCTTCTGGGAGTGAGACCCCTTCTGTGTGGACTACCTTCCCTCTCTTCGTCACCATTCGACTACACTTCTCAAGCCCGAATGACATCCCAATGTCAGAGCTGTAGATCCTGGTGGTGTGGATCAGTGAGTCGATGTCCCGCTCACTCTTAGCGTATAGCTTGATGTATATATATATATATACACATATATATATACACATATATATATACATATATATATATACACATATATACATACATATATATACATATATACATATAAATATATATATATATATATACATATAAATATATATATATATATATATACATATACATATACATATATATATATATATATATATATATATATATATATATATATATATATATATATATATATATATAAATAATGATGCTAAGAGACTTAAAAGAAATACAAAATATTTTTTTTAAGGTATTGTATCAAAGTTTAAAATTCAAGTATTCTGACAAAACTACTGGTGGCAGGTTAAGGCCAAATATCTGTGTCTCTTTGTTACTCTGGGTCATTGAGCAGTGTGTGTGACTCACTGTGAGCATTGCTCTGCATGGACTCAGCCAGGCTCCCAACTACGGCAGATGTCGTTTTGGGAGGTGAGCTGGATGCATTGTGGAACTGGGTGGTGGTAATCTGTCCTCTGTCTTCCACCACACTCACTGAGCCCTGGGATACTGTGTCCTCATTTTCCAGTTTATCAGCTCTGACTGATTCTGTGTGCTCTGCAGCACAGTCTGCAGTGGGAGCCTCCTCAGAAAATGTGATGCTCTTCTTGGCTTCGCTCTGTAGGATGGAATGTGTAGATCAAATGTGTTAAAACACCACTTTATAATCAAGGCTGTATGCAGGGTTTTAGTGCAAGGAAAGACTGAAAAAAGGTCAATAATTCCATACTGATAAAAATATCTAAGTAAAATGCTCCACAAAGATGAAGTCAAGGGACGGTGGAAGAATGCAGTTAGTATAAAAGTAGTAGTAGTAGTAGTAGTAGTAGTATTAAAAAAAAACACAACTTCCATTTCTAGCTAAGCACAAGTCAACCCCTACATTACTTGAGCTCTGTTAGAATCTCAACTTTAATCAACAGCCTTCAAAATCTTGTTCAATTCTGTTTTGTCTTTTACTGAGCCCAACTTAATTGCCACCCAGGAGTAATAAAACTACAAACAAAGAGATGCCAGTGTAGAAAACAAACTATGGAGGAACAACTTGAGTTTGCTTTGAAGACCCGAAGCCAAGGATTCAAAGACCCAGAAGAAGTAGGTTCATCTCCCCGAGAGGATAACGCCATGCTAAAGGCTAAAGTTATCCATCTGGAGGGCCACAGCAGACGTGAGACCATACATGCTCATGAATTACCAGAACCTATTGAAAGCAGCTGCTCAAAACTGTTTCAGGGGTTATTCGGCTGATGTCTCCACTAGAAGTTGACAGAGCCCTGTGGCTGGATGTCTTCCACCCACATCCTCCACCACTGTAACTACTGTATCAAGCTCCACTTAGTATGGCACTGCTCAGTGGAGCCAGAAAGTGTTTTAACTCTGTCAAGGAAGTTTTTTGCAGGAGACATTTTCTGTGTATGTATATGTATTCTCTTTTTTGTTGAAGATAAATTATTAAAGTTTTTTTTTTTTAAATCAAAATACAGTTTATTTTCTGTGTTTAGTCCCACCTCAGTGTCAGCCTCCGGGGCAGGAGTATCGCATGGACCTCCCACTGTGGTCTTTGCTATAGCAGTGCAGGGGATACTATGAGTGAAGGGGTCTGCAGTGCTCTCAGACAGTTTCTTGGTGGCATTGATCCTCTGGGGGTGCAGCCGGCTCAGAGAGAGGTAGTAAAAACTGTCATGTTCTGCATTTAATACATATCCAGAGAATGACATCCTGCGGAACTCCTGGGGAGAAAATTATTCAGATTTAATTGGAAGCGTAAGAATTTAATCACGACTTCCCAGTGTTTTTCAACATAAACACCAGACTAAAAACATGGATTTGAGAAAAGGTTAGGCTCTGTGGTAGTTTACTTTGTAGCAGAATACAACCCTCAGCAGACAGCATAATATTTGTGAAACAGTCCTGGAGTGGTGTTTGCACTTGCCTCTTTAAATTTTTCCAGAGACTGCTCAGGCCCAAATACAAACTGAAGCGGGACTTCTTCACAGTGACAGTGTGGGCGACCGTTGGAGCGCAAAACATGCTCAGTCACTTTCTGCAGCGTGGCTGAACTGATGAACCGAGAGTTACGCAAAGCAGATACTATTTCATCCTCCAGCAGCCAGCGGATCTAAAAAACACCATAGCAGCATGATATCTAAACTGAAATAAGGTTGCTAAAAATAGATTTAAAATACATAAAAGTACAATTTAAACTTATTGGGCAGTCATTTAGTTAAAAATTAAATCTTCTGAATATTGCAAAAAATCTGGAGGTAAATGCAATCTATACATCACAATGACTGAAAAAGAAGGAATGAAGATCTTGAAAGAACCTAGTCTAGGTCCATAAATATTGGGACATCGATACAATTCTAATATTTTTGGCTCTATACACCCCCACAATGAAATGAAACAAACAAGATGTGCTTTAACTGCAGACTTTTAGCTTTAATCTGAGGTATTTACATCTAAATCAGGTGAACAGTGTAGGAATTACAACAGTTTGTATTTGTGCCTCCACTTTTTAAAGGGACCAAAAGTAATGGGACAGATTAACAATCATAAATCAAACTTTCACTTTTTTATTTTTTTGTAATTGAAGTCTTTATTTAGTTTACCTTTTTTTTTTTTTTTTTTTTTTTTTAAACAGAACCAAACCAAACATCCCCAAAATAAAAAAATAAAAAGACAGCTTCCGAACACATGATTAATTCACATTTGCATTTTGGGCCCTTTCTCAATAACCACTAGAGTCAGTCACACACATATAAAGATACAGTAAATTCAAATTATCAAGTGCCTATACATGAAACACCAAAAAGTAAATAAAAAAGAATTACCAAAAGAAAAGAATAGCGCATTTAAAAAAATAAATAAATAAATAAAAAATAATATATATATATACGTATATATAGAGCCCACACACATTAGTGGAAACTATCTGGATCTTGTTTTGGCTCGGGGAATAGATGTCTCCCATCTCTTCGTCTCCTCTCTTTCATCTGCTGTTTCAGATCACTCACTGGTGGAATTTGAGATTAGTTATAGACTCCCCTCAAATTCTGACAATTGCGTAGTGTCTACACGGAATTTTAGCGCGGCTGCAATGAAAATGTTTGCCACACGGCTGACAGATGTTCTTCCTAATTTAACTCCACCTGGAAACTCAATAGAAGCCTACACAAAGGAGGTCCATGCAACCCTCTCGGCCATTACTGACTCAGTGGCACCCCTCAGGACAAAGCCCAGACCAACCAGACGACCTACACAATGGTATAACGAGGAAACCCGGGCTTTAAAACAGGCCTGCAGGAGTTTTGAACGCATATGGCGCAAGTCAAAAACTAATCTAAATTATCAAAAGTGGTGTTTGTGTGTAAACACCTATAAGCACGCCCTCAGCACTGCAAAGACGGCTTATTTCTCATCTCTAATCAGAGAAAACCGGCATAACCCCAGGTTTCTATTTGGGACAGTTGCTAAAAATCCAAGAACAACTGAAGACTCCTCCTTTTAAACATAAAATTGAAGATATCAGGGATAATATTTTGGTTTTGTCTTCCTCAGCTCCGGGTCCCATTCACTTGGATCCACTGACCTCTCGTCTCTCAGTCCTAGATCCTGTATCCCTCGATGAGCTGACAAAGGTGGTTTCTTCATGTAAAGCAACTACGTGCCTTCTGGATATCCTGCCAGCAAAACAGCTTAAAGAACTGTGGCCCTATGTAGGGCAAATTATGTTAAACATTATAAACCTGTCCCTGTCTACTGGCACCGTTCCATCCCTTTTCAAACAGGCTGTGGTCAAACCCCTACTCAAAAAACCTACTCTGGATCCTGGATGCCTAAATAATTACCGTCCTGTCTCCAATTTACCTTTTCTATCTAAAGTCCTCGAAAAAGTTGTGTTAAAACAACTTACTCTATATCTATCAGAAAATGACCTCCTCGAGCCGTTTCAGTCTGCATTTAGGGCACTTATTCCACTGAAACAGCTTTAGTTAAAGTGACTAACGATCTCCTCCTTCAGATTGACGAGGACTCATCGGCTCTACTGTTATTGCTAGATCTCAGCGCTGCATTTGATACGATTGATCATGCAGTGCTAATCAACAGACTAAGAATGTGTTTGGCATCTCTGGCTCTGCTCTTGCTTGGTTAGAATCCTATCTGTGTGATAGGTCTCATTTTGTCTCTTTTAATAAATCCTTCTCCTCCACGGCACCAGTGAAATTCGGTGTGCCACAAGGGTCTGTGCTTGGTCCCATACTTTTTTCACTATATGTTACACCATTGGGACAAATCATCAGAAGTTATGGAGTAAACTTCCACTGTTTTCTTCTTTCTGCGGCATTCACCGCATACCAGTGGGTGTTAATCAAGAGTTCTCTCTCTTCTCGCCCCCTTTGAGCAGATAACAAAAGAGATAAGCTCATCTGATGCATCTGTGGCAGACATCATACCCTTACTTGCAGCACTAAAGCGTCTTTTAAACAAAGAGGCTGAAACAGACCACGGAGTGAAAACAACTAAAAGTGCGCTCTTAGAAGCTGTCAGCTCACGATTTAGTCAGGCGGACTCAGAACCCCTGTACTGCATCGCGACTGTGCTTGATCCACGATATAAAGATTACTTGGATGTGGGGAAAAAGATGCGCACACGAGAAATGATCCAGGCCGAGTTGGATTTGGGAAAGCCGCTAGGTGATGGAGATGGTCAGGTGACGCACAGCGCAGGAGATGAAAACAGCGCAGAAAGTAAACGGGCTCGTACTACAGATGAGCCGCGCACAGTCTCGCTGTCTGACATGTTCGATGAGATCCTCCAAGAGTATAACCCATTTGCAAGACAGAGGACAAGCTCGACAGTTCAACAGTTGGATGGGTATCTCTCAGAAGTCCCCTCCCCAGTAGCAATAACCCTCTCAAATTTTGGAGGACCAATCAAGGCCGCTTTCCCGACCTGGCGCAGATGGCACGCAGGTAGGCTACTTGTATGGGAAATTAATTTAAGATTTTATTTATATTTTGGATTATGGTACCACTTTATAAGTAGTTTATATTTTTAACATTAACTAACAATGAAAAACCCTTATTAACAGCATTTATTAATCTTAATGTTAACATTTACTAATACAGTATTAAAATTAAGTATCACATTTGTAATTTTTGAATTAAAAAGTATCAAAAGTGGTAGCCTTTGTTAAAATTGTTAAATGCACTTATACTAACATGTGGGTAGAGCGGTCGTCCTTCAACCGGAAGGTAGGCGGTTCGATTTCCACTCTCCCCACAGTTCATACTGTCGTTGTGTCCTTGGGCAAGACACTTAACCCACCTTGCCTCCAGTGACTGTAACACTGGTAATTACATTAGAACAATGTAAGTCGCTTTTGATAAAAGCGTCAGCTAAATGAATAAATGTAAACGTAATGATAGTGACAGCTCTTTGGATCTCATATTTAGAGTTGACAGCAACAGTTTCAAAATGCAAATAGCCCACTTGAAATGAACTCTGAACCTTTTATCTGCTCCTTGTAAATGGAATAAGGAATGAATAACACACACCTGGCCATGGAACAGCTGAGCAGCCATTTATCCCATTACTTTTGGTCCCTTAAAAAGTGGGAGGCACAAATACAAACTGTTGTAATTCCTACACCGTTCACCTGATTTGGATGTAAATACCTCAAATCAAATTAAAAGTCTGCAGTTAAAGCACATCGTGTTTGTTTCATTTAAAATCCATTGTGGTGGTGTTTAGAGACAAAAAGATTAGAGTTGTGTTGATGTCCCAATATTTATGGACCTGACTGTAAGTCCAGATTTCAACCAAAATAAAGTGCTTAGGTGAATTACCAAAAACCTAAATTAATTAAAGAAATGTTTTGACCAAAATCCTTCTTTGGTGAAGACGGATAAAGGCAAAGAGCTATGAGCTCTTGAATCAGATAAGTATGCTGTGCCCACATGTGTTTTTGTCTTATTGTTGAATGCAAAATAACAAATTGAGGTCATTTATTTGTTGTTCATTTGAGGTTGTATTTACAGTCTCTAAAAGGACATTAAAGATGATTATATGTATGTATATTAGCTCCCTCTGTGTTCACTTTTAAGTCAAGATTAAAAACCTACCTGTTTGACAAAGCTTTTATTTCTGGCTGAAGCACTGTGTTTTACCATGTGTTTTTCTATTTTTAGTCTTTATCTCTTCAAACTTATTTTTAAATGGTTATGGTACTTTTTTAAATTCTTTAAATTTTTAATTTTCAATCTTTTACTTTTATCTTTACTGTGCAAATGTGATGTGTGTTTTATGTAAAGCACATTGGTCAACCATGTGTTGTGGAAATGGTGCTATATAAATAAAATTGACATTGACATTGACATTGTATATGACTTGTAGCAACACCTACCTCGTCCATTGTGGCAAGAACTGCCAACCTGTGAGGAACTGGGAGTTTGGACATGGAGTCTCCAGAAACCCTGGACAAGGACAAAGAAAAAAACGGAGTGAATGAGTTAAATAGTTCAATGATAGTAAAAAGAAAAAGAGTTAAACTCACCCATCCATGCCACCTCCCCTCAGGCTGTCCAGCACAGCCATCAGCTCCTCATCAGAATGATACGAGGAGGGCTGCCCCGGAGAGCGGTTCAGAGAGACACTGCTCTCTGACGTATATCTGCACAAGAGCAATTTCCCTTAGAATTATTTTGACATTACAACTTCTGCTTTGTGACTTAGTTGCATTTAGTCAGTGAAGTTAGCACTGGTTCACTTCTGGCCAAAATGTCTTGGTTTGTTGAAGCATTAACAGTTTCTTTCACTGGAACTAAGAGGCCGAGCCCCACTCCCAAAAAACATTCCCACATCATAATCCGCACTGTTCTTGAGCTAATCTAAAGATTACATAAAGTTTGGAGGTCTGTAACGATTGACTCTGCAGAAAGTTGGTAACCTCTACGCACTATGTGCCTCAGCAACCTCTGACACCACTCTGTGATTTTATGTGGCCTACCACTTTGTGTCTGAGTTGCTGTTGGTCTCAATAGCTTCCACTTTGTAATAGTACCACTAATTGATTGTTGATTGTGGAATATTTAGTAGTGAGGAAAGGAGGTGGCATCCTATCACAGTACCACACTGAAATCCACTGAGCTCCTGACAACGATCCATTCTTTCACTAATGTTTGTACAAGTAGTATGCATGCCTTTGTGCTTAATTTTATACATTTGGAAGTGATTGGAAGTGATTGGAACACCTTAATTCAATAATTTGGATAGCTGAGTGAATACTTTTGGCAATATAGTGTATTTTTAATTATTTAGCACTACACAGTTAAAATAATTTTAAGAGATAAGGAACAAAAATTTTTGACTGACCTGTTGTGATGAAAACCAGACATTACTTCGATTTCCAGAGGCAGTGTCAGGACAAACATATCTAATGTAACTGATAGCTCATTCAAATCCACTGTCTGTAGGACCTCCACGTTTTCCAGACAGGAAATAATCTCAGCTGCAAACAGCAGAGACATGTTAGACTAACAGAAGTGACAAGGACCACACTGAGCAGCCGTCCTGCACTCACCAAGGCATGTGGGCAGAGTCTGAACAGGCATAGAGCCATGGCCGCTCTTTACATTTACAGAACAGGTGACATGTACAAACAGCGGGGGCATGTCGAGCTGCATCGCCTCAGGCTCCAGCAGAGAGTCCCCCTCAAGGATACTAAAAGAGTCCTCGTCCTGATTCACAGTGTTGGAGTCTGACAAGGACTGGTCTTCCCCTTCTCCCTCAGGCCTGGGTCTTGACTGCTCTTCATACTCCACCACCAAATCTGAGTCGCTCTCAGTGAGAGCACACATGTTTTCTTCACACAAAAATAGACAAAGCAAATACAGCAACTGTACAAAAGACAATGTACAATAAACATTTGTAAAAACATGAACAAATCATTTCAAATGTATTCTATCTATTCTATAAACATTTTTTTTGCTGTGTATAGATTGAAAGACATTATTCACATTATATTATGTATGCTCAGTGTGTCATAGCTGTCATTTATTACACATTTTAATTATTTACTTTTAATGGATTTTAACATTTGCGAAAGCAGGAATACTTATATAATTAATACAGGTTGGCTCAAATTGTGAAAGGTTTGGAGATTTTTGCTCTTTAAATTTATCACTGCAAGTTTTTGTTCTTTACCATCTTCAGTAGCTGGCTCTGCCTCTGACACCACCTCTTCACTGGGCCTCCTCTCCGTCTCATCATCTTCAGAATCCTCCTAAACATATAATACAAGGGCTCTTATAGCACACATTTATCCACTTCTGCAAGTTCTATTTGTCCCTCACCTCTTTCTTTGTCGATGGAGGACAGTAAAAGAAATAATGTGGATTGGAGGGAACAGGTTTGAAATACTGGGACAAGATCTCCATAAACTTATCCTATTAAGAAGACAGAGTCATCAACATGTATTATTGGTTATCAGTGAAGCCATCATGGTTGTTACCTGTATGATTTTGTGGAGCCTAGGATACACTTCACACTTCAGCTGACTTTGAAGCAGTGACAAAGGAAATTCTGCAACTTTTTCAGACTTGTTCTCCTCCATTATTCCTGGAGATTTAGTGGCCTTTCTCTGACATTTGCTTTCACTGGTGTCAGCCATCTCAACACTGCGGACACATTTATCACTTGTAGGTCAATTCAAATATAGATGTTGAGTGATTTCATACACAGCATTATCTTCAATTGTATGTAAATTATGAATATTATTATTAGAATAAAACACATTTGCTTTGATATGATACTTGATATTTTATGGTTTAAGACGTGTGCTTGTTATATTTTCCTTTATTTGACCCATGGGGTGTACTGCTGAAGACTCATTAGCACAGCTTTAAAACCTTATATCTTAGCTTTTAGCTTTTAGTCAAGTATTAAAATGTAAATATTATTGTAATGATCCATCCATCTTCTACCAATAATCCAGGGCCGGGTCGCGGGGGATGCAGTCTAAGCAGAGACGCCCAGACTTTTCCCCAGGCTCTTCCAGGGGGATACCGAACTGGCTCATCTCAATGTGGAGGAGCAGTGGCTCTACTTTGAGTTCTTCTCAAGTGACTGAGCCCCTCACCCTATCTCTAAGGGAGCGCCCTGCCACCCTGCGGAGAAAGCTCATTTCAGCTGCCTGTATGTAGTAGGAACGTAGATCGACCGGTAAATTGAGAGCTTCGCCTTGCAGCTCAGCTCCTTCTTTACCACGACAGACCGGTACATTGACCGCATCACTGCAGAAGCTGCACCGATCCATCTGTCAATCTCACGCTCCCTCCTTCCCTCACTCGTGAACAAGACCACAAGATGCTTGAACTCCTCCACTTGAGGCAACCAACCTGAAGGGGGCAAGCAACCGTTTTCCGACTGAGAACCATGGTCTCAGACTTGGAGGTGCTGATCCTCATCCCAGCCGCTTCACACTCGGATGCAAACCGTCCCAGTGCACACTGAAGGTCCTGGCTTAATGGAGCCAACAGGACAACATCATCTGCAAAAAGCAGAGACGAGATCCTGTGGTCCCCAAACCAGACTCCCTCCAGCCCCTGGCTGCGCCTAGAAATCCTGTCCATAAAAATAATAAACAGTACCGGTGACAAAACGCAGCCTTGCCAAAGTCCAACATGCCCCGGAACAGGTCTGACTTACTGCTGGAAATGCAAACCAAGCTCCTGCTCCGGTCGTACAGGGACCGGACAGCTCTTAAGCAAAGGGCTCAAAAGCTCTGAGTGGCTGCGTCAATGGAGCTGGAGAACATGGTCCACTCGGACTTAATGTCTCCAACCTCCCCCGGAAACTGGTTGAAGCTCTACCGGAGGTGGGAGTTGAAGATCTTTCTGACAGGGGACTCGTTCCCAACAGACCCTCACAGTATGTTTGGGCCTGCTGAGTCTGTCCAGCTTTCTCCCCCGCCATCGGATCCAACTCACCACCAGGTGGTGATCAGTTGACAGCTCGCCTCTCTTCACCCGAGTGTCCAAGACATACGGCCGGAGGTCAGATGAAACAACTACAAAGTCGATCATCGATCTCCGACCTAGGGTGTCCTGGTGCCACGTGCACTGGTGGACACCCTTATGCTTGAACATGGTGTTCGTTATGGACAAACTGTGAATAGCACAGAAGTCCAATAACAGAACACCGCTCGGGTTCAGATCCAGTTCCTCCCAATCACGCCCCTCCAGGTGTCACTGTCGCTGCCCACGTGAGCTTTGAAGTCCCCAGTAGAGCACGGAGTCCCCGGTCGGAGCACTTTCCAGCACCCCTCCCAGAGACTCCAAGAAGGCCGGGTACTCTGCACTGCCATTTGGCCCGTAAACACAAACAACAGTGAGAGACCTATCCCCAACCCGAAGGAGCAGGGAAGCGACCCTCTCGTTTACCGGGGTGAACTCCAACACATGGCGGCTAAGCTGGGGGGCTATGAGCAAGCCCACACCAGCCCGCCGCCTCTCGCCGCAGGCAACTCCAGAGTAGTGGAGAGTCCAGGCCACCAGGCCACCAGGCCACCAGGCGCTCGCATGTGAGCCCCAATTCCGTGCTTGGCTCCAGGGTTACAAAACATTACAATAAAAAAAAAAGGGTTTTGAAAACCCTTTATTATTGTAATGATGTTTTGTAAACTGATTTTAATGACAGTGAACAATTTCTGTGCCCTCCGAACTTTAATTGCAGTCTGTGTAATGAACCCCGCTTTATTTGATTTTGTCTTGTGTCTGTAACTGTAGGAATTGTCTGTATGTGATCTTTTTGATTTCAATCAACCTGTCTAGGGACTACGGATGGAAATTAGCTCATGGCTAGAATTTGACATAATATCTTGTACCTAAGGGTCGCCCTGTCATATGTCGACTCCTCTTCGGTCCCCCCTATTACAAAGGTAGCAGCACTCCCCGCAGACCTCAGGTCTCCTCTGTGCTCCCTAAAGTCCCGGATGTGTCCACAGAGAGTCTGCAGGAAGGCACTGATGTCTATCTCCTGTAGAGACTCTTCACAGTAGTCCATAGCCATCAGGACATCCTGGGAGCTAATGCTGTAAGACTGCTGCAGGCTACGGTATACGCCTGGACAGGACAGGAAAAACACAACACAGGAAAATGTCAAGCTGCATAATAACATATAAAACGAGTAATAATGAAATACTACATACTTTCATTTTAATATACAGTATTTTATGAGGGTATGGAAAAAAAAGGCCTAAGAAATATTTTCTCACACGTACACATATGTTTCTGTTTATCTTTATTACAGAAAAAGTTGAGTTATTTAAGGCTCACTACATAAATATGTTTTGTTATTGTCAATGTTTTTAGCCTTAAAAGATCAATTATTTTGCTGTATTTAACTGTTTTTATTGTAAAATCATATAATAATTAATTTCATTCAATTGGAATTAAAAAACATATTTAAATAAAAGTATTTTATTGATATGATCAAATTAAATTATGTAATGAAAATGTAAATGCTCATTTATTTATGATCTATAAAGATTTTTATTTATGTTACAGTTGCAAAAGCTTTTCCGCGTTGAAGCAAGTGCAAGTTCCCCGGCTCATTTGTTTGTTATCTTAGCTCCATCAAGCTAATTAAGCTTCAGTGACTGTGAAGCAACCGCACTATTCAGGAGATGTATAAACATTAACAACATAGCTGTTTTGCGGACTTAATCTTATCTGCTTGTTTGAACAGAGAGGTATAGGGCGGGTGAAATAACCCTGATTATTTTCAAAATAGATGTATGATAGCGGCTTATGCTTACCCTTTACTCCACACTAAGGTACAGGCACATTTATCAAAATCAAAATTGTCTAAAATGTTTCCACAGGCTGACCCCACATGCAGCACTACCTAGGCAACTCTTCTGCTCATGTTTGGTTATGGCCAAGCCTGGTGGGTACTGGAAGCGTTCTCTCCTCCGTGTTAAAGGTACAGATCAATCCTAGCCATTTACATTTACATTTAGTCATTTAGTCATTTAGCAGATGCTTTTATCCAAAGCGACTTACATTCACCAGTGTTACATTTACGGTTGACGCTTTCATTTAAAGTGGTGTTACAGCTGGAACACCACTGGAGGCAAGGGGGGTTAAGTGTCTTGCCCAAGGACACAACAACAGTATGAACTGTGAGGAGAGCTGGACTCGAACCGCCTACCTTCCAGTTGAAGGACGACCGCTCTACCACTGAGCCACTGCCGGGACGCTGGTAGAGCGTGTCTACCAGCGTGTCTAGAGCGTGTCTAGGACCGCCGGGACGGCAGTGGCTCAGTGCCCCCCGATGTTGCATTTTGGGACAATTCTCCAGGGCGTGTGGTTACAGGTAGGTGGACACAAAGTCACTGCCTTCTCCAATCTTTTAGCACTCCAACCCAACTTTCTTTTTTTCAATTGAAAATGTCAATAAATACTGTTCATTCATTCACTAGGGACACTTTAGAGTTTCCAATTGACCTAAACATGCATGTCTTTGGACGTGAATGAATGCGAGAGTGAATGTTTTTTTGTCACTGTCTATGTCTAAATGTCAGCCCTGCGACTAACTGGCCATTGTCCAGGGTGTACCCCGCCTCAGGCCCAAAGCTGCTGGGATAGGCTCCAGTCACCCGCGACCCCTAACGGGACAAAGCGGTAGAAAATGAATGAATGAATAACTAAACTATGATGTTTGGAAGTGCTGTAAGAAGAAACTTTTTCTGCCAAAGAAGGACTACTGAGGTTGGCAACATTACATCTAAACACACGTCCAGATGAGACCAAACAAACAGAAGATAGCACATTACCCCAGAGTTAGCCTTTCTTCACTGGCTTCACATTGAATTCAGGATGACGTTAAAAAGTGTTCTCCTTACTTACAAGACCCTCAGTGGTAAGGTCCAATCTCAGAGACTTCATAGTGCCGCACTGTCCTTACAGAGCACCTTGTTCTCAAAATGCAGGTTACAAGTGGGTCCTATGGTTTCCAAAGGTACAAGGGGAGGTAGAGCCTTCAGTTACCGAGCTCCTGTTTTATTGAATCAGCTCCAGCTCAAGTTTAAGAGGCAGAAACAGTCTCTAAATTTTAGGTCAGGTTTAAGACTTTCCTTTTTGATAGAGCTTATGGTCAGGACATTTTTATGAGATAAGCTGGTCTAGGGCCAGATACGCTGGAGAAAGTATGACTCGAGCTTCTATTCATTGGCTCTGTCTGTCTTCTGTCTTATTACAATATAATTTACTTTTTTGTTCATACTGTCGTCCCCCTATCCCACTCTCCTCTGGTGGACACTGTGGTCACTTTAACCCCCTCTCTTCTGGGGGATACTGTCGTCACTCTATCCCACTCTCCTATGGGGGATACTGTCGTCCCCCTATCCCACTCTCCTCTGAGGGATACTGTCGTCCCCCTATCCCACTCTCCTCTGGGGGATACTGTCGTCACTCTATCCCACTCTCCTCTGGGGGATACTGTCTTCACTCTATCCCACTCTCCTCTGGGGGATACTGTCGTCACTCTACCCCACTCTCCTCTGGGGGATACTGTCGTCCCCCTACACCACTCTCTTCTGGTCTTCTGGGGGATACTGTCTACCCCCTATCCCACTCTCCACTGGGGGATACTGTCGTCACTCTATCCCACTCTCTTCTGGGGGATACTGTCATCACTCTACCCCACTCTCCTCTGGGGGATACTGTTGTCCCCCTATCCCACTCTCCTCTGGGGGATACTGTCGTCCCCCTACACCACTCTCTTCTGGTCTTCTGGGGGATACTGTCGGTCCCCTACACCACTCTCCTCTGGGGGATACTGTCGTCACTCTATCCCACTCTCTTCTGGGGGACACTGTGGTCACTTTAACCCCCTCTCTTCTGGGGGATACTGTCATCACTCTACCCCACTCTCCTCTGGGGGATACTGTCATCCCCCTACACCACTCTCTTCTGGTCTTCTGGGGGATACTGTCGTCCCCCTACACCACTCTCTTCTGGTCTTCTGGGGGATACTGTCGTCCCCCTACACCACTCTCCTCTGGGGGATACTGTCGTCACTCTATCACCCTCTCTTCTGGGGGATACTGTCATCACTCTACCCCACTCTCCTCTGGGGGATACTGTCGGTCCCCTACACCACTCTCCTCTGGGGGATACTGTCGTCACTCTACCCCACTCTCTTCTGGGGGATACTGTCGTCACTCTACCCCACTCTCCTCTGGGGGATACTGTCGTCCCCCTACACCACTCACTTCTGGTCTTCTGGGGGATACTGTCTACCCCTATCCCACTCTCCACTGGGGGATACTGTCGTCACTCTATCCCACTCTCTTCTGGGGGATACTGTCATCACTCTACCCCACTCTCCTCTGGGGGATACTGTTGTCCCCCTATCCCACTCTCCTCTGGGGGATACTGTCGTCCCCCTACACCACTCTCTTCTGGTCTTCTGGGGGATACTGTTGTCCCCCTATCCACTCTCCTCTGGGGATACTGTCGTCCCCCTACACCACTCTCTTCTGGTCTTCTGGGGGATACTGTCGGCCCCCTACACCACTCTCCTCTGGGGGATACTGTTGTCACTCTATCCCACTCTCTTCTGGGGGACACTGTGGTCACTTTAACCCCCTCTCTTCTGGGGGATACTGTCATCACTCTACCCCACTCTCCTCTGGGGGATACTGTCATCCCCCTACACCACTCTCTTCTGGTCTTCTGGGGGATACTGTCGTCCCCCTACACCACTCTCTTCTGGTCTTCTGGGGGATACTGTCGTCCCCCTACACCACTCTCCTCTGGGGGATACTGTCGTCACTCTATCACCCTCTCTTCTGGGGGATACTGTCATCACTCTACCCCACTCTCCTCTGGGGGATACTGTCGGTCCCCTACACCACTCTCCTCTGGGGGATACTGTCGTCACTCTATCCCACTCTCTTCTGGGGGATACTGTCGTCACTCTACCCCACTCTCCTCTGGGGGATACTGTCGTCCCCCTACACCACTCTCTTCTGGTCTTCTGGGGGATACTGTCTACCCCTGTCTTCTGGGGATACTGTCGTCCCCCTACACCACTCTCTTCTGGTCTTCTGGGGGATACTGTCGTCCCCCTACACCACTCTCCTCTGGGGGATACTGTCGTCACTCTATCACCCTCTCTTCTGGGGGATACTGTCATCACTCTACCCTGGGGATACTGTCGGTCCCCTACACCACTCTCCTCTGGGGATACTGTCGTCACTCTACCCCACTCTCTTCTGGGGGATACTGTCGTCACTCTACCCCACTCTCCTCTGGGGGATACTGTCGTCCCCCTACACCACTCTCTTCTGGTCTTCTGGGGGATACTGTCTACCCCCTATCCCACTCTCCACTGGGGGATACTGTCGTCACTCTATCCCACTCTCTTCTGGGGGATACTGTCATCACTCTATCACCCTCTCCTCTGGGGATACTGTCATCCTCTATCCCACTCTCCTCTGGGGATACTGTCGTCCCCCTACACCACTCTCTTCTGGTCTTCTGGGGGATACTGTTGTCCCCCTATCCCACTCTCCTCTGGGGGATACTGTCGTCCCCCTACACCACTCTCTTCTGGTCTTCTGGGGGATACTGTCGGCCCCCTACACCACTCTCCTCTGGGGGATACTGTTGTCACTCTATCCCACTCTCTTCTGGGGGACACTGTGGTCACTTTAACCCCCTCTCTTCTGGGGGATACTGTCATCACTCTACCCCACTCTCCTCTGGGGGATACTGTCGTCCCCCTACACCACTCTCTTCTGGTCTTCTGGGGGATACTGTCGTCCCCCTACACCACTCTCCTCTGGGGGATACTGTCGTAACTCTATCACCCTCTCTTCTGGGGGATACTGTCATCACTCTACCCCACTCTCCTCTGGGGGATACTGTCGGTCCCCTACACCACTCTCCTCTGGGGGATACTGTCGTCACTCTATCCCACTCTCTTCTGGGGGACACTGTGGTCACTTTAACCCCCTCTCTTCTGGGGGATACTGTCATCACTCTACCCCACTCTCCTCTGGGGAATACTGTCGTCCCCCTACACCACTCTCTTCTGGTCTTCTGGGGGATACTGTCGTCCCCCTACACCACTCTCTTCTGGTCTTCTGGGGGATACTGTCGTCCCCCTACACCACTCTCCTCTGGGGGATACTGTCGTCACTCTATCACCCTCTCTTCTGGGGGATACTGTCATCACTCTACCCCACTCTCCTCTGGGGGATACTGTCGTCCCCCTACACCACTCTCTTCTGGTCTTCTGGGGGATACTGTCGTCCCCCTACACCACTCTCTTCTGGTCTTCTGGGGATACTGTCGTCCCCTATCACCACTCTCCTCTGGGGATACTGTTGTCACTCTATCCCACTCTCTTCTGGGGACACTGTGGTCACTTTAACCCCCTCTCTTCTGGGGATACTGTCATCCCCTACCCCACTCTCCTCTGGGGATACTGTCGTCCCCTACACCACTCTCTTCTCTTCTGGGGATACTGTCGTCCCCCTACACCACTCTTCTGGTCTTCTGGGGATACTGTCGTCCCCTATCACCACTCTCCTCTGGGGGATACTGTCGTAACTCTATCACCCTCTCTTCTGGGGGATACTGTCATCACTTTATCCCACTCTCCTCTGGGGATACTGTCGTCCCCTACACCACTCTCCTCTGGGGATACTGTCACTCTATCCCACTCTCTTCTGGGGGACACTGTGGTCACTTTAACCCCCTCTCTTCTGGGGGATACTGTCATCACTCTACCCCACTCTCCTCTGGGGGATACTGTCGTCCCCCTACACCACTCTCTTCTGGTCTTCTGGGGGATACTGTCGTCCCCCTACACCACTCTCTTCTGGTCTTCTGGGGATACTGTCGTCCCCTACACCACTCTCCTCTGGGGATACTGTCGTCACTCTATCACCACTCTCTTCTGGGGATACTGTCACTCTACCCCACTCTCCTCTGGGGATACTGTCGTCCCCTACACCACTCTCTTCTGGTCTTCTGGGGATACTGTCGTCCCCTACACCCACTCTCTTTCTGGGGATACTGTCGTCCCCCTATCCCACTCTCCACTGGGGGATACTGTCGTCACTCTATCCCACTCTCTTCTGGGGGATACTGTCATCACTCTACCCCACTCTCCTCTGGGGGATACTGTTGTCCCCCTATCCCACTCTCCTCTGGGGTATACTGTCGTCCCCCTACACCACTCTCCTCTGGGGGATACTGTCGTCCCCCTACACCACTCTCCTCTGGGGGATACTGTCGTCCCCCTATCCCACTCTCCTCTGGGGGATACTGTCGTCACTCTATCCCACTCTCCTCTGGGGGATACTGTCGTCCCCCTATCCCACTCTCCACTGGGGGATAATGTCGTCCCCCTATCCCACTCTCCACTGGGGGATAATGTCGTCATTCTATCCCACTCTCTTCTGGGGGATACTGTCGTCCCCTACACCACTCTCTTCTGGTCTTCTGGGGGATACTGTCGTCCCCCTACACCACTCTCCTCTGGGGGATACTGTCGTCACTCTATCCCACTCTCTTCTGGGGGATACTGTCGTCCCCCTACACCACTCTCTTCTGGTCTTCTGGGGGATACTGTCGTCCCCCTACACCACTCTCCTCTGGGGGATACTGTCGTCACTCTATCACCACTCTTCTGGGGGATACTGTCGTCACTCTATCCCACTCTCTTCTGGGGATACTGTCATCCCACACCACTCTCCTTCTGGGGGATACTGTCGTCCCCCTACACCACTCTCCTCTGGGGGATACTGTCATCACTCTATCCCACTCTCTTCTGGGGGATACTGTCGTCACTCTATCCCACTCTCCTCTGGGGGATACTGTCGTCCCCCTACATCACTCTCTTCTGGTCTTCTGGGGGATACTGTCGTCCCCCTACACCACTCTCCTCTGGGGGATACTGTCGTCACTCTATCCCACTCTCCACTTGGGGATACTGTCGTCACTCTATCCCACTCTCTTCTGGGGGATACTGTCGTCACTCTATCCCACTCTCTTCTGGGGGATACTGTCATCACTCTACCCCACTATCCTCTGGGGGATACTGTCGTCCCCCTACACCACTCTCTTCTGGTCTTCTGAGGGATACTGTCGTCCCCATAAACCACTCTCTTCTGGTCTTCTGGGGGATACTGTCGGTCCCCTACACCACTCTCCTCTGGGGGATACTGTCGTCACTCTATCCCACTCTCTTCTGGGGGAAACTGTGGTCACTTTAACCCCCTCTCTTCTGAGGGATACTGTCATTACTCTACCCCACTCTCCTCTGGGGGATACTGTCGTCCCCCTACACCACTCTCTTCTGGTCTTCTGGGGGATACTGTCGTCCCCCTACACCACTCTCTTCTGGTCTTCTGGGGGATACTGTCGTCCCCCTACACCACTCTCCTCTGGGGGATACTGTCGTCACTCTATCACCCTCTCTTCTGGGGATACTGTCATCCTCTACCCCACTCTCCTCTGGGGATACTGTCGTCCCCTACACCACTCTCTTCTGGTCTTCTGGGGGATACTGTCGTCCCCCTACACCACTCTCTTCTGGTCTTCTGGGGGATACTGTCGTCCCCCTACACCACTCTCTTCTGGTCTTCTGGGGGATACTGTCGTCACTCTATCCCACTCTCCTCTGGGGGATACTGTCGTCACTCTATCCCACTCTCTTCTGGGGGATACTGTCATCACTCTACCCCACTCTCCTCTGGGGGATACTGTCGTCCCCCTACACCACTCTCTTCTGGTCTTCTGGGGGATACTGTCGTCCCCCTACACCACTCTCTTCTGGTCTTCTGAGGGATACTGTCGTCCCCCTACACCACTCTCCTCTGGGGGATACTGTCGTCCCCCTATCCCACTCTCCTCTGGGGGATACTGTCGTCCCCCTACACCACTCTCCTCTGGGGGATACTGTCGTCCCCCTACACCACTCTCCTCTGGGGGATACTGTCGTCCCCCTATCCCACTCTCCTCTGGGGGATACTGTCGTCACTCTATCCCACTCTCCACTTGGGGATACTGTCGTCCCCCTATCCCACTCTCCTCTGGGGTATACTGTCGTCCCCCTACACCACTCTCCTCTGGGGGATACTTTTGTCACTCTATCCCACTCTCCACTGGGGGATACTGTCGTCCCCCTATCCCACTCTCCTCTGGGGGATACTGTCGTCACTCTATCCCACTCTCCACTTGGGGATACTGTCGTCCCCCTTTCCCACTCTCCTCTGGGGGATACTGTCGTCCCCCTATCCCACTCTCCTCTGGGGGATACTGTCGTCCCCCTACACCACTCTCCACTGGGGGATACTGTCGTCCCCCTATCCCACTCTCCTCTGGGGGATACTTTTGTTACTCTATCCCACTCTCCACTGGGGGATACTGTCGTCACTCTATCCCACTCTCCTCTGGGGGATACTGTCGTCACTCTATCCCACTCTCCTCTGGGGGATACTGTCGTCACTCTATCCCACTCTCCTCTGGGGGATACTGTCGTCCCCCTATCCCACTCTCCTCTGGGGGATACTGTCGTCACTCTATCCCACTCTCCTCTGGGGGATACTGTCGTCCCCCTAACCCACTCTCCTCTGGGGGATACTGTCGTCCCCCTATCCCACTCTCCTCTGGGGGATACTGTCGTCACTCTATCCCACTCTCCTCTGAGGGATACTGTCGTCCCCCTACACCACTCTCCTCTGGGGGATACTTTTGTCACTCTATCCCACTCTCCTCTGGGGATACTGTCGTCCCCCTACACCACTTTCTCCTCTGGGGATACTGTCGCCACTCTATCCCACTCTCCTCTGGGGATACTGTTGTCACTCTATCCACTCTCATCTGGGGATACTGTCACTCTATCCCACTCTCCACTTGGGGATACTGTCGTCCCCCTATCCCACTCTCCTCTGGGGTATACTGTCGTCCCCCTACACCACTCTCCTCTGGGGATACTTTTGTCACTCTATCCCACTCTCCACTGGGGATACTGTCGTCCCCTATCCCACTCTCCTCTGGGGATACTGTCGTCACTCTATCCCACTCTCCACTTGGGGATACTGTCGTCCCCTTATCCCACTCTCCTCTGGGGGATACTGTCGTCCCCCTATCCCACTCTCCTCTGGGGGATACTGTCGTCCCCCTACACCACTCTCCACTGGGGATACTGTCGTCCCCCATCCCACTCTCCTCTGGGGATACTGTTTTGTTACTCTATCCCACTTCTCCACTGGGGATACTGTCGTCCCCTATCCCACTCTCCTCTGGGGATACTGTCGTCACTCTATCCCACTCTCCACTTGGGGATACTGTCGTCCACCTATCCCACTCTCCTCTGGGGGATACTGTCGTCCCCCTACACCACTCTCCACTGGGGGATACTGTCGTCCCCCTATCCCACTCTCCTCTGGGGGATACTGTCGTCCCCCTATCCCACTCTCCTCTGGGGATACTGTCGTCACTCTATCCCACTCTCCTCTGGGGGATACTGTCGTCACTCTATCCCACTCTCCTCTGGGGGATACTGTCGTCACTCTATCCCACTCTCCTCTGGGGGATACTTTTGTTACTCTATCCCACTCTCCACTGGGGGATACTGTCGTCCCCCTATCCCACTCTCCTCTGGGGGATACTGTCGTCACTCTATCCCACTCTCCACTTGGGGATACTGTCGTCCACCTATCCCACTCTCCTCTGGGGGATACTGTCGTCCCCCTACACCACTCTCCACTGGGGGATACTGTCGTCCCCCTATCCCACTCTCCTCTGGGGGATACTGTCGTCCCCCTATCCCACTCTCCTCTGGGGGATACTGTCGTCACTCTATCCCACTCTCCTCTGGGGGATACTGTCGTCACTCTATCCCACTCTCCTCTGGGGGATACTGTCGTCACTCTATCCCACTCTCCTCTGGGGATACTGTCGTCCCCTATCCTCTCCTCTGGGGGATACTGTCGTCCCCCTAACCCACTCTCCTCTGGGGGATACTGTCGTCCCCCTATCCCACTCTCCTCTGGGGGATACTGTCGTCACTCTATCCCACTCTCCTCTGGGGGATACTGTCGTCCCCCTATCCCACTCTCCTCTGGGGGATACTGTCGTCCCCCTATCCCACTCTCCTCTGGGGGATACTGTCGTCCCCCTATCCCACTCTCCTCTGGGGGATACTGTCGTCCCCATACACCACTCTCCTCTGGGGGATACTTTTGTCACTCTATCCCACTCTCCACTGGGGGATACTGTCGTCCCCCTATCCCACTCTCCTCTGGGGGATACTGTCGTCACTCTATCCCACTCTCCTCTGGGGGATACTGTCGTCACTCTATCCCACTCTCCTCTGGGGGATACTGTCGTCACTCTATCCCACTCTCCTCTGGGGGATACTGTCGTCCCCCTATCCCACTCTCCTCTGGGGGATACTGTCGTCACTCTATCCCACTCTCCTCTGGGGGATACTGTCGTCCCCCTAACCCACTCTCCTCTGGGGGATACTGTCGTCCCCCTATCCCACTCTCCTCTGGGGGATACTGTCGTCACTCTATCCCACTCTCCTCTGAGGGATACTGTCGTCCCCCTACACCACTCTCCTCTGGGGGATACTTTTGTCACTCTATCCCACTCTCCTCTGGGGGATACTGTCGTCCCCCTACACCACTTTCCTCTGGGGGATACTGTCGTCACTCTATCCCACTCTCCTCTGGGGGATAGTGTTGTCACTCTATCCTACTCTCATCTGGGGGATACTGTCGTCACTCTATCCCACTCTCCACTTGGGGATACTGTCGTCCCCCTATCCCACTCTCCACTTGGGGATACTGTCGTCCCCCTATCCCACTCTCCTCTGGGGGATACTGTCGTCACTCTATCCCACTCTCCTCTGGGGGATACTGTCGTCACTCTATCCCACTCTCCTCTGGGGGATACTGTCGTCACTCTATCCCACTCTCCTCTGGGGGATACTGTCGTCCCCCTACACCACTCTCCTCTGGGGGATACTGTCGTCCCCCTACACCACTCTCCTCTGGGGATACTGTCGTCCCCCTATCCCACTCTCCTCTGGGAGATACTGTCGTCCCCCTACACCACTCTCCTCTGGGGGATACTGTCGTCCCCCTATCCCACTCTCCTCTGGGAGATACTGTCGTCCCCCTACACCACTCTCCTCTGGGAGATACTGTCGTCCCCCTACACCACTCTCCTCTGGGGAATACTGTCGTCCCCCTATCCCACTCTCCTCTGGGAGATACTGTCGTCCCCCTACACCACTCTCCTCTGGGGGATACTGTCGTCCCCCTATCCCACTCTCCTCTGGGGGATACTGTCGTCCCCCTATCCCACTTGCTTGCTCATTTTAGAAATATCAGAAAAATTTTAGAAATGTCAAAAATTGATGCCAATGAAATTAAGAGAAGCATTAAAAGAACATAGGAGGCTGAGCTAAAGATAGGTTCCAAAAGGTTTGATGAAGAGTCATACAAGACTGAGGCACCACTTCTTGGGCTGTCCAACGTAATCATGCTAATACATGCCCTTTCTGGCAATGTTACTGCATTTGTTTACAACATAGCCTTCCCAGTAAATTCCCTGCATTATTACTAGCCTTGACTCAGTAAATTACCAGTACAGATATACTGGGAAATCAGTTCTGTCTTTTTTTACACATGAAACTGCTCTGGTAAAAGGCAGGGACATTGCTGGGAAAGACTGCATGTGTTAAAGGGTCTTATGTAAACTACAGAACTCATGTGACCAGCTCCAAAGCCATTCACCAAAAGTTAATACATTAAGTTTGTCTTTAAAGGAATGATATGCATATTGTATAAACATTTTTGCAGAGTGATTGGTCCTTACTCTGATGTGGGAGCTTTTGGATTGGTCCTGCTGGTAAAAATTGCCAGACTGAAAGTATTGTGCTCACCTTTGACATAGCTCTGATGGTAATGCTCTTGCAGCAGGTTGCAGTAGTTGGCCAGGTCCTTGTGTTTGTGAGGCTGTGTCAGCAGGTCTGTCCAAGGAGATGGACTGCTGCGGTCCTGAGACAGAGACCTGCCAGAGGACACAGCAACAAGAAAGAGACTTTGTTTCTTAGAAAGTTTAGGTTAGGTAAAGACCATCTGACTATTCTGGAGCAGAAAATACTTTTCAATAAATGGTGCACCCTGAATTAGCAGCTGCAGCCCATGTGTCCAGTAAAGTAAGCACAAGCCTAGTATGAGAGACAGCTGGACCCACAATATGCAGCTTTTATCAGAGCAGACAATGATTTGAGTCAGGTCATGAGAAACCACACTCACCATCAATTATGAAGTCTACAATCAGAAACTACTCGGGATCGTATTTAAAGATCGCAAAAACTAATTTATCTGTCCACATGTATACATTAAGAGTATTTAAAAGCTAGATTTCATGTTGTTTTAATTACTATTAAACTAAAGCGTCATTATGCCAAAAACATTTCATGAAGCAAGCCATTAATATTTGGAATAATAATTCTAATACTAATAATTTAAAATCAAACATCATTACACATGATTTACAAATCACTGTTCAATTTCATTTTAGTATAGTAGTATAGTAGAGTTTACATACATACACACAAAGAAAAAGTTAAAGCATAGGCCTTCACAGACATACATATGAAACAGAGCCAGTGTTCAATATATGTGTGTGTCTGGTCTTTTCAATAACTTTAGGAATTAGACAATTCCAACAGGAGTGCATTTAGTATTTTTACTGAGAAACTATGAGATTTTGCTTTTGTTGTTATTATTTGATTGTCTGGTGGTGTTTAGTAAAGCGACTTAGTTACTAGATAAAAAATACCACTCTGCTCCATGTCATTGCTGAGTGCACATGTGCGTAGCAACATTAGCCCAAAAAGAGAAGTTACGCAGCATTGTAGCGTGCATTAGAAACATTAGCAATATTTTCCCATTCTGCACAGGACAAGCAGAAGTTCATCCAGCACCTGAACAAAGAGGGAAGGACAGCAGATACAGAAAGAAGCAGTGCTACCTGAACTTCATCTGCTGACACATCTCCCAGGATTCTGCATCTGGAGGTCTATGCCCACCCACAGAGACAACCAGAAACAGAAATTTTAATACACTTTGTAAATCACGTTGCAACGGTGAACACAAAATCAGTGTAAACTATCTTACAACTCAAGGTTTTCTTATTTTTTGTGTTCTATCTTGTGTAGTCCCCTCCATTAACAGCACTCTCTACACATTGCACTACAAACAAGTTATTTTATTTAAATACAGTGGCAAGAAAAAGTATATGAACCTTTTGGAATTTCATGGTTTTCTGAATAAATTTGTCTTAAAATGTAATCTGATCTTTGTCTAAGTCAAGTGTATTGACAAACATAATGTTTTTAAAAATAATTACACTAATTAAAAAAAAAATTCAGATCTTTCATGTATTTATTGAGAACAACCAAAAAACGTAGTGCTTGTAGAGTTTATGACCTCAAAAAAGCTAATTGGAGTCAGGAGATAATATGTTTGGAGGTGTGGACTAGTACTACAGCTACTTTGATTGATAAAAACCCCTCAAACTTTTGGAGTTTGCTCTGCACAAGAAGAACACGCTTATGTGAGCCATGCCTCGCCAAAAAGAGCTTTCAAAGAAGTTACGATCAAGAATTGTTGCTTTACATAAAGCTGGAAAGGGTTACGAAGATATTTCAAAGACTTAAAATTTACCCGTCCACAGTAACAATCTACATATAGAGACGCTTTGGGACTGTTGGGACCAAGAAGTGGGCGCCCAGTCAAAATGACACCAAGAGCACAACAAAGATCCACAGCCGAACACCACGAAGTAAGCCACTGCTTACTAAAAAGAACAATGCCGCAAGTCTGAAGTTTGCAAAAGAGCACATTGACACTCCAGAGAGGTATTGGCAAAATGTTTTGTAGACTGATAAAACTAAGATTGAACTATTTGGAAAAAACACACTGTGCTAAATCTGGCGTAGAAATGGCACGTTAATCATCATGAAAACATCATCCCATCTGTAAAGTCTGGTGGAGGAAACATCATGGTTTGGACCTGGTTTGCTGCATCAGGGCCTGGCCAGCTTCAATCATTGACGGGAAGATAAATTCATAAGTAATATCAGACAATTCTTCAGGATAATGTGAGGGTGTCTGTATGTCAGCTGAAAATGTGTAGAAGGTGGGACAGGACAACGACCCAAAACACCGGAGCAGGTCCACAACAGAATGGCTTCAGAAAAAAAATTATTCCCATTGCCATTTTGAATGTCAAGTGTGTTCAATAAAGACATGAAAGATCAGAATTTTTCTGTGTAATTATTTTTAGACACATTATGTTTGACTCAGATGAAGATCAGATCACATTTTAAGACAAATTTGTTCAGAAAACCATAAAATTCCAAAAGATTCACATACTGCCTCCATCTGACCCTATCCTCAACATCCTCCTCTCTCACATCAACTATGTTTACAGTATATTCTCCTTCACTATATCCATAAATCTCCTCTTTGCTCTCCTTCTCTGCCTCCTGCCTTCAGCATGCTTATGCTGGTAAATTATTTCTCCCTGCAAATACAATTGAGTTTAAGCGTATCAAATAAGTGTATGGCGTCAATCTAGGGTCAGCTTGAAGGTAAATAAAAAAAAAAATTGTAAACTTGAAACTGTAAACAAAGGAAAGAAATATTTAAAAAAATTATGATCAATGTTAAGGTTATTGCATAGCAACAGTTTGGTCTCATATTCGGACAACAGCTGTCACTGCCAGATTGGGTGACTTGTGTTCTCCTCCCTTTGTACTGGCAACAAACAGAATAGAGTGAGTCCAAAATTAAAATGCTAGAATAAGACAATACAATCCTCTGCATAATTGTTAAATAAACAGACTCTGAAATTTGCAAATACTCCCCTAGAGCAGGACATGCCTGATCTGCTGTGGCCCAACTTCCTGTCACTTGTCACTATGAAACTGTAATTTTTTGTTAAAAAATCAACAACAAGTGGGACACAATCATGAAGTGAAACGAAATTTATTGGATATTTTAAACTTTTTTAACAAATAAAAAACTGAAAAATTGGGCGTGCAAAATGATTCAGCCCCTTTACTTTCAGTGCAGCAAACTCTCTCCAGAAGTTCAGTGAGGATCTCTGAATGATCCAATGTTGACCTAAATGACTAATGATGATAAATGGACTCCACATGTGTGTAATCAAGTCTCCGTATAAATGCACCTGCACTGTGATAGTCTCAGAGGTCCGTTTAAAGCACAGAGAGCATCATGAAGAACAAGGAACACACCAGGCAGGTCCGAGATACTGTTGTGGAGAAGTTTAAAGCCGGATTTGGATACAAAAAGATTTCCCAAGCTTTAAACATCCCAAGGAGCACTGTGCAAGCGATAATATTGAAATGGAAGGAGTATCAGACCACTGCAAATCTACCAAGACCTGGCCGTCCCTCTAAACTTTCAGCTCATACAAGGAGAAGACTGATCAGAGATGCAGGCAAGAGGCCCATGATCACTCTGGATGAACTGCAGAGATCTACAGCTGAGGTGGGAGACTCTGTCCATAGGACAACAATCAGTCGTATACTGCACTAATCTGGCCTTTATGGAAGAGTGGCAAGAAGAAAGTCATTTCTTAAAGATATCCATAAAAAGTGTTGTTTAAAGTTTGCCACAAGCCACCTGGGAGACACACCAAACATGTGGAAGAAGGTGCTCTGGTCAGATGAAACCAAAATCAAACTTTTTGGCAACAATGCAAAACGTTATGTTTGGCGTAAAAGCAACGCAGCATCATGGTTTGGGCCTGCTTTTCTTCAGCAGGGACAGGGAAGATGGTTAAAATTGATGGGAAGATGGATGGAGCCAAATACAGGACCATTCTGGAAGAAAACCTGATGGAGTCTGCAAAAGACCTGAGACTGGGACGGAGATTTGTCTTCCAACAAGACAATGATCCAAAACATAAAACAAAATCTACAATGGAATGGTTCACAAATAAACATATCCAGGTGTTAGAATGGCCAAGTCAAAGTCCAGACCTGAATCCAATCGAGAATCTGTGGAAAGAACTGAAAACTGCTGTTCACAAATGCTCTCCATCCAACCTCACTGAGCTCGAGCTGTTTTGCAAAACTGATACAAACTGATACTGAGACAAACCCCAAGTGACTTACAGCTGTAATCGCAGCAAAAGGTGGAGCTACAAAGTATTATTTGTTAAAAAAGTTTGAAATATCCAATAAATTTTGTTCCACTTCATGATTGTGTCCCACTTGTTGTTGATTGTTCACAAAAAAATACAGTTTCATATCTTTATGTTTGAAGCCTGAAATGTGGCAAAAGGTCACAAAGTTCAAGGGGGCCGAATACTTTTGCAAGGCACTGTACAATTCAATATTTTAACAAACTGTTGCTGAAGGTCCTGGCCTGATGAAGCCAACATGACAACATCATCTGCAAAAAGCCCTTTGGCCCCTGGCTGCGCATAGAAATCCTGTCTATAAAGACATGACAAAGGGTCCTGACATTATCATAATTTTATCCATATGGTGTTTGTGTAGGGTGGGTGTGGCCTAAGGAGATCAACACCCTATATCAAGGTGTGCATAATTATTAGGCAGATTCTTGTGCCAAAAAAGAGATTTAACTGACTCTGAAAAGTCAGAAATTGTAAAAAAAAGTCTTTCACAGGGGTAAAGCACTCTTGAAATATCTAAGATATTGGGGCGTGTTCACAGAACCATCAAACGTTTTGCCGCAAGAAACTTGTCGAGAAGAAAAGACGCAAATTAACCGTCTTTATTTTTATGCAAGACATCGTATGCATCAAAGTTCTCCACTGCTAAGGCTGGCCAGTAAAGGCCTTAAAGATAAAAAAAAAAATAATGACCTGGCCCCCTTCTTCACCTGACTTAAACCCTATTGAGAACTTTTGAGCCCTTCTTAAGCAGGACATTTAAAGTGAAGGTGAACAGTACACCTCTGAACAGTGTCTGGGAGGCTGTGGTTGCAGCTGCACAAAAAGTTGATTCTGACCAGATCAAGAAACTGACTGACTCTGTGAATGGAAGGCTTGTGACTGTTATCGAAAAGAACGATGGCTATATTGGTCACTGAGTTTTTTTGGTTTTTTTTTTTGTTTTTTTTCAGAAATGTTTATTTGTAAATTTTGAGTTTGTTTTGTAATATCCTCACTTTAACAGTTGAAAATAAACAAGTGAAATGGGAAAATCTTTGTTTTTCATTTAGTTGCATAATAATTCTGACACTAACAGTGGTGTAAATGTAGCCAAAACTTCACTTTTACTACTTAAATGTTCAGGTTTGAGGGTTTGTTAACATTATTTATTGACCTAGAGCACTGTAGTTGTACAATAACAAAATTAATCCTCAAAAATACAACTTGCCTAATAATTGTGCACATAGTGTATAATATAGAGACTAGTTTGTAAAATAAATCCTTAAAAAATGAGCTGAACAGTGCCTAATATAATGTCTATTTGTTCTGCCAAGAGTCCACTAAATTAGAAATGATAAATCATAATTAAGGAGTGGTTATTTTGGACATAGTGCCAGCGTGTCCTTCAGTGTGGATGTTGCACCTGAAGAAGATGTCTTTTGGATGGTGGCTGGAGGCTGGGTGCACCAGCTGCTCCTTCAGATGCTCCAGGGAGCAGTTGTAGACATAGACCGGACACATGAGCTGGCTGCCCACACTCTGCTGCCTACTGAAGCTGTTGTGGAAATCTGCTTTATGTGGCTCAGCAAACTGCACCTTCTCCACAGCATCTACAAAAAAGAGTGAGGAATTACTTTCTTTTGTAGCAAAAGTAGCAATTGTTTCTTTATAGTGAATACATAGCATATGTAAGATTGACATTCAACGAGTAATGGACCTAATAAAAAACAGACAAACATTACTGGTGTGGAGTTGCTTAAATTATTTCTGTAGTATATTTATATTTATATTTATTTATGTGTAGTTTTTATTAAGCCGCTGTGCATCATTGTAACTTCACCTCGTGTTTCTGCTGAGAGGTTAGAAGAGTCGCAGTGTGAAAACACAACTAAAGCGCCTTTTTTTATCAATAAGGAACCTCTGTCTTACTGTTGACCTCATGACGTAGCTCACAAAGGCTAATGAATAGTGGTTACGAAAAGGAATCTGGAGTTATATAACTGGATTCAGCCTTTTTTTCTCTCCATCAAACGGCTGGTCGCACCGGTGCAACCTCAGATTTTTTTGAATATCTAAATATCCAAAAATTTGGTTGCATGTACACTGTGTAAACAATTATTAGGCAAGTGATTATTTTGACCATATTTTTATTTTATCCATAATTTCCCACTCCAGGCTGTATAAACTTGAATCCTTATTGGATTTAATGCATTTCAGGTGATGTGTATTTGTGTAACAAGGGAGGGTGTGGCCTCAAGATCAACACTCTATATCAGGGTGTGCATAATTATTCTTGCAGATTCTTCTCTTCAGGAAAAATAGGCCAAAAAGTGATTTAACTGACTCTGAAAAGTCAAAAATTGTGAAAAGTATTTAACAGGTATGCAGCACTCTTGAAATATCTAAGATATTGGGGCGTGATCACAGAACCA
Source organism: Perccottus glenii (assembly GCA_024416835.2). Taxonomy (NCBI): domain Eukaryota; kingdom Metazoa; phylum Chordata; class Actinopteri; order Gobiiformes; family Odontobutidae; genus Perccottus; species Perccottus glenii. The sequence goes on along the minus strand of CM044559.2, from coordinate 1,082,384 downwards.
TCAAACGTTTTGTAGCAAATAGTCAACAGGGTTGCAAGAAACGTGTCGAGAAGAAAAGATGCAAATTAACCGCCAAATATTTGCGAAGAATCAAACGTGAAGCTACAGGAACCCATTATCCTCCAGTGCTGCCATATTCCACAACTGCAACCTACCTGGAGTGTCAAGAAGTACGAGGTGTTCAGTCTCAGAGACATGGCCAAGGTAAGACCCGACCACCTCTGAACAAGACACAGAAGTTGAAACATCAAGAATGGGCCAAGAAATATCTGAAGACAGATTTTTCAAAGGTTTTGTGACTGATGAGATGAGAGTGACTCTTGAGTCCGTGGTTGGATCAGTAACGAACACAGAGCTTTCTTTTTTTTTTTTAACCTGCTTCCATTTTTTGAAGAGTGCAGACGCTCCTCTTTACTTTTTACTTTCTTTTAACTGGATTTTTATGTTTTTACTTATTTTTACTTTTTAAACAACACGCTGGACCTGCTGAGCGACTGGAGCCTTGGTGCCTATTTTTTTCAACATGTCTGGGGTAGAAAAAAAAAATCTTTCTGTCAAAATTGTTGGAAATATCAACAGGAAATCAGTGTGTTACAAACAAAGATTTTTGCTTTGGAATCTGAAAGAGGACTTCAGGAGACGATCCCGTTTACACAATGTGGTAAGACTGTGAATTTAAACTTGAAAACTGAGCAAAGCAAAGGGATTTAAACAAAATGATGCCACCCGGCATAAACTTGGTGCCCAGCCAAAGCAGCACTGGATCAGAAAAATAGAATGCTGGCATCACAAGAGCATATGTAGCATCATCAGACATCCAGCTAAAAAACAGATTCCAACCACTGTCTGAGCTAAAAGTGAATGAACCAGAAAACTCTGCTGTAATTGAAAAACATGGAGTAAATAAAATCTATTCTATGAAAAACAGGAGACATGAATCTGTGGAAAAGCACCAGGCAAACAGAGACAGAGGCTCTATGCCAAAAGTGAAGGACAGAGATATCTTGCTGCTTGGAGACGGTGCTATCAGGGACATAAACAACAGTAGATTTGTTACATGCAGCTTTCCAAGTGCTACAGTCACTGATATAACAGCACTCCTCCCCCAAGTCATGTCCAAACACACAGGGATTAAACAGCTGATGTTACACGTGGGTGCAGTTGACACGAGGAAGGGGGAATCAGAGGTTTTAAAAAAGGATTTCTCCAGGCTTTTAGATAAACTTGAAAACCTGGAAGTGCAATCCTTTATCAGTGGACCACTCCCAAACATCGACAGAAGGATCAATAAATTCAGTCGGCTGCTGCAGTTAATGATTTTATAACTTCAAATAAGCTTGATTTTATGTTTTTAACAGAAACATGGTTAGACAGCAGGACTGGAAATGCAGTCCTTATTGAATCCACCCCATCAAATTTCACATTTTTATCCAAAATACGGGAAAACAAAAAGGGTGGTGGTGTATGTGCCTTTCTTAGGGATAATATTCTTATCCAGAAACTTTCACTTGGAGAGTTTTCATCATTTGAGTATGTGTCATTCAAAATGGAGTTGAGGTTTACTCCATCTATTTTATATGTAGTTCTTTACAAACCATCCCAACAATGTCATGATTGTATTAATGAGTTTACTGAAATGCTTTCGGTTATTTGCACAGAATTTGAACAAATAGTCATATCTGGTGATTTTAATGTGCATGTGGATAATGTTTGTGACAGAAATGCCAAAGAACTTTCTACTATTCTTGATCCTTTTGGTCTTTGTCAGCATGTTAATGAGCCGACCCATAACAGAGGTCACACTCTGGACCTGGTCATTACTAAAGGTGTTCATATTTCAGATGTCACTGTGATTGATGTTGCTCTATCTGATCATTCTTGTGTCCTTTTTCCATCTGTCCATATCTTCCAAAAGTTGCATTGGACCTACAGTTGTTCAGAAGAGACACATTGATAATAACACCAGGACACAGTTTATGGAGGCAATCAGGTTTGAAAATGCCTCATCAGGTCAAGTTGATGATTTGTTGAATTGTTATACTTCAGGGGTTTTAAATGTTATGGACACCATTGCTCCTGTTAAGGTTAAAGTGATCAGGACGAGGCAGAAGGCTTCATGGAGCAATGCTCACTCTGTCAGGGCACAGAAAAGGGAATGCCGAAAAGCCGAAAGAAAATGGCGTAAATTGAAACTCTTAATTCATTATGAGGTATACAAAGAAAATTTGCATGTTTTTAATCAATCTTTGCAAAAAGAAAGAGAAATATTCTCAGAGATCATCAGCAACAGCAGTTACAACTCGCGTGTCCTGTTTGCTACAGTGAACAGATTAACAAACCCTCCAGCTCCATTTCCTCCAGAATTCGTTTCCACCACTAAATGCAATGAGTTTGCATTGTTTTTCAACGACAAGGTTCAAGGCATTAAACATGCTACAGTCCAAAGGGCATAAAACAACACTGCAGCCACCTAGGAGACACTTGGTTGGGTTAACACATTTTACACCCATTAATAACAGAACAATAAAAAAAAATGTCTCCAGCCTGAGTTCATCCACCTGCTGCCTCTAGATTAATAAATTCAGTAATACGCAGTTTGTTTCCACAACTCACTGATATAGTCAATTATTCCTTACAGTCTGGAACATTTCCAAGGGCCTTAAAAACTGCTGTCATTAAGCCTCTCCTAAAGAAGAGCAGTCTTGATGCTACAGTGCTCAACTACTATCGGCCCATATCAAATTGCCATTTTTAGGAAAAGTCAACGAAAAAGTTGTATATCAGCAACCAGGGCCGGATTGGGACTCATTTTCAGCCCTGGAGTTTCATGCCTTAGACCGGCCCACTTTAGTTCCCAACTGACTATATTAAAATAATAAAATTAAAACCTAAGAATATAACTCTGCAATAGGCACATTGTTTTCTACAGTATTTTTGTCTTGTTTCCAGTCCAAATATCTTTAAATAAAACTTACATCAAGATTTAGTGAACAAGTATAAATAAACACTTTAAAATTGAGTAATTTGTTTTGCTTAAAACAAGTTACATTATCTGCCAATGGGGTAAGAAAAATAATTGTTTTAGTTTTAGCTTTTAAGCAACAAAAAACAAAAATCACTTAATTTTTAGTTTTTTTTTTTCTCCAGAAAACAAGACATAATTTCTCATGCCATTTCACTTCTAAATGTATCTTGAATTAAGAATATTTAGATATTTGAACTGGAAACAAGTAAGAAAATGATTTTCATTGAGCAGGTCTCTTCATTACTATTATTTCTTCTGAATGACAATCCTACCTGCCCATTCTGGTGTGATGGGCTCATGACTGGAGCTTGGGGACGTTTCTGGGCTTCGCTCTTCACTGTTGGCAGCAAATGGTACTAGAGGCGGCTGCTGCTGAAGAGCTACAAGAAAAACTTTGATACATGAACGGTGGTTTACATACGACGTGGTTTTGCACGGTCGCTAGCATCTTGCACTGCTCCTAACTACCTTAACGTTAGCTTACTTACCCGCCTCGTCGTCTTCGTTTGTTTTGTTGAGAAAATATGTGCTCAGCTTTAAACATTTGGCCGCGTCAGTTTCCAAAGCTTTTTTTAATTCTGGTCTTTTCAGCGCCGCCTTGCGCTTTCTGTTATCATTAGGCCCGAGCCGGTGATGACCGGGAGGGCCTATTGTTTTTGCTCGGATTTTTTTTTTATTTTTATTTTATTTTTTTTTATCTTTCTTGTCGACCTATGATCCTAAATTTGACCCAGTGAACATGCACGAAAAGTCATTTTTATTGGTCCCAGACTTCAAGCTCGGCGAAAAATTTATGTATTTGAAGTCGCCGGAAAAAAATTACGAAAAATGACTCAGTGGCGACCCCTACAAAATCAAAATACATTGGGCCTATGGAAAGTGAAAGTAACTTTTTTCCAACGTAGAAAAATGAAACTTGGTACATCCATAGGACACCTCAGGGCAAACAGAAAAGTCAATGACAGTCACACCCTAAACTTAACAGGATGTCCGCCATGTGGGGTGAAACGCGCGGCCACTAAAATCGCACTTTGCGCAGAAAGATGCAAATCATTGTGTTTTAATCTAAATGGCCCCAAATTTGGTGAGTATCATCTAGACACGTGTGCCAACCAAAGTTGTGACTTTGTTGTTGATATCTTATCGGGTATGGGTGTGGCAAGCCTGTAACGAGGTGGCCATTTTTGTGAAAATAAAACGTCTCTTAACTCTCAAACGCCTTCTCGGATCGAGTTGGACCCAAAAGGCGTTTGTGCACATTCATGACCTGAACACAAAAATATGTAAATAAAAGGGTTATCTTTAGAAATGGCTCTCCAGCGCCCCTACAAACTTATAATGGGACCCAAGAATTTAGTTTGTCATAGAGACATGAAATTTGGTACACACATCTCTTATGTCATGACGAGCATAAAAGCCAATGACAACCACCCCCTATCTATAAATGTGTTGCCATAGCAACGTCCCAAATATGTGGAAAAAGTCAATGGGAAGTGAAAATTTTAGTTTGTCGTAGGCAAATGAAACTTGGTACACACATCCAGTATGGGCTTATGAACAAAAAAGCCAAAGGGGACCACACCTTATCACACACGGGAAGGCGGCCATTTTAAATTGAAGATGTGAACCGACTTAGAATACAACCTCTCTTTTAAAAAACAACAGAAAATAGCTGCTTCATTCCACAGACACCAAACTTGGGCAAAATGAGCTAAACACATGTGTGTGTGTTTTTCTTGTCGTGTTTTTCTTGTCGTTTTTGCTCGAGTTATATTTTTTTTATTATAATTTGGTAGATATTTTTTTTATTATAATTTTTCAGAAAAATGATTTTCAATTTGACCCAGTAAACGTGCAACTAAAAGTCATTTTTATTGGTCCCAGACTTCAAGCCCGGCAAAAATTTATGTATTTGAAGTCCCCGAAAGAAAAATATGAAAAATGACTCAGTGGCGACCCCTAGAAAAGTCAAAATAATTGGTTCTATGGAAAATGAAAGTAAATTTTTCCAATGTAGAAATACAAAACTTGGTACATCCATAGGACACCTTAGGGCAAACAGAAAAGTTTATTACAGCCATACCGTAAACTCAACAGAAAATCTACTATGTTGGGTGGAATACATGACCACCTAAATCGTACACTTTGTGCTAAAGGGTTTTCATCTAAACAGCTCCAAATTTGCTTTAAAGCACGACATGCAATCCTCCGAATATATGTGTCCCCGCGGTCTCAAGGGAGGCGAGGGCCTTTATCGCCGCTTGCGGCTTTAATTTCTGTTATTTTTTTATGCAACTTTTTTATTTATTTTGAGCAACTTGCAAGGGGCCGTGTCAGGGGGCGGGGCCAGGGAGTCAAAACGTCATCATTGTCTTGCAGGCTGCACTCTGCGAGAAAATATTAAATAAAAGAGTGGGACTGCGGTAAAATAATAAATAAAAAGAGTGCGGCTGCGGTAAAATAATAATAAAAAAAAAATTTCAACCCAGTCCCATGACAACAACGGCCCTTGCGGCCAAACAAACGTAACGGCCCACCGGGAATTTTCCTGGTGCTCCCGATTAGCCAATCCGGGCCTGTCAGCAACTGACTTATCAGAAATGACTTTCTATTACTTAACAACTGCTTTGATCCTTTTCAGTCAGGATTCAGGCCCCATCACAGACTGAGACTGCACTTATCAAAGTCACAAATGACATCCGTCTGAACACTGACGCGGGCAAAGTCTCTGTCTTAGTTCTGTTGGACTTGAGTGCTGCGTTTGATACAGTGGACCATGAAATTCTGACACAAAGATTAGAGGAATGGATAGGTATCACTTGAACTGCCCTTAAATGGTTTCAGTCCTATCTTGAAGACAGGAAGTACTTTGTTTTGGTTGGTAACTGTGTATCAGACCAAATGGCCCTGACATGTGGGGTTCCACAGGGGTCTATCTTGGGACCTCTATTATTCAATCTCTACATGCTCCCTCTTTGTCAAAGAGCGGTTCAAAACCCTTTATGGATTAAAAAATATCAACGACCGTGACGTCGTCTGGTATGGCGCAACCGGGGCCCCACCCTGGAGCCAGGCCAGGGAATGGGGCTTGTATGCGAGCGCCTGTGGCCGGGTCTTTACCCACGGGACCCGGCCGGGCTCTGCCCAAAGGAGCGACGTGGGGCCGACCTCCCGTGGGCCCACCACCTGCGGGAGGAGCCGTAAGGGACCGGTGCAAAGTGGATTGGGTGGCAGTCAAAGGCGGAGGCCTCGACGACCCAATCCCCGGACACGGAATCTGGCGCTAGGGACATGGAATGTCACCTCGCTGGCGGGTAAGGAGCCCGAACTTGTGCGGGAGGTTGAGAGATACGGACTAGAGATAGTCGGGCTCACCTCCACGCACAGCTTGGGCTCTGGAACCCAAATGGACTCTCCACTACTCTGGAGTTGCCTGTGGTGTGAGGCGGCGGGCTGTTGTGGGCTTGCTCATATCCCCCCAGCTCTGCCGCCATGTGTTGGAGTTCACCCCGGTGAACGAGAAGGTCGCTTCCCTGCGCCTTCAAGTCGGGGATAGGTCTCTCACTGTTATTTGTGCGGGCCAAATGGCAGTGCAGAGTACCCGGCCTTTTTGGAGTCTCTGGGAAGGGTGCTGGAAAGTTGGACTCCGTTGTTCTACTGGGGGACTTCAGTGCTCACGTGGGCAGCAACAGTGACACCTGGAGGGGCATGATTGGGAGGAACGGCCCCCGGATCTGAACCCGAGCAGTGTTCTGTTATTGGACTTCTGTGCTAGTCACAGTCTGTCCATAACGAACACCATGTTCAAGCATAAGGGTGTCCACCAGTGCACGTGGCACCAGGACACCCTAGGCCTGAGATCGATGATCGACTTTGTATCACCACCTGGTAGTGAGTAGGATCAGATGGCGGGGGAGAAAGCTGGTCAGACTCGGCAGACCCAAACGTACTGTGAGGGTCTGTTGGGAACGTTTGGCCGAGCCCCCTGTCAGAGAGATATTCAACTCCCACCTGCGGCAGAGCGTCGACCAGATCCCGAGGGAGGCTGGAGACATCGAGTCCGAATGGACTAGTTCTCCACTTCCATTGTCGATTTGGCCACGCGAAGCTGTGGCTGTAAAGTCCCCGATGCCTGTCGTGGCGGCAACCCCCGAACCCGGTGGTGGACACTGGAAGTAAGGGATGCCGTCAAGCTGAAGAAGGAGACTTTCCGAGCCTGGTTGGCTCGTGGGACTCCTGAGGCACCTGATAGGTACTGGCAGGCGAAGCGAACCGCAGCCCTGGTGGTTGTGGAGGCTAAAACGCGGGTCTGGGAGGAGTTCGTGAGGCCATGGAAAAGGACTATCGGTTGGCCTAGAAGAAAATCTGGCAAACCGTCCGTCACAGTCTCCCAACTGGGTACATTGTTGGACGGTGGAAGGAATACTTCGAGGATCTCCTCAACCCCATCGACACGTCTTCCACTGAGGAAGTTGAGGCCGAAGGCTCAGAGGTGGACTCGTCCATTACGTAAGCCGAAGTCACTGAGGTAGTTGAGAAGCTCCTCGGTGGCAAGGCACCGGGGGTGGATGAGATACGCCCTGAGTACCTCAAGTCTCTGGATGTTGTGGGATGTTCTTGGTTGACACGCCTCTACAACATTGCGTGGCGGTTGGGGACAGTACCTCTGGACTGGCAGACCGGGGTGGTGGTCCCTCTTTTTAAGAATTAGACTGTGTCCCTCGTGGCGCCCTGTGGTATGTGCTCAGGGAGTATGTGGTCCGGGGCCCTTTGCTAAGGGCTGTCCGGTCCCTGTACGACCGGAGCAGGAGCTTGGTTCATTGCCGGCAGTAAGTCAGACCTGTTCCCGGTGCATGTTGGACTCCGGCAGGGCTGCCCTTTGTCACCGGTCCTGTTCATTATCTTTATGGACAGGATTTCTAGACGCAGCCAGAGGCCGGAGGGAGTCTGGTTTGTGGACCACAGGATCTCGTCTCTGCTTTTTGCAGATGATGTTGTCCTGTTGGCTCCATCAAGCCAGGACCTTCAGTGTGCACTGGGACGTTTTGCAGCCGAGTGTGAAGCGGCTGGGATGAGGATCAGCTCCTCTAAGTTTGAGACCATGGTTCTCAGTCAGAAAAGGATGGCTTGCCCCCTCTAGGTTGGTGGAGAGCTCCTGCCTCAAGTGGAGGAGTTCAAGTATCTTGGGGTCTTGTTCACGAGTGAGGAAAGGAGGTAGCGTGAGATTGACAGCCGGATTGGTGCAGCTTCTGCAGTGATGCGGTCGATGTACCGGTCTGTCGTGGTGAAGAAGGAGCTGAGCTGTAAGGCAAAGCTTTTGATTTACCGATCAATCTACGTTACTACTCTCACCTATGGTCATGAGCTTTGGGTCATGACCGAAAGAACAAGATCCCGGATACAGGTGGCTAAAATTAGCTTTCTTCGCAGGGTGGCGGGGCGCTCCCTTAGAGATAGGGTGAGGAGCTCGGTCACTCGGGAGGAGCTCAAAGTAAATCCACTGCTCCTCCACATCGAGAGGAGCCAGCTGAGGTGGCTCGGGTATCTGTTTCAGATGCCTCCTGGATGCCTCCCTATGGAGGTGTTCCGGGCAGGTCCCACCGGGAGGAGACCCCGGGGAAGACCTAGGACACGCTGGAGGGACTATGTCTCTCGGCTGGCCTGGGAACGCCTCGGTATCCCCCTCGGAAGAGCTGGAGGAAGTATCCAGGGAAAGGGAAAATCTTTGTTTTTTAATTTAGTTGCATAATAATTCTGCACACTAATAGTTGCCTAATAATGGTGTACATGTAGATATTCTCTTAAGAAAGCCAAAACTTCACTTTAACTACTTAAATGTTCAGGTTTGAGGGTTTGTTAACATTTTGGATTGACCAAGAGCACTGTAGGTGTACAATTTTCAAAATTAATCCTCAAAAATACAACTTGCCTAATAATTGTGCACACAATTTAGAGCCCGAATTTCGACTCTGAAACCAAAATTCTTTAAAAGGAGGCTACTTTGTTTTTTTGCAAAAAATAAAAATACAGGAACTTTGGTTTGATAATCAAAAGTAATGTTATGATTTTCAAAAAATAATATTGGACTACTTTTAAATTTTAACTTAGTTCTAACAAATTTTAACAATGTTTAATTGTTCTGATTCAGATGTAGTCCAAACTTTTGTGCCATATTTCTTAGTTCTTACCCTGGTGAAGTTAATTGGACATTGGGCTCTGTAGTCACAGCGGCTCAGTCTCCCAAATGCAGGGGTCGGCAACAATTTGGAGCCAAAGATCCACTTCACCCCAAAAATATAAAATGTATAATCTGTTGAGAGCCGCAACCAATAAACCTATTTCAGACCTTTACATTTTGCACTAAACATGTTTTAAATTAGCCTTTTTATAAACAGTTGTGCTCAAACCCTGACAGAATTTGGGATTTTTTGGCCAGTATTCAGAGAATATGAATAATAACACAAAAACCTTTTATCTACTCATAGTTATTGGTTGGGTGAAGCAATTTATTGTCAAACAATTGTCTTTACCGTTTGACCTGAAACTAAACCTGATAGGATCAGGTTCTGGTCTCATAGTTGTTAGCTAAGACCAGAACAGCCTGATCCAATACCAATACTTACCAGTTGATCTCAGAATTAAAAAAGTCTAGGTATAAGAGATAAAACGTCTTCAACTTGAAAACCTAGTCCAGATGCCTTTATTTTAACCTTTTCTTCAAAAGCAGGTGAAAAGCCTCCAGAAAAGGGGGGCAATACAAGGAGAGACAGCACTGTCACATCCCGAAAAGTTTTGCCTGAAGTCCGTTTTTCAAATCTATTTTTGATCTGGGCAACAAATAAAAAAAAAAAAGCCATTATTGTTTTTTTGGTTTTGGATTCAAAATTTTATCAAAACTCATCAGCCACAAAATAACTGATGAGTTTAGAATGCTGGGGCTCAAACAGAAACAGTTTCATATCGCTCCACGCTCCAGACAGAAAAGCCGAGCCATGCTAAATAGCACTGTACCGTACTGCTTGGCAGAAACAAGACCTATTATAGTATGTATGAGTAGAGTGTTTAGAGAGTACTGTGGCCCAGAAATCACACTGACCTGAGCCTGAGGTAGCGATCTCAGACTGTGACACTCTGCCATCCCAGCTCTCACGGTCCATCGTCAGTAAGTCCCCAGGCCCGATCTGGCCCTCAGACTGCGGCAAGAGCACAGGGGACCGGGCAGTTAAGTGTCCACTACTGGAGCTGCGCCTCATCCCAGACTCAGACTTCTCCAGGCCACTGTTGGAGCCGGATAGAGAGTCTGTCTGGGACCTGTTACTGGGTGTCAGAGTGTCTTCTTCCTGAGTGCTCATATTGCTCCGAGCTGTCTCCAACCCTGACGGCATTAACATTAGAACATCTGCACAAAAACAGCATTCATTTAGGACATGGTGGTGTCAAGCACAAACATTTACAACTCAGAAAGTAATTTATTTAAATTTCCTTTTTAATGCATATTATCTAAACTTTTATTGGCTAGCAGATGTACAAAATTTCATAGTGCACATGTACTTATAATGAATACAGCTTTTTATTTTAATCTGAAGTAAAAATTGTGTATGAAGTATATTGTTTAAATATCCCTAAATGTTTGGTTCAATTTTGTACCTGTGAAGGTGGCAGGCAGGAGGGTGAGCAGGATCTGTTGTGAGCTGATGGACTTGGCAAAGCACTTCCACTGTGGTGTAGAGCAGCTCCTTACTCCCAGCAATGGCTCCTCCTCCACCAGTTCTGCATTACTGAAACTCTGCCACACAGACCACACTCTCACTATAGAATCTAACAACTCAACATCTATTTCACATATGAACAATACAGTCAGGTCCATAAATATTGGGACATCGACACAATTCTAATCTTTTTGGCTCTATACACCACCACAATGGATTTGAAATGAAACGAACAAGATGTGCTTTAACTGCAGACTTTTAGCTTTAATTTGACGGTATTTACATCCAAATCAGGTGAACAGTGTAGGAATTACAACAGTTTGTATTTGTGCCTCCCACTTTTTAAGGGACCAAAAGTAATGGGACAATTGGCTGCTCAGCTGTTACATGGCCAGGTGTGTGTTATTACCTCATTATTCCATTTACAAGGAGCAGATAAAAGGTTCAGAGTTCATTTCAAGTGTGCTTTTTGCATTTGGAAACTGTTGCTGTCAACTCTCAATATGAGATCCAAAGAGCTGTCACTATCAGTGAAGCAAGCTATCATTAGGCTGATAAAAACCAAACAAACCCATCAGAGAGAGAGCAAAAACTTTAGGTGTGGCCAAATAAACTGTTTGGAACATCCTTAAAAAGAAAGAACGCACCGGTGAGCTCAGCAACACCAAAAGACCTGGGAGACCACGGAAAACAACTGTGGTGGATGACCGAAGAATTCTTTCCCTGGTGAAGAAAACACCCTTCACAACAGTTGTCCAGATCAAGAACACTCTCCAGGAGGTAGGTGTATGAGTGTCAAAGTCAACACTCAAGAGAAGACTTGACCAGAGTGAATACAGAGGGTTCATCACAAGATGTAAACCATTGGTGAGCCTCAGAAACAGGAAGGACAGATTAGAGTTTGACAAACAACATCTAAAAAAGCCTTCACAGTTCTGGAACAACATCCTATGGAGCGATGAGACCAAGATCAACTTGTACCAGAGTGATGGGAAGAGAAGAGTCTGGAGAAGGAAAGGAACTGCTCATGATCCAAAGCATAGCACCTCATCAGTGAAGCATGTGGTGGTAGTGTCATGGCGTGGGCATGTATGGCTGCCAATGGAACTGGTTCTCTTGTATTTATTGATGATGTGACTGCTGACAAAAGCAGCAGGATCTGCAGAACAAGCAGGAACTGAAGATAGTTGCAGTAGAGGCCTGGCAGAGCATCACCAGGGATGAAACCCAGCGTCTGGTGATGTCTATGTGTTCCAGACTTCAGGCTGTAATTGACTGCAAAGGATTTGTAACCAAGTATTAAAAAGTGAAAGTTTAATTTATGATTGTTAATCTGTCCCATTACTTTTGGTCCCTTAAAAAGTGGGAGGCACAAATACAAACTGTTGTAATTCCTACACAGTTCACCTGATTTGGACGTAAATACCCTCAAATTAAAGCTAAAATACAAATACATTGTGGTGGTGTATAGAGCCAAAAAGATTAGAATTGTGTTGATATATTTATGGACCTGACTGTATATTACTTACTACGACTTAACATCTAATACTTTTACTACTAATTGCAGAGTGCCTATTAATTGTTAGTTCGATACGTTTATTTAAGTAAGGTTCCTTTGCAAGCATAGTTTTCATCAGATTATCAAGTAGACTCAGTGGCTGAGAAAGCACCGCAAATTCAGAAAACACATACAAAATCATTTCCACAAAAACAACATGCACAACAAATGTATGATTTTATATTTTTGTTATTCATGAATATGTTGTTAGGCATTTTAAATTCAGATTGCATTGACATAAAGTAAAGACTATCCTTATTTAAGTGACTTGCTTAGCCTCATGGTTAGAGCTCAGAGGTTTAACCCTTTAACCTAACCCTCCCTGTGATTGATAGATGTATATTCTGAATATTTGGAGACTTTGTAAAATAAATGCTTACAAGTCTGAAGTATAGCCCTACAGAAGTTTTAGGTTTATTACAATCAATTATTATTATAGACATTTACACTAGCAGTCAAAAGTTTGGACACACCTTCTCATTTACTGTTTTTTCTTTATTTTGAGAACTATTTACATTTTAGATTCTCACTCAAGACATCAAAACTATGAATGAACACATATGGAATTATGTAGTAAAGAAAAAAGTGTGATATAATTTAAAACATGTTTAGTATTTTAGATTCTTTAAAATAGCCACACTTTGCTTTTATTGTCAGTCTTGAAGGAGTTTTTAGAGATGCTGAGCTGTGGTTGGCCCTTTTGCCTTCTGTGGAGGCCAGGTCTGGCGCAGCACTCCATCACTCTCCTTCTTGGTCAAATAGCTCTTACAAATAAATCCCCAACAGTGTCACCAGCAAAGCACCCCCACACCTCCTCCTCCATGTTACTTGGTGTGAAAGGGTTTTTTTAGCAGCTATTTAACCATAAAAGCCTTAACAGTTGATGTAGAGCGTCTGCTACTAGGACTCTGTGTGGCATTGATCTGGGATTTAATCTGGTGTAATAAAGTAATGATGGACGTCGTTTCTCTTTACTTAGCTGATTGGGTCTTGCCATAATATGGACTCTATCAGTTGTCAAATAGGTCTGTCAGCTGTGTACCAACCCCTTTAAGAAAGCAAGACATTCCACAAATGAACCCTGACAAGGCACCCATGTGAAGTGAAAACCATTTTAGGCTACTACATCATTAAACTAATTGAGAATAGGGCCAAGGATTTGCAGCGCTGTAAACAAAGCAAAGGATGGCTACGTTTGTCCAGGTCCCCATCAAGTGTGTCAGCGGCCCAGAAGGCTGGTAATGGTAACAACAGCAGACTTACCAGTGGCATATGGCAGTGGGAGATAGGATCAACTCTTAGTTTTAAGCAGTTGCATAAAGAGTCATTCACACTTGGACTAACACTATCACACCATCAGTTTATTTTGCGATACTTGAGCAGTATATAAATGAATACTGTTTTACTGTTCAAGTGATAATTTTGATATTAAATGACAGTTCTTTTACTTGTGTATATTAAACACTGCCCGCACAAAGAAAGTTAGACACTCTATTTCGTTGGACTGCCTTTAGCTTTGATTTTGTATTGATGATGGGAAAATTGACCCCAAAGACTCTCAATGGGGTTAAGGACTCTGTGGTGGCCAATCCAGGTGTGAAAATGATATGTCGTGCTTCCTGAACCACTCGCTCACAATTTGAGCCTGATGAATCCTGGCATTCTTGGAATATGCCTGTGCTATCAGGGAAGCAAAAAACCATAGATGGAATAACCTGGCCATTCAGTATATTCAGGTAGACAGCTGACCTTATATTCAGGTAGACAGTGCCTTTGGGCACATAACATTGCTGAACTTAGACCTGACCAACTGCAGCAGCCCCAGAACACAGCACCGCCCCCACAGGCTTGTACGGTAGGCACTAGTCATCATTGGCAGCATCACTGCATCCGCCTCTCTTCTTACCCTAATGATACCATCACTCTGGGTAAATCTGGACTCTTTAGACCACATGATCTTCTTCCGTTGCTCCAGAGTCCAATCTTTATGCTCCTGAGCAAATTGAAGCCTTCTTTGTTCAATTAGCCTCACTGACAAATGGTTTTCCTAAGGCTACACAGCTGTTCACATTTTGATATTAAGTTCAGAGTTTTATTTTTTTTTTATTTCAGTGATTGCCAATCACAATTATTGAAATATTTTTTCCAACATTTCCTCCTCAAAGATGATGGTTCCCAACTATTCTTTCAGTTTTTAATAACGTGTTGGACACTTCTTAACCCAATTTTAGTAGTTTGGTCGAGCAGTGTACTTTTCTAACTACTTTTCCTAACGTAGTTACGTTGGTATCAATTTACCTTAATGTAAGTAAAGATAGATTAATATATTTTCAGTTCAGACTTTATGTGGTAGGGACCATGTACAGAAAACATTCAGCTCATAGAGACAGAAATGTACTGTACCAGATTATAGCTATGCAGCTAATTTCCATCTGTAGTTCCTAGTAGACAAGAAATAAGTAATTATTTAATTAATAAATAAATATTTATTTTTTTATATATTTTGAAAGGTTTGAAAGTCATCTCCTTATGTAGGGCTACAAATCCTGCAATGTAGGGCAAAGGACAAGTAGTATATAGTAACAGAGTACTTTGAGTTAAAATACAGTGTATTGTCATAATTATTGAGAAGCATTACCTGTAAAGTGCTGGTAGAGCCCATCACCTCTTTACTGCTGCCCGTGGTATGGAATGATGTCATCGTGTCTTGTCTGTTGGGACCGATCACACACTCTTCTGAAATGTCAATCAATATTACAGCTGGCTCAGGTTTGGTAAAGTAAACAAGAAACTGTAATAGGACTGCATATAGTAATGTCTGAACATACATGTAAAAGATTCCCTACAATCTCTTTTTGAATCACAGCTTTCATGCGTCTTGGCATTCTCTCCACCAGTCTTTCACATTGATAATCCGCACCTCATTCAGTAGAATGAGATGTGCCTGTGTTGGATTCAACAGACATTGGAATGGAATGGCTTCCACACTTGTAGAGCAGAAAGAAGCAGAAACCTATGTATTTTTGTGTTGTATATTATTTGGCATTGCATTGACTTTTTTTTTTTTTATTGAATAAAATAAAAATAATGAAATTATACTGAAATTATACTGAAATTATACTGTAAAAAATATATTGAAGAGAAAATATATCATGAATGAATGAAAAGAAACCTATGTCTTTTTGTGTTGTATATTATTTGGCATTGCATTATTTTTTTATATCATTCATACTCTCTGAAAAATGGCTCAAAAAAAAAAAAAAAATCACTACGGAAGCGTAGTACTGTGAATGTTGTTTTTCGGACTTTTTTTTTTTTGATAGTTTTTCTGACTTTTTTTTTTTTTTTTTGATAGTTTTTCTGACTTTTTATTTGGGGGTGGGGGGGGGGGATTGTTTTTCTGAAAACAATTCCCCAAAAAAAAACGTCAGAAAAACTATCAAAAAAAAAAAAAGTCAGAAAAACAATTCCCAGAAAAAAAGTCAGAAAAACTATCAAAAAAAAAAGTCAGAAAAACTATATAAAAAAAAAAAAGTCAGAAAAACAACATTGACAGTACTACGCTTCCGTAAATCACAAATTTTACCAGGGTATATAAACCTATAAGCACAAATGTATAAAGCAGCTGTTGCCTTAAAACACAAAGACTGATAGTGTCAGACCTGGCTACAGCAAAAGGCACCTTGTATCTCGCTGTGTGGAACAAAGTTTTTCCAATATTTGGGAGAACTTAAATCTTTTTTGAGGTTTTGCTTGATTTCTTTGATATCCTTGGTCCATCCAAATGTCCCCTGTGCTGTTTATTTTAGTAACCAGTCTATGGTCAACAGGATTCTAAAAAAATGATTTTGAGGAAACTTGAATCTGTTATACAATTGTTTCATTATGAATTTTTAGAGCTCAATTTACTATACATAGTTGTAAATGCTAATATTGTCAATTCGAATTAAAAATATTGGGGGAATTATTGGGAATGGAGCAATGGCCTGAAGATATAAACATTGATTTTTCTTTGGGTAATGTGTCACCTGGCAATTCTGAACTGGCTTTAACAATCAGCTGTCCAACCTCATGTCAAAAGCACTAACCTTTGATAACATGTAAGGAAAAAGGAGCTGTGTGGCCGTTGCGTTCTCTTTCCAGGATGTGTTGAATAAACGTAGCGTGGTCCGTGTCTGCCAGTGGTATCTCTCTGTCACTCAGCTCGTGCTCCAGACTACTGTGGAACAAGCTCAGCAGCAGTTCATTGGGCAAACTGGGAGAGTTATGCAGCTGGTCTTCACTCTCCATCACTGCACAGAGTCAACAGTACAGACTTCAAATATATACCTATCAAGAAATTTGTGTACACTAACAAATTGGAAGAACCGGATTATCATGTACCTGTACCAAAGGTGAGGAAGAATAGCTCCACCTGCTGACATTTTGGAAGTAGCTGGATGAGGTCAAACTGAAAAGGAACCATGTGTATGCTGTCCTCAGAGGATTGGCCTACTCCTAAAGCCACAGACAGAATTGTATCTATTTATTTATTTATTCTTATTTTCATAAATCAGACACAGTTAACAGCAATATCCAAAAGTAGAAGACTGATGATAAATGTAAATTGTTTTTTGTAGAGTTGATAACATAAGATAGGATAGGTTAAAGGTTATTTTAGTTTAGTTGATTTATTTCACTAAATCCTATCAAAAAAGGAAACTTGTATATTATATTATATTTATTCATTACACACAGATTGATATGTTTATTTTAATTTTGATGATTATAACTGACAACTAAGAAAAATCCCAAATTCAGTATCTCAGAAAATGTATATATTGTGAAAAGGGTGTCACCAGGTGTCTTCAATATTGAAGACACCTGGTGCCACACTTTAATCAGCTAATTCACTCAAAACACCTGCAATGGACCCCAAACTCCCAGAGCATGGGGTCCGGGGCCCTTTGCTAAGTGCTGTTCGGTCCCTGTACGACCGGAGCAGGAGCTTGGTTTGCATTGCCGGCAGTAAGTCAGACCTGTTCCCAGTGCATGTTGGACTCCGGCAGAGCTGCCCTTTGTCACCGGTCCTGTTCATTATCTTTATGGACAGGATTTCTAGGCGCAGCCAGGGGCCGGAGGTAGTCTGGTTTGGGGACCACAGGATCTCGTCTCTGCTTTTTGCAGATGATGTTGTCCTGTTGGCTCCATCAAGCCAGGACCTTCAGTGTGCACTGGGACGGTTTGCAGCCGAGTGTGAAGCGGCTGGGATGAGGATCAGCACCTCCAAGTCTGAGACCATGGTTCTCAGTCGGAAAAGAGTGGCTTCTCCCCTTCAGGTTGGTGGAGAGAACCTGCCTCAAGTGGAGGAGTTCAAGTATCTTGGTGTATTGTTCACAAGTGAGGGAAGGAGGGGACCGTGATATTGACAGACGGATCGGTGCAGCTTCTGCAGTAATGAGCTGTAAGGCAAAGCTCTCGATTTACCGGTCAATCTACGTTCCTACTCTCACCTATGGTCATGAGCTTTGGGTCATGACCGAAAGAACAAGATCCCGGATACAAGCGCAGGGTGGCGGGGCACTCCCTTAAAGATAGGGTGAGGAGCTCGGTCACTCGGAAGGAGCTGAAGTAGAGCCGCTGCTCCTCACATCGAGAGGAGTCAGCTGAGGTGGCTCGGGCATCTGTTTTGGATAAGCGGTAGAAGATGAATAGATGGATGGATGAATATCATAAGGCTAATTGCCAATGAGACACACCTGCTCACAGACAGACACTGGAATTGAGTTTTTCTCATGTGAAACAAATACATCATATTCAAAAATGATGAACAATAAAGAAAAACAAATGACATTGTGAGTGTAGGGAGACTGAAAGCGTGAATATAAGATTTATGTAGTTTTGATGAAAACTAAGCATCAGCAGACGATACAAAAAAATTCTGTGTACTGTGTTTGAGAATAAAACTTAAAAATGGGACTCTATAAGGGTTCAACTGACCAAGCAGCTTCGAATCAGTTCATTCAAATTCTGTTTACAGTTTTGAGGTTTAATTTTCTGTTTTTAATGTTTTTAATATTTAATATAATCACTTCCTGCTCTCTGACATGGCAGACGTCTCCTCCTGCTCCTCCTGCTCCTCCTGCCTCTGGTGCTTCTTTTGTTTCGTCTCGTTATACTAAATTTCTCTTATTTCTTTTTGACTCTACTGCTTGCTGGACTCCTAAGAACTGGAAATGGATCTGATAACCTGGTCTCTGAGCGCAATTGACACAATTTTTTCCCATAAGAAGGGTGCACCGGGAGAACCCATTTGCCCTGGCGAGACCTTTGCGGCGGGCTATACTCACAGGACGCCTGGAAGAACATGTTCTGTGTTTAGAAGTTCTGTCCGTGGAGGACGTTGAGGATGTATTTCTTTTGGATTTATGATAGTGGGGTTCCTGCTTATTGGTCTGGGGACTGCCTTAAACTATCGCAAAATTTGTAAGACAGCTGCCTTTAAATCTACCCAGCCGCTGTCTGCTGAAATTAAACTGTGCTTCTGTGACGTGAGTGACAGACTAAAGGGATTACAACAAAGAGATGCACAGTCCGAGGAGCTGACCGACATCTCAGCACGGACTGTGAAAAGAGTAAACAACACCGAGAGTCAGACCTGTGAGATACTGTGCGGCTTAACGGATATAAAGGGGTTACATCCAGAGAAGAGTGGACAACATCTAGAAACAGACCCGTGAGCTGCTACGTGGTATTACAGGTTAGTTAGAGGCTCCCAGATGTTCTTGCTCCCCCATATAAATACTGGTTATCCAGATAGGAAAAATTGTCAGTCATAGCATGAAAGGGGGAAACAGGAGAATGACAAAAGGAAAATTGCAACAAAACCCAAAGATAGACAATAAATCCCAGATTGAAAGTGGAGATACTGACAACGGTGCTAGCAAGAAAGCTGACCACGAGGGTATGGACGCTATCCAGGCTAACATTATAGCCGAGATAAAGGCAGTTCTTTCGGTCTTAAAAAAATTATTTAGCAAATCAATGGAGCCACTAAAGAAGGAACTGGTGGATTTCAGGGAAGATGTTGGCCTGAAGCTAAATGCTATCGTCACGGATTGAAAAGAAATAACCGACAGAGCCGAGGAGACGAAGCAGAGAGTGGCTGACATGGAGGAGCAGGGTGCAGAAAACATGGAGTTGCTCTCTTTTAAAGGTCTCCACAATCCCTGGTTTTCCTGGGAGCTGTCTGAACCTTTGAAAATAATAGATTATGCTTGGGCTAAGGCGAGAAAAACAAAGTACTGGCTGGAGATTTGAGATGACTCAGGAATCGCTGCACCCCCCCTGTTTAAAAAGGCAAATGTAAATATTACTTGTCTAAAAGAACAAGTTTACAAGTTCCAAAGGAGGATGGAAGGAGGAAGGATCCTGGCAATTGGGAAATGGCATTTATTTCCCAAAGAAATGGCTGCCTCTTCACAGACTCATTACGACCACAGCCACAAATGTATCAAAAAACAAATTGATAACTTTGGTTGGCATATGTGTCTAGTTGATACTCACCAAATTTGGGGCCACTTAGATTAAAACACAATGATTTGTATCTTTTGCGCAAGTGCGATTTTAGTGGCCGCGCGTTTCACCCCACATGGCGGACTTCCTGTTGAGTTTAGGGTGTGGCTGTCATTGACTTTTCTGTTTGCCCTGAGGTGTTCTATGGATGTACCAAGTTTCATTTTTCTACGTTGGAAAAAATTTACTTTCACTTTCCATAGGCCCAATGTATTTTGACTTTTCTAGGGGTCGCCACTGAGTCATTTTTTGTAATATTTTTCGGGGACTTCAAATACATAAATTTTTCGCCGAGCTTCAAGTCTGGGACCAATAAAAATGACTTTTCGTGCATGTTCACTGGGTCAAATTTAGGATCATTTTGCAGAAAAAAATAAATAAATAAATAAAATAAAATAAAATAATAATCCGAGCAAAAACAATAGGCCCTCCCGGTCATCACCGGCTCAGGCCTAATAATAATAGTCCTCGTCCTCCAGCGCACGCCACATCTCTGAACTAAGGTAGTCTACATTTACAGGCTTAAGTTGTAGGTCTGATAATATTTATTTATACACGTAAAGGTAAAGTCTGCATGTATGGTGAGTTGCTCTCCCAAACTTTGGAGCTCCAAGACAAAGCTCGGCTGACAGACTTGGAGTCGCGTTCACGCAGAAACAACATACGCATCCATGGAATCCCAGAGGGGGCCGAGGGAGACAATGTACAGAGGTTTTTAGAGACATTCATTAAAGCGGAGCTGTCCCTCCCCGATGTCACCCTCGCTATACAACGCTGTCACCGATCCCTCGGAGCCGTCTAAGAAAAAGAACAACATCCAATGCAACGGAAGAAGAGTGTTCTTTGAGCAAGACTACCCAACCGAAATAGTTATGAAAAGAAAGGCTTACTCCACCACCAGAAAGTCGCTTAAAGAACAGGGGCTCCACTTTCAGACTCTTCACCCGGCAAAACTTAGAGTGTTTCTTGACAGGTGTATTGATTTGTGGGGGGGACTGGAATATCCAGCTACATCCATCCCTGGACTCCTCAAATAGAACAAAAAATATAAGACCTGAAGCGTTATATGTTTAAAAAAATGCTTAAAGAAAATAGAATGATAGATTTATGGAGGGAACTGCACCCACATGTTAAACAATCTACTTTTTTCTCCCACCCGCACTCTACATACTCAAGAATTTACTATTTTTTATGCTAAATTTAGATAGACATAGGATTACAAGTTGTGATATAGGGGTAAGAGACATTTCTGACCATGCAGGGGTGTACTTACCATTACATTTAGACAACAAACCCAAAGAGACTTTGTGGAGACTAAATACTAGCTTTCTAAATGATCCTCAGTGTCCTAAGTACATAAAGGCAGAATTTAAAGATTATATGACCCATAATGACAATGGAGCAGTGTCTCCAGCACATTATGGGATGCTGCAAAAGCTGTTATTAGAGGTAAACTCATGAGGTGGTCATCCCAGAAGAAAAAGGAAAAAGAGAGACAAATTAAGGATCTGACTGAAAAATTAAAATCACTAGAAAATAAACATAGGGAGTATAACGACATCCGTATTCTAAACGACATACTGGAGACTAAACAAATCTTAAACAGCCTATATGAAAATCAAGTAGAGAAGAGAGCTAAACTAATTAAACAAAATTTCTACAAAAATGGTCCTAAATCTAAAAAAATACTTGGAGAATACGGAAACAACAGGCTGAGAGATTTATACACAAAGTGAGGGACCCCAGGACCAATGAGATGGATCATAACTTGGAAGACATACAAAATGGCTTTGAAACGTATTACACAAAATTATATGCCCAACCTCGAATGACTGAACCAGCTGTCATACTGTATCATCGTTTCTAACATCTTTGGACTTCATCTATAGGGACAGAGCAAAACAAAATAATAACTCAGGATATAACAGATGAATGGTACAAAACCTTCATGGAAATAATAACACCAATATTAAAGGACTGTTTTAACTATGTCCTGGGAGGTGTCCTGGAGACAAGCAGTAATCTCAGTAATTCCTAAAATGGGCAAAAACAAAACAGACTGCAGCTCCTACAGACCTATATCAGTCTTAAACATATATTATAGGTTATATGAGTCAATACTTGCAAAACGACTGGAAAACATAATCCCGGATTTAATAGACACAGACCAGACAGGCTTGGTAAAAAACAGGCAAACCCAGGACAATGTGAGACGGGCTCTAAACCTCATTGAACATATGAGAAACAGTGATATGGAATCTGTAGTTATAAAAGGCCTTTGACTCTGTCAGATGGGAATATTTATATTTGGTTTTAATGACCAGATAATTAGAACTCCCTATACTCCTCTCCTACAGCCAGAATTAAAATAAACGGGGACTTATCTAAAACAGTATCCCTTGAAAGGGGATGTCGACAGAGATGCCCCCTCAGTCCCACTCTTTTCGCCCTCTTCATAGAGCCTCTGGTACAGGCAATTAGAGAAGACACCGGTATAACGGGAGTAGAAATAGGAGACACACAACACAAGATATGTGCATATGCGGATGACATACTCGTGACACTTACCACTGCAAGTCTGCCTAAATTATTATCTCTTCTTAAAGAATTTGGTTCATATTCAGGCTACGAACTAAACCTGCATAAAACTCAAACACTTACTTTCAACGCAAGGAGGGGCGCAGTGGCTCAGTGGTAGAGCGGTCGTCCTTCAACCGGAAGGCGGTACGATTCCCACTCTCCCCACAGTTCACAGTCCTTGGGCAAGACACTTAACCCTCCTTGCCTCCAGTGACACAGCACGGGTGTATGAATGTGTGAGAATGTTGCTCTGGTGAATGGTGTGAGAATGTTGGGACAACAGATGGAAATTATCCTACGGCTACAATCTGGCATGTTTATATTCATGTGGTTGTGTGTGTCTCACATGCACTGTCCCAATCAAATAAATAAATTAATAATAATAACTACGAACCACAAGAAAATATTTATAAAAACTGTCAATTTAAATGGAAAGTAATACAATTAAATATTTAGGAGTACAAATACCTAAAGAGGTCTCGGCCATCTATGACCACAATTACATTCCTATAACAGCTGATATTAAAGCACACTTAAACCGTTGGTCATTATTACCAATGAATATGTATAACAGAATAGATGCTATAAAGATGAATATACTACCCAGGCTGCTTTTTCTTTTTCAATCCTTGTCGAAGTGCTTCCCAAACAATTTAGTGATTGCAATAGAACTATATCATCTTTTATTTGGGGCAAACAAAAACCAAGGATTAGATTTTAAACATCACAACTCCCCAGGGACCAGGGTGGTATGGCTCTACCGTGCATGGAGGATTATTATAGAGCAGCACAGTTACGTTCTCTGGTCTGTTGGTGTGACCCTGAGTGTGATGCAAAATGGAAGGACCTAGAGCAGAGTCAAATAAGCATACCTCCAATCTATACTGGGTGAAAAATCTCTCATGAAAAGCATATAAAAAAATTAAGTAATTTGATGGCAGTCCCTCTTAACATCTGGCACAAGCTACTTAAAAATAAGGAATTTGAAAGAAATGTCCGAATATTACGTTGGGTGAAATATGATATAGAATTCGCACCAGCCGGACTGGACGGTAGATTCAAACACTGGACTAATTCAGGTATCATTTCGTACTGTATAATATCCTCCACTGACGGTTTGGACACTTTTAAAAAAACTCATGGATACATACAATTTAGGGAAAGAAGATGTTTTCAGATACCTTCAATTAAGACACCACTTTGATAAACATATTAAAACCATTGGAGAGAAGATAAAGGACCTGATTAGCATATTTACTGATGCATATAAGTGTAATACTAACAGAAAACTGATTTCCAGGTTCATGTCTACAGTTAGACAGGGGACTGTCAACACTGTATGTAAAAAAGAGGTGGGACAAAGAAGTTAACATAAAGATAAGCGAAGATGATTGGTCGAATATATGCAGGACACAATCTACCACTTCTAGCTCAGGCTTGTGGAGGGAATTCACCTGGAAAAACACTTTAAGATTTTTTATAACCCCCAAAATAAAAAAGACACAGAGTAAAAATCCTGAACATGGTCAGTGTTGGAGAATGTGTGGTAATATGTCTGCCGGTCACTTCCACATCTTTTGGGAATGCCCTGTTATTCCTTTGTATTGGAGAGAGGTGGTGAGGGTAATTATTCTTATTATTACATCAATTTTATATAGCGCTTTTCCGGGTACGCAAAGACGCTTTACATATCAATTATTCATTCACTCCACAGTCACACACTGGTGGTGGTAAGCTACATTTGTAGCCACAGCTGCCCTGGGGCAGACTGACAGAGACGTGGCAGCCATTCCGCGCCTACGGACTCTCCGACCATCACCAAGTACTTTCACGCACATTCATTCATTCAGGGCAAGGTGGGTTAAGTGTCTTGCCCAAGGACACAACGACAGTGGGGAGAGCGATGGAGAGCGGGAATCGAACCTACTACCTTCCGGTTGAAGTACGGCCGCTCTACCACTGAGCCACTGCCGCAGGACAATATTCGGCTCAGATATTTCTCAGGATATTTGTTACAAATACTTTTAGCAGGTTGTAAAGATGGCTGAGTAAAGATTCCCCGACAATTGATGAATGGATAAAAATAGTTAAGGAAATTTATGTTATGGAACATTTGACTTTCTCTTTGAGACATGCCCGAAAGAAATGTGAAGCATACTGGGAAAAATGGATATTTTATCTGAATACAAATTGAGATGGATATGCCTTTGTTAATTAATTTTCGTTTATTTTAATTTTTCCCCTTTTCTCCCTCTTCTGTTCTACATGATGTTGAGCACTTCTGTTAATCTACGATAATTGTGCCTGATGTCCCTTTGTCTGTCTGTTTTGACAGTATAAATTTTTCTTTTTTAAAAAAAAAGGGCTGAAGAGGACAGAAACAGAAGAAGGCACGAGTTAAGAGTGGCCACTCTAGCAATGCCCCATGGCAAAAAGTTCAACTTTTTTACACAACCAACATAAAAAAAACAGAAGAGTTATTTAGTATATAAATAGTTGATATTCTTCAGACTTGTTTAAAGTTTGAATGGTGTGAAAAGATTAATCTAGGCAGAAACTGTAAAGGGCAGAAAAAGCAAAAGAAAAGGCAGAAAAAGTAGAATCTTTGCCATTGCATGTGAATGCTGAAGCTGATTTTTTCAGAAATAAAAAGTGAAAGAAGCTGAATAAATCTGAATAAAGCTGAATGAAGTTGAACAAAGCTGTTATAAGTTAAAATGTGTAATATTACATAAAAAAGCAATGTTAGATTAAGCTAAAATCTTATGGGAAATGTTAAAGGACTTTGAAATATGTTGTAAAAAGCGGAACAAAATCTGTAGAAAATGGACACTTAAAAATAACACAAAGGAGTAACAGGTATTAAGAAAGCATATCTTAAAATAGAGCAACCCACTGCAAACAGTAAATGTTTAAATGTGTTGGGCTGGTTCTGGACTGGGTCTGGACTTGAATTCTGGTTTTAATATTGTCCTACGCCAGTCGTGGTCCTGAAGTGGTCCTGATCTAGTCCTAGTTTGGTTTGGGTCTGGTATTGGTCTTTGTCTGGTCTTGGTCTGATTCTGAGTGTGCTCTTGTCCTGGTCTTGTTCTAGAACTTTACTGACGCTGGTGGGGCTCTTGGTCTGGTCCTGGTCTGGTTCTGGTCCTGACTTGTTCCTGGTCCGATTCTGGTTCCAGGTCTTGTCCTGGTCTGGTCTTGGTCTAGTTTTTTTCTAGGCCTGGCTCTGATCTGGTTCAAGGTCTGGTTCTGGTATTGTTCTTGTCTCATCCGGGATGAGTCAAACAACATCAAAAACTTGTTGGGCGCCCCCTGATGGGGCTGCCAACAAGGAATTTCCCCACCGAGGTAAAAAAGGGATATTAATTTTCTTTTTAAAATACATGAAAAAATGTGAAAGCCCTTAGTCTGAGGGGAAATTCTGTTGAAGCTCTAATAGAAATTTGGTAAATCACCAAGCTTTGAAAAAGAAGGCTGAGCATGAGTGGATGACTTCCCATCTTTAACTTTTAACTTTCATTCTCTGAATGTCTCAGCATCCACACATTTTGAAGATCCAAAAGAAACAGGTGAAAAAATTGCATAAAAATAACCCATAAACATAGCCTTAAAGAAGTGGTAATATGGTGATTACCTTTGACCTCCTTGAGTCCAGTGGGCAGAAAGCAGACCTGCTCCTTATTTTGACACAGCTGACTCAGATACTCAAAGGTCATCATAGTGGACATGCAAGCCAGATCTCTGGGAAAGATCTAGTACAAGACAGCAGGTCATTGTTGAAGACAACCCCATGAGCCATGTGTGTAGATATCTGTAGGTGTAAAAGCATACAGTACACATACAGCCTGTGGAATCTCTTGGTACTCGAGGTCCTGGAAATGCCGGAGCTGGTCCATGCAGTTCAAGACTGTGCCACTCTGTGGTTCTACCCAACACTCAGTCACAAGATTCAGATCAGTGTCCGCATCCACGGGCTCCACCTCAGTGTCATTGTCATCATCAGTTGAGAAGCTGCAAAAGCAAGAAACAATAAAATAAGATTTGCCCATTCTGCAACAAAACGCAAACTTTTGAATCCAGCCAAGGAGGTGTTTTGTTTTGTCTAAGATTGGTAAAGTTTGATAGCAGAAGTCCAGCCTTCCTTTGTTATAGAGAGGTCTAGCTCTTGCTCACATTCCCTTAATAGCTCTGCTGACCTCATTGTAGTCCAGAGGTCTGGGAACTGCCAAGAAATAAAGTGCCTGATCGGAAAATGGTTTAGTTACACTCACTACCACCACAAGTAATCAGTTACATATTGGGGTAGCCAGGTTGACCCGGTGGGTGGAGAGAAAAATTTAAGTGACCAGCACGTACTGTCAATCTGTGGTATCATTAGCAGTGACAGGCCACCCCACCCCCACCAAAAAAGGACAGTTGCAAGACTAACCCGCAGCAAGCTCGTTAACAAAAAACACCTTATACCTTGTGACTCCCAAGCTATACAAACTATTAAACTAACTGATACTCCAGTATTCTAACAGGAAATTACTGTTAAGTCATGGGTTGAACTCAGGCCAGCCAAATCTATAATAAAACTCAAGTGTCAACTATAACCCAACTTGAGTCATATAACAGATACTAATAAGAGTTTACAGTAACAGAGAAACATGCAAATAAACAGTTCAGGCAAGTGTTTGTACTGAAGAGTAACACTGCTTTCTGCACAGAAGTCTCATAGAAGTCTTGTACACATTGCTGGTGTAAATAAAAGATACATTTTGTATAAAGCAGCAAGGGATGCAAGCCCAAGAACAAAAAACAAAACAAAAACCAGACAGCCGATGACAAAAAAAGCATTACAATAATAACAGTCAGACATGACCATGAGATAAACGGTTACAAACTTAAGAGCCGCTAAGTCTCTTAAAAGTCTTGTGTACATTCAGAGATGAAAACAAATCATAGAAACTCCAACAAGGCAAGTGTTTATAATGTAGAGATACAGTGCTGTCTCAGAAGTCTGCAAATTCTGAGATTTGAATGACAATGAAGCAATAACAGTCAGACGTGGACAAATGAAAAAAGAAAAAAACAGGATTGGTATTTGCGCTGGTAAGTCATCACATCTGTATATTGGATTGTTTAACACCGCTTTCAATAATCTATGTGCATGTATGGACATCTGCTGCAGCTCTCCAGATCAGGCCCCACCCGTCGGCATGCAGTCAGAGTGGGTAGGCTGATCAAAGATAAATGACCAATGCATGAGACAACAAAGTGTAGAGAAGCGATTCAGCTGGAAGAGCAGAAGGTCATCTGCGCAAAGAGAGATCTTGTGTTCTACATCACCACTCCAGATTCCATATATGTCCTTACAACTGCAGAGTACTAAGGACACTATACCTGGGTCAAAAAGCATGAACCTCAGGAGGCAACCAAGGCAGGCAGAAATATTTAGACAACTGGGAATTAGTACGTATCTTTTTCAGTGTGTTGGGGAGCAATCCAAGTCCCTTGGATGAGGGATCAAACATCTTCACCTTCTAACTTTTTCTTGAGTATATCCTGGATGACTGAGAACCTCCAAAGACAGCTGAATTTTAGAAATCACCTGTTTTTGCCTTTAAGTCCTTCAGTTGATTGGGCAAAAATTTGTCCAAATTGTAAAACATTTAC
Organism: Perccottus glenii; assembly: GCA_024416835.2. NCBI lineage: Eukaryota > Metazoa > Chordata > Actinopteri > Gobiiformes > Odontobutidae > Perccottus > Perccottus glenii. The sequence goes on along the minus strand of CM044559.2, from coordinate 1,054,300 downwards.
TTTTTTAAAGTAGTTGTATGTTGCTAAACATTGTGGGAGGTAGTGTTGTTAAAACTTTTGAATATTAAACTTTGATTCAATACTTTGAAAAAAATATATATATTTTGATATGATTTTGATATCCTGAAGAAAAAGAAAAAGAAAAACTGCCAAAACACTGAAGCTGTATTTTTTTTATTTTATCTTTTGATTAAAATGTATTTATAACTAGCTTTTTCACATAAACAAAATCATTTGAGTTTGTTGTTGTTTAAATAGAGATGGTAGTTTAGACTGTGAGAGTTTAGCTTTTGTTGCAGGTTGGTTGAAGCTAATTTCAACATATAATCATTAAAATATAATTAATTTACTAATTAAAATACAAAGCTATTGTTTTTTATTTTATTTGACAAGCACTAACATGAAAAGTTTTGCTTATTAACTGTTATGTTATCATAAAAACATATTAATGAAATGTACTGTTCATTGTTAATGTTAGTAAATAACTATAAAAACATTTAAATGATTAATAGATTTTAATATCAATATCTAATTAGGTTTATGGATAAGTGCACACAGACTGCGAACACAGGTGCAACAATTTAAAATTGTAAGTGAAACTCTGGCACCTGGTTTGTTAGCGCCACTATGGCTGTCACGGTGGTATTTTCTTTTTAGTTTTTTAATATTATTTGTATATATACCAATATATAATATATAATATATATATATATATCAAAATTCAAGTGTTTTTCAAATGTGTTAAATGTTTTTTGTATTCGTGTTTCTCGTCAGTGTTTAAGTTAGCCTACCTACAAAAAGGGTTGTTATATTTACCAGACTGCGCATTGACGCAGTTCATTAGCTTTACGCTATAGTTCCCAGTAGGAGAATGGAGGACCTGAAAAATTTGACAATAAACTGATAATCCTAATATTACTAATAATTAGAGCCGCAAGCGGCGATAAAGGCCCTCGCCTCCCTTGAGTTTTCTAAGACTCTAGTCTTGGCTCTGGAGGGGCCTCCTCTCCCAAAGAAATGGCTGTCTCTTCACAGACTCATTACGACCACAGCCACAAATGTATCAAAAATCAAATTGATAACTTTTTTGGCACACGTGTCTAGATGATACTCATTAAATGTGGAGCTGTTTAGATGAAAAGCCTTTAGACACAAGGGGTGCGATTTAGGTGGTCACGCATTCCACCCAACATAGTAGATTTCCTGTTGAGTTTACGGTATGGCTGTAATAAACTTTTCTGTTTGCCCTGAGGTGTCCTATGGATGTACCAAGTTTTGTATTTCTACATTTGAAAATATTTACTTTCACTTTCCATAGACACAATGTATTTTCATTTTCCAGGGGTCGCCACTGAGTCATTTTTCATTCGTTTTCCTCGGGGACTTCAAATACATACATTTTTTGCCGGGCTTGAATTTTGGGGCCAATAAATTTGACTTTTTGTTGCACGTTTACTGGGTCAAATTGAGGATCATTTTACAGAAAAAATTATAATTAAAAAAATATATAACTCGAGCAAAAACGTCAAGAAAAACACGTGTTTAGGTCATTTTGCCCAAGTTTGGTGTCTGTGGAATGAAGCAGCTATTTTTTGTTGTTTTTTTAAAAGAGAGGTGTATTCTAAGTCGGTTCACATCTTCAATTCAAAATGGCCGCCTTCCCGTGTGTGATAGGGTGTGGTCCCCATTGGCTTTTTTGTTCATAAGCCCATACTGGATGTGTGTACCAAGTTTCATTTGCCTACGACAAACTAAAATTTTCACTTCCAATTGACTTTTTCCACATATTTAGGACGTTGCTATGGCAACACATTTATAGATAGGGGGTGCTTGTCATTGGCTTTTATGCTCATCATGACATAAGAGATGTGTGTACCAAATTTCATGTCTCTATGACAAACTAAATTCTTGGGTCCCATTATAAGTTTGTAGGGGGCGCTGGAGAGCCATTTCTAAAGATAACCCTTTTATTTACATATCTTTGTGTTCAGGTCATGAATGTGCACAAACGCCTTTTTGGGTCCAACTCGATCTGAGAAGGCGTTTGAGAGTTACATTTTATTTTCACAAAAATGGCCACCTCGTTACAGGCTTGCCACACCCATACCTGATAAGATATCAACAACAAAGTCACAACTTTGGTTGGCACGTGTCTAGATCAGGGTTTTTCAAACTTTTTGTGTGTGTGGACCACTATTTGTAATCAAAAAATTTTGCGGACCACCTCATAACCCACATAATAAAATGTCTACACACAGTCTTACCTGAATTAATCCGCACTATAACTAGTCATCACATCAGTGTGCAACAGGCTTGTTAAAAGAAAGTTTACTGCACACAACGGCTGCCTCTTTTCTCTTCAGAGAACCTGTTGCTATCCACCGATCCATAACGACACTGAAATTGAACGTCACGGCCGAAAACCACTGGCATATTTTAGTAATCGCACAATAACTTGACAATTTAATGCAAATGTTATATCAATATAGGCCTACATATTCTTTAAAAATTTTTTATGGGAATTTCCTGGTAAAATGAAGGTAAAATATTATTTTATTTTGCCTTTCCACGGACCACCTGCAGTACCCTCACGGACCACTAATGGTCCGCGGACCACAGTTTGGGAATGACTGGTCTAGATGATACTCACCAAATTTGGGGCCATTTAGATTAGAACACAATCATTTGCATCTTTTTGCGCAAGGGGTGCGATTTTAGTGGCCGCGCGTTTCACCCAACATGGCGGACTTCCTGTTGAGTTTAGGGTGTGGCTGTCATTGACTTTTCTGTTTGCCCTGAGGTGTCCTATGGATGTACCAAGTTTCAATTTTCTATGTTGGAAAAAAGTTACTTTCACTTTTCATAGGCCCAATGTATTTTGACTTTTCTATGGGTCGCCACTGAGTCATTTTTCGTATTTTGTTTTCGGAAACTTCAAATACATAAATTTTTCGCCGGGCTTCAAGTCTGGGACCAATAAAAATGACTTTTTGTGCATGTTCACTGGGTCAAATATAAAGATAAAGGCCCTCGCCTCCCTTGAGACCGCGGGGACAAATGCACTCGGAGGATTGCATTTCGTGCTTTAAAGTGTAAACTTCACGGTAATGTCAAATAACCGGGCCTGTGCTACTGCTGGGGCCTGCTACACCACCTTGTAATTTAGAGTTAAAGGTCTCCACAATCCCTGGTTTTCCTGGGAGCTGTCTAAACCTTTGAAAATAATAGATTATGCTTGGGCTAAGGCGAGAAAAACAAAGTACTGGCTGGAGATTTGAGATGACTCAGGAATCGCTGCACCCCCCCTGTTTAAAAAGGCAAATGTAAATATTACTTGTCTAAAAGAACACGTTTACAAGTTCCAAAGGATTCTGACGAGTTTTCTAAGACTCTAGTCTTGGCTCTGGAGGGGCCTCCTCTAAAGGAAGGATCCTGGCAATTGGGAAATGGCATTTATTTCCCAAAGAAATGGCTGCCTCTTCACAGACTCATTACGACCACAGCCACAAATGTATCAAAAAACAAATTGATAACTTTGGTTGGCATATGTGTCTAGTTGATACTCACCAAATTTGGGGCCACTTAGATTAAAACACAATGATTTGTATCTTTTTGCGCAAGGGGTGCGATTTTAGTGGCCGCGCGTTTCACCCCACATGGCGGACTTCCTGTTGAGTTTAGGGTGTGGCTGTCATTGACTTTTCTGTTTGCCCTGAGGTGTTCTATGGATGTACCAAGTTTCATTTTTCTACGTTGGAAAAAATTTACTTTCACTTTCCATAGGCCCAATGTATTTTGACTTTTCTAGGGGTCGCCACTGAGTCATTTTTTGTAATATTTTTCAGGGACTTCAAATACATAAATTTTTCGCCGAGCTTGAAGTCTGGGACCAATAAAAATGACTTTTCGTGCATGTTCACTGGGTCAAATTTAGTATCACTTTGCAGAAAAAAATAAATAAATAAATAAAATAAAAAAAATAATAATCCGAGCAAAAACAATAGGCCCTCCCGGTCATCACCGGCTAAAAAAAAAAGCTAAAAATGTCCCACGATTGCATTAGATAATTTAGGCATTTCATGTCAATATTTTATTGGTGACATCTGGTTTATTTGGGCCCTTGAGTTTTTATTTTACCGGACAATTAAGCTACAAATCAAACCAGCCGAATGCTGGCCTACGGCTAACAGAAATTCTGACAGTGTCTGAGGTATTTTAAAAATAATTAAGGTTTAGGTCTTATGATCCAAATAAAACAGAAAAACAAAATAATAGGCTATTAATACCCACTGCTATTGCAGTTGTTATGATTATCCCAATTATATACTATAAAATACAAAACTTTGTATTTGTATTTTAAAAATACTTTATTTAAATACTTTGTATTTTATTTTTGTTAACATTTACATTTACATTTATTCATTTAGCTGACGCTTTTATCCAAAGCGACGTACATTGTTCTAATGTAATTACCAGTGTTACAGTCACTGGAGGCAAGGTGGGTTAAGTGTCTTGCCCAAGGACACAACGACAGTATGAACTGTGGGGAGAGCAGGAATCGAACCGCCTACCTTCCGTTTGAAAGACGACCACTCTACCCACTGAGCTACTGCCGCCTGTTAAATGGCTTGCACGTGTCCTTAACGCTAATTTTTTATTATTTTTTTTTATATAGCGCTTTATCACCTACTGTAGGCACCAAGCCTCTCCCATTGAACCTCTAAAATGGTCCTCGTGTAAGGGCGCTGCCATACGGCGATTTTACAGCAAAATACAGCGATATACCGCCGTCCACCAGAGGGCAGGCTCCAAAAGCGGAAATATAAGGAGAAACCCAATGGCGACTTTACAGGTGTAAAAATCATGTTTACAGCCTGGTACAAAACATGGCTCTGGTCTCTAGACAACTCTATGTCTATGTGACAACTCTGAGGGTCCGTTTATGCTATCTGAAAACTATTGTTTTACTATGCAGTAAAAGCCGAAAAGCCCGGATGTAACTGCCATTATATTACCCTGTCGTAATGACAATATCAATAGGGACCATTGGGCGGATATCATCCATGTTTATTTACAATCTATGGTAGGCACTCGATGCGCTTTACATAAGCTATTTACCAGTGTCACAGCTGGAACACCACTGGAGGCAATGTAGGTTAAGTGTCTTGCCCAAGGACAGTATGTGGGGGAGAGAGGGATGATGTTTTGGGATGTTTCGAGTGGGGATCGAACCACCCACCCGCCGAAGGATGGCCGCTCTACCCACTGAGCTACTGCGCAGCGTAAGTCAGTTTACTGTTTTTTCAAAATAAAAGTATCGTAACCACCAGTATCAATATATATCGAAACACAGATATTTTTGACAACACTAGCCAGCAGCATATGTCTTTACTGTGCGCACTCCATCTGCATGTGCGAACAAACAGATGCAGAGCAAGGGTAAAATAACCCTGATTATGTCCGGACTGTGAAAAGGGCTTACAGTTGTGCTCATAGGTGTACATTCTCTGGCAGAATTTGTGAATTTTTAGTTTTTATTTTGGGCCATTTTTCAGAGAATATAAATTGTTAAGTTATTTGTGGGGTTTTTTTTTGTATCCCGAACAATTTTCCTTGTAGTTGTGGCTAAAATTTCTGTTGGTCTACCCGACCTTGGTTTGGTTTCAACAGAATCCCTCATTTTGAACTCTGCCGATTGGCATTCTCAATTCTTTGGATATCTTTTATCCCTTTCCCTTTCCTTGGTAAGCAATTCTTCGCTGAATGTTAGAAAAGGTCAAAATTTACCAAAGCATACATGCCAAACGTCTACCCCTTAATCCTTTATACATACACTGCCAAAAGTATTCACTCAGCTATCCAAATGATTGAATTAAGGTGTTCCAATCACTTCCATAGCCACAAATGTATAAAATTAAGCACAAAGGCATGCATACTACTTGTACAAACGTTAGTGAAAGAATGGATCGTTGTCAGGAGCTCAGTGGATTTCAGTGTGGTACTGTGATAGGATGCCACCTGTGCAATAAGTCCAGTTGTGAAATTTCCTTGCTACTAAATATTCCACAATCAACAATCAATAAGTGGTACTATTACAAAGTGAAAGCTATTGAGAACAACAGCAACTCAGACACAAAGTGGTAGGCCACAGAAAAACTCAAGCTCAAGAAGGAATGGGTTTCCATGGCCATCACCAAGTGCAATGCATAGTGTCAGATACAGTGGTTTAAAGAACACTGCCACTGGACTAGAGCAGTGTAGACGTGTTCTCTGGAGTGACCAATCACGCTTCTCCATCTGGCAATCTGAAAGACAAGTCTGGGTTTGGTGGTTACCAGGACAACTAGGACTGCAAAGGGTGGGCCAACATCATATTAAATCCTATGGTTTAAGAATGGGATGTCAAGTTTATATGTGTGTGAAGGCAGACGAGTACTTGGAAATATACACTGTGTGCACAATTATTAGGCAAGTGATTATTTTGACCATTTCATAATTTTATCCATAATTTCCAATTTCAAGCTGTATAAACTTGAATCCTTATTGGATTTAATGCAAATCAGGTGATGTGTATTTGTGTAACGAGGGAGGGTGTGGCCTCACGAGATCAACACTCTATATCAAGGTGTGCATAAATATTAGGCTGATTCTTCTCCTCAAGAAAAATGGGTCAAAAAAAGAGATTTAACTGACTCTGAAAAGTAAAAAAATTTAAAAATGTCCAGACCTACTGCCAATTTTAAGAAAACACTTTCTTTAAGCAGTGGTCCAGGAAAAAGTCTGTATCTTTCAAGAAGACTTTGATTTTTAATACAAGACAACGCTCACATGCATCAAAGTTGTCCACTGCGTGGCTGGCCAGTAAAGGCCTTAAAGATGAAAAACTAATGACATGGCCCCCATGTCATTACAATATTATTTCCCCATTAAATACTCACCTGTCCTTAGAGGAGGTAGAGTGGGGCGGAAAAAGAATGTATTGAACAATACAGGAATGACTCTCTTGGTTTGTGTCCGTCAATATGCTCTGAAAACACAAAGCGTACTTGGAAGGTGACTTGCATTACAGAAGTGAATGTAAAAACATAGGACAGGTTTTCTGCGCCACAGATCAACTGTGCTTTACCTTCATGGGCAGCTCGATGACCATGTTGACAATGCCTTCCCCACTAGCAGCAAAGTGAAAGCCTTCAGACAGCCGAATTCTATGCAAAGATGTGGAGACTCATTACTGCAAAATATTACAAAACATACTTCTGCAATATACTACTGTTTTTGAGAACTACTCATGTTAAAAGATCACTAAGGTAAATATGTTTCCATGTAGATTGTACTCACTCCGAGAGCATTGACAAGATGTTGGCCACAGCCTGCATAGCCACAGCAGGGCCCTGGCTGTTCTGCACGGCCCACACCCAACGCTGATGCAAGAAATATCGTGATAGAGAGGCCAGAGTGGATGAGGCTGTGCGGTTAGCTGCCAGACTGAGGGGCGCTGCACTGCTAAAGGGGTGTGGGAAGTTCTCCATGTTGAAAATGAAGGGAGTCCTGAAATCCAAAGGAAGCTTCTCATACCTAGGGAATCACAAAAAAATCTATACATCAATAAATGTCACTGTAAAAGCCACCAATATATTTTTTCAGAATAATTGACAACAAAAGGCCGCACAATTATAAACAATTTACTAAAATGCATTACAAATAAGTAAACAATTGAAGTTTCATTGTATAAGACACTGACAGGTTGGAAGCATTTTGTTACACAAGATTAAGCACTGGCATTAATTAATCTAACTGAGGAAATGACAAATAACATTGATAAAAAAAATTCAAGAAGCGTATTTATAGAACTTCAGAAAGCTTTGATTTGGGGTAAGGGGAATTGCACATAAATGGGTTCAATCAGATTTATCTGAAAGACAGCAGTATGTCTGTGGGTGAACAAATATCAAGACTAGATCAAGATGGAGAAGTATTACATGTAGGGTCCCCCAGGGATTAGTACTGGGGCCAAAATTATTTTAGATTTATATAAATGATTTCCAGTGGCAAGAAAAAGTATGTGAACCCTTTGAAATTTTATGGTTTTCTGAATAGATTTGTCTTAAAAGGTGATCTGATCAATATCTAAGTCAAGAGTATTATAGACAAACATAATGTGTCTAAAAATTATTACACAAAAGAATTGTTATCTTTCATGTCTTTATTGAACACACTCAGTCAATATTCCAAATGATTTTTTCATTTAATTTAAAAATAATTAATAATATTTAGTTTGATTTACTTTAATTTAAAAGGAATTTATTTGTGAATTGTTGTAGTTGTCTTGTGTAATTTCCTTTTGCACTACCCCATTTACTGTTTACAAGTAAGGGTAGGCAAAATACATTTTTGACTTTGGCCTACAGCTGTTCGGACATATAAGTTTTGTTTAAAATGGAAGTTTGTGTTCTTACATTTTCTTTTCTCCAAAAAAAAAAAAAAAAAACATAATGTTTATCTGTGTGACCAGAAACTTGTTGCTGGCCGTCTTGGTTGGGACTCTGGGAAAAAATCACTAGCTAAAATTGAATGCATTGATTTAGCTATTTCAGAAAAAAATAGTTTGATAAAGTTTATATTTATGTATATTATATATATATATATATATATATATATACACATATATATGAGAAGTGTAGTCGAATGGTGACGAAGAGAGGGAAGGTAGTCCACACAGAAGGGGTCTCACTCCCAGAAGGAACAATAGCAGACATTGAGGATGGTTACAAGTACCTTGGAATACCACAGGCAAATGGCAACCTCGAAGAGGTAACAAGGAAAACAGCAACTGCCAAATACCTCAGAGTAAGGCAAGTCCTAAGAAGTCAACTCAATGGCAAGAACAAGGCACGGGCAATAAACAGCTACGCCCTGCCAGTGATCAGATACCCTGCAGGAATAATAAGGTGGCCAAAGGAAGAGATACAGATCACAGACGTTAAGACACGAAAGCTCCTCACCATGCATGGAGGGTTCCACCCCAAATCCAACACCCTGAGACTGTACGCTAGCCGTAAAGAAGGCGGCCGTGGACTAGTGAGTGTGAGAGCCACTATCCAGGATGAAACATCCAAGACCCACAAGTACATCAAAGATAAGGCCCCAACAGATGACGTGCTCAGTGAATGTCTCAGGCAATGGGGAACAGAGGAAGAGGAGCTGGAGGAGGGACCATCATGGGAGGACAAACCCCTACATGGGATGTACCACCGGAACATAACTGAAGTGGCTGATATCAAGAAATCCTACCAATGGCTAGAACGGGCCGGACTGAAGGACAGCACAGAGGCACTCATCATGGCTGCACAGGAGCAGGCCCTGAGCACCAGAGCAATAGAGGCCCAAATCTACCACACCAGACAAGACCCAAGGTGTAGGCTGTGCAAACAGGCCCCTGAGACAATCCAACACTTAACTGCAGGGTGTAAGATGCTGGCAGGGAAAGAATACATGGAGCGCCATAACCAAGTGGCTGGCATAGTGTACAGGAACATCTGTACGGAGTATGGACTGGAAACCCCGAGGTCAAAGTGGGAAACACCTCCAAAGAGAATGACCGTGCCAAGATCCTGTGGGACTTCCAGATTCAGACTGACAGAATGGTAATGGCGAACCAACCAGACATTGTGGTGGTGGACAAACAGCAGAGGAAAGCCGTTGTGGTTGACGTTGCAATACCAAGTGATTACAACATCAGGGAAAAGGAACATGAGAAACTAGAGAAATACCAAGGCCTCAGAGAAGAGCTGGAAAAGGCTTGGAAGGTGAAAGCGACAGTGGTGCCTGTGGTCATCGGAGCACTCGGGGCAGTAACCCCCAAACTGGAAGAGTGGCTACAGTAGATCCCTGGAAGAACACCAGACATCTCGGTCCAGAAAAGTGCAGTACTAGGAACAGCAAAGATACTGCGCAGAACCCTCAAGCTCCCAGGCCTCTGGTAGAGGACCCGAGCTCGAAGGATGAGACCACCCGCGGAGGGTGAAGGACAAAGTTTTTTGTTATATCTATATTTATATAGATATAGATATATAAAAACAATGACAACAAAAACAGAAAACAACCGTATCACCACTAAGCTGTCACTCTCCCCTCCTACAACCTCTTCTGGAGCCCTAAATGCCTGTATAAAAGACCCCCATGTTTTTTTGAATGCCCCAGGGGAGTGCTTCAGCAAGCACCTGATTTGTCTAGTTTTTACAGGACATAATGTAGCCATGTGGGATGGTGGGGAAGTGTCTTACCACTGAAACTTGACATACCAGAAGGAAGGTGACACAAAGGTCTGTCCCCAACAGGACCCTAAACAGCGTCAACAGCAGCCTCAGCCCCAGCCTCACAACCAGGACAGTGTTTCAAAAGCCTCCCTCCAATAGGTACTCAAGTGAGGGTATGATCTGTGGCGGCACAGTGGCAAAGTGGTTAAGCACGCCTGCCTCACAGCAAGAAGGTCCTGGGTTCAATTCCCATCCAGGGCAGGGCCTTTCTGTGTGGAGTTTGCATGTTCTCCCTGTGTCTGCGTAGATTTCCTCCGGGTACTCCGGTTTCCCCTACCACTAAAAATATGTACAATAGTCCCCCCCAAACACACATGGGGCCAGGACTCCCCTGCAAAAGAGATTTGTAATCTCAGTGGGACTATCCTGGTTAAATAAAGGTTACGGTAAATAAAAAAAATAAAAAAATCAGAACATATAGGCAAGAGAGCCCTTGGCTGAGCCACAGAGGAAAAGCTTAGCTTTGGAATATTGAGCCCTGCTAAACTACACTGTGTGAAGTCTGTGGACTAATTGTTTTCCTGGACTGGATTTAGTACACTTTTACAAGTCTAACAGGATAGTTTCTGTCGTAGTTTACAAAGACCTGATTGGCGAGTTGTGTCTTTTATTTGTTTTATGGTCAGGGCCTGGCAATTTCTAGTGGACACGAATATCTTGTGAAAAAACGTAGTCGCGCGGGCCCTCTCAGTAGACTCAGGTAGATATATTTGCTGCTCAAATTGGGCCGTAATGGTGCAGTGTTAAGCTAGTGCTAGCATCTTCTTTGCTGCTTTATTAACCTAGAAATGGGAACCGCTTAGTTGGGCTCAATAGAAAAGAAAAGACAAGACAGAAAGCAAATATGCCAACTGAAAGTTTAAAGACTGAATGTTGGAAAAAGTTGAGATTTTTACCAGAGCATAAACACCACATGTCTACTCCATTGCTTACCTGGAAGAACTCTCCCATATCATTTTGAACTATTGCAAGTTAATCTGAATAAAGAAACACAGTCCAGTCCTGCTGCTCTGCTATGCACAGACCTTATGAGCAGTTTCTCCAGAGGCTTGTTGAGAACCACCACACAGGGTCTGTCTGACAGGCAGGGTTTGGGGGCAGGGACGGTGGGAGTTTTGGAAGGCGACTGGGTACTAACAGCCTTTCTCTTTGTCTTGGGAGTGGCTTCTTTGTTCTGAACTCGATGTGGGAACCGGAGTTTTAGAATCTGCTCTCTAAGTTCATCCACAATCTGAAAAATACCAAAAATTGAGAACATAAAATACAAAAAAATAGTTTTTAGCCAATTACTGATTACACTATTTTTAGCATGACTGATTGCCTATTGACTGTTCTACCCATAGTGATAAAACCGTCTTATTATTATATACAGTCAGGTCCATAAATATTGGGACATTGACACAATTCTAATCTTTTTGCCTCTATACACCCCCACAATGGATTTGAAATGAAACGAACAAGATGTGCTTTAACTGCAGACTTTTAGCTTTAATCTGAGGTATTTAAATCATAATCAGGTGAACGGTGTAGGAATTACAACAGTTTGTATTTGTGCCTCCCACTTTTTAAGGGACCAAAAGTAATGGGACAGATTAACAATCATTAATCAAACTTTCACTTTTTAATACTTGGTTGTAAATCCTTTTCAGTCAATTACAGCCTGAAGTCTGGAACACATAGACATCACCAGACGCTGGGTTTCATCCCTGGTGATGCTCTGCCAGGCCTCTACTGCAACTATCTTCAGTTCCTGATTGTTCTGCAGATCCTGCTGCTTTTGTCAGCAGTCACATCATCAATAAATACAAGAGAACCACTTCCATTGGCAGACATACATGCCCACGCCATGACACTACCACCACATGCTTCACTGATGAGGTGCTATGCTTTGGATCATGAGTAGTTCCTTTCCTTCTCCAGACTCTTCTCTTCCCATCACTCTGGTACAAGTTGATCTTGGTCTCATCGGTCCATAGGATGTTGTTCCAGAACTGTGAAGGCTTTTTTAGATGTTGTTTGTCAAACTCTAATCTGTCCTTCCTGTTTTTGAGGCTCACCAATGGTTTACATCTTGTGATGAACCCTCTGTATTCACTCTGGTGAAGTCTTCTCTTGAGTGTTGACTTTGACACTCATACACCTACCTCCTGGAGAGTGTTCTTGATCTGGACAACTGTTGTGAAGGGTGTTTTCTTCACCAGGGAAAGAATTCTTCATTCATCCACCACAGTTGTTTTCTGTGGTCTTCCAGGTCTTTTGGTGTTGCTGAGCTCACCGGTGCGTTCTTTCTTTTTAAGGATGTTCCAAACAGTTGATTTGGCCACACCTAAAGTTGTTGCTCTCTCTCTGATGGGTTTGTTTTGTTTTTTCAGCCTAATGATGGCTTGCTTCACTGATAGTGACAGCTCTTTGGATCTCATATTGAGAGTTGACATCAACAGTTTCCAAATGCAAAAAGCACACTTGAAATGAACTCTGAACCTTTTATCTGCTCCTTGTAAATGGGATAATGAGGTAATAACACACACCTGGCCATGGACCAGCTGAGCAGCCAATTGTCCCATTACTTTTGGTCTCTTAAAAAGTGGGAGGCACAAATACAAACTGTTTTAATTCCTACACCGTTCACCTGATTTTATTTTAAAGTAATTAAGTTATTAAAGTAATTAAAGCTAAAAGTCTGAAGTTAAAGCACATCTTGTTTGTTTCATTTCAAATCCATTGTGGTGGTGTATAGAGCCAAAAAGATTAGAATTGTGTCAATGTCCCAATATTTATGGACCTGACTGTAACTACCAAACACTGGGAGTGTGTCAGTACCTTATTTCTGATGTGGGCAGTTGTACCGATAGGGAAGCCCAGACGCAGCACCATGCAGGGGGCCTTAGAGATAAGGCGCACCAGGTAGAAGGAGGTAGGAGGCTGGTCAGAGGAACTAAAAACACATCTCTTTCAACAAACCTCTGTATTGATTCTTTAATAATTGACAATATTTAATATTGTGACTCACCTAGAAATAAGCTTCACATAGGAGTAGCCTTCCACCAGCACAAAGCTGCTCCAGTCTCGGAGCAGAGACGTGAGGGCAGAGTGGGAAATCCGACACTGGATTGTACTGTAGCGACCGTTGTTTCCAGCTGTGTGCAAGTGCTTAGGGACAGGCCTGCGGACAACAAAAACTTCATGACAAACTGACAGAAACATGGTACTTTTTATGGTTTGGGGGATTTATTTTCAGCGTCATAGGAAAAATAAAAGGCAGTAAAAAAGACTGTATTTTAAAAGAAAATAAAAGGGACAAATTTACATTAAATAATTTTAATTTATATTACAATGTACTTACTTTTTATGACATTATTGTATTGCATATTTACTTTCCCATCACTAGAAAACTAATTTGTGTTTTGGCCTCTCCACAAAAAGGAATATGCTGCAGTACAGCTGCTTACGTGTCATGCTCAAGGATGATGGCAATGCGATGCATGTGCAACCATCTCTGCCAGAAGTTGGCATCCATGGATAGAATGGGTTTCCAGTAGGAGGCAAACTGAGACTGAGAGGAGTCTTTGGATCCACTGTGCTGCTGGGAAAGGACCTGTAGCACAGAGGGACATGCAGATCAATTCGATTTTTGGACTGTCATGTTTTCTTTTTGTTGTAGTCCTCACGCAGTCTTAAATCAAACATACAGCTCTGGAAAAAATTAAGAGACCACTGTAAAATTATCGGTTTCTCTGGTTTTAGTATTTATAGGTATGTGTTTGGGTAAAATTAACATTTTTGTTTTATTCTATAAACTACTGACAACATTATTCCCAAATTCCAAATAAAAATATTGTAATTTAGAGCATTTATTTGCAAGAGGATAGTGATGACCACAGAAGTGTTTTTTATACTTTTCCTTATTAAATAAGATTTGGTTCAGGTGATCACCTAATCAGCACCTCATTCAGTAAAATGAGGTGTGCCTGTGTTGGGATTCAACAGACATTGGAATGGAATGGCTTCCATACTTGTAGAGATGCTGATTGCTAGAAAAAATTTCAGTGGTCTCTTAATTTTTTCCAGAGCTGTATGTGGGGCGGTTGTCCTATAACCGGAAGGTTTGCAGTTTGATCCCCACTCTCCCCAGTTTATACTGTCACTATGACACTTCACCCACCTCCCCCACCTACAGTGGCATGAAAAAGTATCTGAAGCCTTTGGAATTTCTCACATTTCTGCATAAAATCACCATCAAATGTGATCTGATCTATGTCAAATAGACACAAATGAAAAAACAGTGTCTGCTTTAACTAAACAAAATTGTTACTGCATACCCCTCTGGCACTGGGTAGGTGCACTCCTGCATTCAAGACAAGTGTTACAAGCATGCTAACGTTAGCTTTAGAAAACTGAAAACAAAAGACCCTAATATATCATAAATATTCTGTAATGATGTCTTATCTTTTCAAAGAAAGAAAAGCCAGCTCAGAGTCTGTTTTTATCCCCAAAGCAGATCTCAGCTCTCTGGTTTGACTTTTGTCTTATTCCGACGCCGGTCGGTCTCCAATTTACCTTTTTTGGTGGCACTTGATAAAACCAAAAGTCCTCCCTAGGGAGGTGTTTCAGGCATGTCCCACCGGGAGGAGACCCCGGGGAAGACCTAGGACACGCTGGAGGGACTATGTCTCTCGGCTGGCCTGGGAACGCCTCGGTATCCCCCCGGAAGAGCTGGAGGAAGTGTCTGGAAAGAGGGAAGTCTGGGCGTCTCTGCTTAGACTGCTGCCCCTGCGACCCGGCCCCGGATAAGCGGTAGAAGATGAATGGATTGATAAGACCTTTATTTCTTGGTCTTACGCAGAGTTTGTGTCTGTGTTTCGAGTGCGCTGGCTGCCTGTTACTTGTGTTTGCAAGATTCATTCTCAACTTTGCCGCTAGCGTTTGTAGCAGATCAGCCCTCGGAATCCCCACGGATTAACTGTCCTGTCTTTTCTATCACTGCCAGAAGCCTTCAGAGACAAGCTTGTATCTAAAGTCTGGAAGAGGACTGGGTTAACACTGTTTTCTTTCAGATAAAAGGACGCCAGAGTGTCTTTGAAAACAGACTTCTACAATGGTCAAAACACCACCCCCTGGTGGTCAAATGGACGAATGACTCTATCCAATCATCAAAAGACAATTTCGTAATTATAACATTAAAGGAAAATGTATTTTTGATATTGTGTTGTTTGTACTGTTCTTTTCCAGGACGTGGAGTTGTGACCAAATAACATCTTATCCCAGGTAGTTTTTGTGTGCAGTTTCTGTTTTGTTTTAATGAAATGCAATGAATGCCCTTATTCGAGGACCATTTAGGAGGTTCCATGAAAGACACTTGGCAGAACCAGGTAAACATGCACGCGCATCAAGTCACGTCTGCTGAAACAGCGCAGGTGTTTAACCTACGTGAAGTTACGAAAATCTTTGCAGCACAAACCAGCACAAAAGAAGCACAAACAATCTAGATAGTTTTGAAGTCAATCGCGTTTGGTGAGGGACCAACTTTACGGAGGTGGGAGATTTGTTCCCCCGAACCATTCTCAATGGTCAATTTAATTGACTAAACAGGCTTACAGAGGCAACCGAGGAGAATTCAGAATCTCATTCTGCACATCAGGCTTTTGCTGATGCATGTATGGGTTATAAAAAACTTTTTTTGAACCAATAAAACGTATGTAAACCGTAATAAACCGTAATGCACCTTTAAGCAAATACATTCTTGAATAATCTACAGTGTCTTTAATCCAAGGATATCAACATTGTTTGGACTGATGATTCTCCCAGCTTTGGTGAGTATGTTGAGATTTTGTCATGCTGCAAGACCTGGGACCTCCTACAACTTCACTGATTTTGCAAACTGGCTTGAGGAAGAGGCAGCGTGCCAGGCTGTAGCTACACATTTACATGACCTGCAAAGGGTCAAAGGATGTACGGAAACCCCAACATTCTACTTATCATAATAACACAATACTATGGCAATTATACTTCATGGAGCAAGCCATACACAGACTAAAAGTCAATTACTCAACGTCGAACATGCCCTTTCTGTGCTGTCCCTGACTATCACCTGAGTGTCTGCCCAGATTTCTGTCGGCTATCAAATGACGCTGATTATCTTTTAAACAGAATCAGGAGTTACAACTTTGTGTCATACCACTGGCACGTCACCAGATGTAAACTGCTTCTCACCCCAGGGGAAAGGTTACGGAACAAACACTTTTACAAGAAAGGAACTTTGTCTACATATGCTTGACTGCCTTATGCTAGACCAAACTGGGTCGATTAGACAAAGTTTGGAATGCTTTGAAGTCAAAGTAACAGATAGCAGACTCTCCACAGATTCCACAGTCTTTTACTGACACCTACAGGTCACATTTAAGAACAACGGACTCCACTTGACAAAGAGTCAAGTAAAACATTACCTGTTTTACTTTTAAATAAACTGTACATTGGACCATTTGGATTGATTCCAACAGGTCTTCTCCTGAAATCTAAATGTACAACAATCCGCCTCTTCTATGTGGTCTATGTCAGTACAATAAATGAACTACTAAATACTGTATTATTATCCACCATGAGAATAACGTCACAAACATGAGTGTACTGTGGTATATTGTATGTGGTAATGCTTCATCTCTGGCATTGTGTGCTACTGTTTAATGTGTGCTACTTTGTGTTTATATGCCTTTCTAATTGTTGTTGGTTCAGACTGTAGAGTGCGACCTGAAAAACTGATGCCAGAATATGTGGATGAGATTTAAAAACACAGACTCCTCTAAACTTGATCCCACACTGGTATCCCTGGTAAGTATTGCTCTAACCACAAAGCCAAACGACTCCAGAGCCTCCACAACGAGAATAAAGCTGTGTAGCTATAGCCGATTCTGAGAAGGTAAACCAAGAGCTAAATGTTTGAATGAAGAATCTTGTAGAAGACAAGACAACGTCTGGCGATAATAAAGAGACAACCGAACTAAAATCAAAAATGCAAGTAACAGTACAAACCCTCGGCAAACATGAGAAAGAACTAACCATCACAAGCAACAGGCGCAATGAAGCAGACGGTGCCCTCTAAGACAGGGAACAAGAGTTAAGTTCTTTGCGCAAGGAATTGGCCAAAATAAGAAGGAATACAAAAATGTCATCAGACCTGCTTTTTCATGCTACCTAGGAAATACAGAACTTGAAAGAACAGGTAAATACTATCACTCAACAGAGAAACCTAGATCATATACTCATAGCTCAACGGTCAAAAGAAGTTCAAGATGCGAAACAACAACCAGGTAAGGAAGAAGAATTCCGATACACCCTGAAGACTGACCAGGGTAGGCCTTCATACTTTTCCCGTGAGACCACGAATGTCCCCCTAGAAGAAGCCATCTCACCCAAACAGGCACTCCTAAACAGTGTAGTGACCAAAGACCAAGTCACGGAATTCCACACACGGATTAACTTTTTACTCTTTCATCATTTCCAGATGTTTTAGAGACAAGCTTGTTTCTGAAACTAAAAAACATGGAGGAGATTTAAATTAACGACTCTGTTTGTTTTTACAACAAGGAAAGATCTGGGTCGTACCAGGACTCAGACGGCCAGGACAGCCCATTGGCGCCGATGTCAGACAGCCATAACTTTTTAGATATGGAAGGCTATTAAACTTTCAAAGAACTAATTTTGACTAACGCAGGAATGCTTTGATGTGGAAATACATGAGACTTCTACATGATCAGGGGCTGAATAGACAAAGGACTCTGGATTCAAAAGACATTTCTTCTTACTCAAATAAAGGAAAAAAAATTAAATGATATTGTGTTAATGTTTTAACGTTCATACTGTCCCTTACAGGATGTTGATTCCTGACCAAGGTAAAATGACTTCTTTATCCCATATTTACAGCTTGCTTTTTTAATAAATTGTTTAATGAATGTGTGTTTTTACAACATGCTTAAATATGCATTTTCTCTGTATAATTATACAAGTACAAATGTGTTGTGTAATTATAATTGCTAGAAAGCTAAGGAAATAAGACATAGTGAAGGAAAGGAATGTTTTAAAAACTTAGCGTAAGCTTCTTAACACCAAACCACGCCCCTTTGTGACGAAGAGCTTTGGGATACATCCCTGGACAAAGCTGTTAGCAAAAACCCTTTCTCTTTTTCTTCTTCCGCTCCTTCGTCTGCTTAGTTGCCTTAGTGGCACCTCGTGCTGAACGTGAATTCTTAAATCTAATGCTTATTGATTGATTTCTTTTTATAATTTTTCTCCTCAAGCAACCGTGTAAAAGTACCTCCGTCACGTCTGTGCGACGGAAGTTATTTTTGTATTTTATTTTGTAACGACCTGTTGAAGAGGATTCGGCTTGACCAGACCAAGCTCATAAGCGTAACTGTGTTCCCATTTTCATTTCACATTATCCATTATTATTATTAAAACTTGTGTAACCTTTAATAAAACTACAAAAAACCTTACGTTGTTGCACGGGTGTTTTTCCCTGTTTATAGTAAGCAATATTCGAAAACAAAAGAATTCTGTTGGTCTAACCCCCGCGTTAACAATCAAACAGGGCCGACAAGAATCTCCAAAATTATACTATCACCGCTTACGCAAAGCTTATTTTGGTTGACAGGAGCTGACAAGACGCCTTCTCTCAGTTCCAGCCAGAACCCGCTCATGTTCAACCCTTCCCACCCAATCCACTGACTGAATCCACTTGCATTTATCAGTATTTTTGGTTTGGCCATTTTGTTTGCTTAAATGCCTCACCACTGCTGATTGAGGGAAAGAAATTCTAAACTCAAAGCCTCTTGGCTATCTCTCTTCCAACATTTCCGATGCTGAACCCGTTACTCCTAATCTTCTTCTCATGGGGCGGCTTGAAGCAGCACTTCCTCAAGTCATCTACACTGATAGCAAGCATCAGAACAAGAAGATGGCAGGCAGATCAGTTCTGGGCAAGCTTCATTAAGCATTAGTTGCCTACCCTCAAGCCACGACAGAAACAGAAAGTAGAGTAACCGAACCTAGCTATAATTAGAGGGCCAGCTCACCTGGTTCTTTCCTTAGTTCTCAAGCAATGAAGCTGGAATTGTGGAGTCCTCCTTACAGTGTGTAAATGACAGTGAGTTATCTCCTGATTCGTTCCCATATATCCATATTTATAGTTTAATTTACCTACTGAATATGTTAAAATTAACCAATTGCTAAATTTGGTAACTTACGTTTAATTTAACAACCTCTACCTAATTTGAGATTATTCATGCTTTGACATGGTCATTTATCACCAATTATAAAGGATATGTTATTTCTATTTTTTTCTTTTTTTTATAGATAAACCAATACCTGTTCCAGCTCAAGTCCTGCCTCTTTATACCTGCATCAGCTCAAGTCCTGTCTCTTTATACCTGCCCCATCTCAAGTCCTGCCTCTTTAGACCTGCCCCAGCTCAAGTCCTGCCTCTTTAGACCTGCCCCAGCTCAAGTCCTGTCTCTTTATACCTGCCCCATCTCAAGTCCTGCCTCTTTAGACCTGCCCCAGCTCAAGTCCTGCCTCTTTAGACCTGCCCCAGCTCAAGTCCTGCCCATTCATACCTGCACCAGCTCAAGTCCTGCCCCTTTATGCCTGCCCCATCTCAAGTCCTGTCTCTTTATGCCTGCCCCATCTCAAGTCCTGCCTCTTTAGACCTGCCCCAGCTCAAGTCCTGCCTCTTTAGACCTGCCCAGCTCAAGTCCTGTCTCTTTATACCTGCCCCAGCTCAAGTCCTGTCTCTTTATGCCTGCCCCAGCTCAAGTCCTGCCTCTTTAGACCTGCCCCAGCTCAAATCCTGCCCCTTCATAGCTGCACCAGCTCAAGTCCTGTCTCTTTATGCCTGCCCCAGCTCAAGTCCTGTCTCTTTATGCCTGCCCCAGCTCAAGTCCTGCCTCTTCATGCCTGCCCCAGCTCAAGTCCTCTTTATGCCTGCACCAGCTCAAGTCCTGTCTCTTTATGCCTGCCCCATCTCAAGTCCTGTCTCTTTATGCCTGCCCCATCTCAAGTCCTGTCTCTTTATACCTGCCCCAGCTCAAGTCCTGCCTCATACCTGCCCCAGCTCAAGTCCTGTCTCCTTTATGCCTGCCTATGCTCAAGTCCTGTCTCTTTCATACCTGCCCCAGCTCAAGTCCTGTCTCTCTTGACCTGCCCCAGCTCAAGTCCTGTCTCGCCCCCTGCCTCTTGTCCTGCTACCTGCCCCTTCTCTCAAGTCCTGCCGCTCTATACCTGCCCCAGCTCAAGTCCTGCCTCTTTATACCTGCCCCATCTCAAGTCCTCTCAAGCCTCTGCCTCTTTATACCTGTGCCCTCTGCGTCCTAGACCTGCCTCAAGCCTCGCCGCTGCACTCCTCCTCTCTGATACCTGCCCCATCTCAAGTCCTGCCTCTTAAGACCTGCCCCAGCTCAAGTCCTGTCTCTTTATACCTGCCCCAGCTCAAGTCCTGTCTCTCTTAAGACCTGCCCCAGCTCAAGTCCTGCCTCTTTAGACCTGCCCCAGCTCAAGTCCTGCCTCTTAAGACCTGCCCCAGCTCAAGTCCTGTCTCTTTATACCTGCCCCATCTCAAGTCCTGCCTCTTAAGACCTGCCCCAGCTCAAGTCCTGCCTCTTTAGACCTGCCCCAGCTCAAGTCCTGCCTCTTAAGACCTGCCCCAGCTCAAGTCCTGCCTCTTTATACCTGCCCCATCTCAAGTCCTGCCTCTTTATACCTGCCCCAGCTCAAGTCCTGCCTCTTCATACCTGCCCCAGCTCAAGTCCTGACTCTTAAGACCTGCCCCAGCTCAAGTCCTGCCTCTTTATACCTGCCCCATCTCAAGTCCTGCCTCTTTATACCTGCCCCAGCTCAAGTCCTGCCTCTTCATACCTGCCCCAGCTCAAGTCCTGACTCTTAAGACCTGCCCCAGCTCAAGTCCTGCCTCTTTAAGACCTGCCCCAGCTCAAGTCCTGTCTCTTTATACCTGCCCAGCTCAAGTCCTGCCTCTTTAGACCTGCCCCAGCTCAAGTCCTGCCTCTTCATACCTGCCCCAGCTCAAGTCCTGACTCTTAAGACCTGCCCCAGCTCAAGTCCTGTCTCTTTATGCCTGCCCCATCTCAAGTCCTGTCTCTTTATACCTGCCCCAGCTCAAGTCCTGCCTCTTTAGACCTGCCCCAGCTCAAGTCCTGCCCCTTCATACCTGCACCAGCTCAAGTCCTGTCTCTTTATGCCTGCCCTATCTCAAGTCCTGTCTCTTTATACCTGCCCCAGCTCAAGTCCTGCCTCTTTAGACCTGCCCCAGCTCAAGTCCTGTCTCTTTATACCTGCCCCAGCTCAAGTCCTGTCTCTTTATACCTGCCCCATCTCAAGTCCTGCCTCTTAAGACCTGCCCCAGCTCAAGTCCTGCCTCTTTAGACCTGCCCCAGCTCAAGTCCTGCCTCTTTAGACCTGCCCCAGCTCAAGTCCTGCCTCTTTATACCTGCCCCAGCTCAAGTCCTGTCTCTTTATACCTGCCCCATCTCAAGTCCTGTCTCTTTATACCTGCCCCAGCTCAAGTCCTGCCTCTTTAGACCTGCCCCAGCTCAAGTCCTGCCTCTTAAGACCTGCCCCAGCTCAAGTCCTGTCTCTTTATACCTGCCCCATCTCAAGTCCTGCCTCTTTATACCTGCCCCAGCTCAAGTCCTGCCTCTTTATACCTGCCCCATCTCAAGTCCTGCCTCTTTAGACCTGCCCCAGCTCAAGTCCTGCCTCTTCATACCTGCCCCAGCCCAAGTCCTGTCTCTTAAGACCTGCCCCAGCTCAAGTCCTGCCTCTTTATACCTGCCCCATCTCAAGTCCTGCCTCTTAAGACCTGCCCCAGCTCAAGTCCTGCCTCTTTAGACCTGCCCCAGCTCAAGTCCTGCCTCTTTATACCTGCCCCAGCTCAAGTCCTGTCTCTTTATACCTGCCCCATCTCAAGTCCTGCCTCTTAAGACCTGCCCCAGCTCAAGTCCTGCCTCTTTATACCTGCCCCATCTCAAGTCCTGCCTCTTTAGACCTGCCCCAGCTCAAGTCCTGCCTCTTCATACCTGCCCCAGCTCAAGTCCTGTCTCTTAAGACCTGCCCCAGCTCAAGTCCTGCCTCTTTATACCTGCCCCAGCCCAAGTCCTGTCTCTTAAGACCTGCCCCAGCTCAAGTCCTGCCTCTTTAGACCTGCCCCAGCTCAAGTCCTGTCTCTTTATACCTGCCCCAGCTCAAGTCCTGTCTCTTTATACCTGCCCCATCTCAAGTCCTGCCTCTTAAGACCTGCCCCAGCTCAAGTCCTGCCTCTTTATACCTGCCCCATCTCAAGTCCTGCCTCTTTATACCTGCCCCAGCTCAAGTCCTGCCTCTTCATACCTGCCCCAGCTCAAGTCCTGACTCTTAAGACCTGCCCCAGCTCAAGTCCTGACTCTTTATACCTGCCCCATCTCAAGTCCTGCCTCTTTATACCTGCCCCATCTCAAGTCCTGCCTCTTTATACCTGCCCCAGCTCAAGTCCTGTCTCTTTATACCTGCCCCAGCTCAAGTCCTGCCTCTTTATACCTGCCCCAGCTCAAGTCCTGCCTCTTAAGACCTGCCCCAGCTCAAGTCCTGCCTCTTTATACCTGCCCCATCTCAAGTCCTGCCTCTTTATACCTGCCCCAGCTCAAGTCCTGTCTCTTTATACCTGCCCCATCTCTCAAGTCCTGCCTCTTATACCTGCCCCAGCTCAAGTCCTGCCTCTTTATACCTGCCCCATCTCAAGTCCTGCCTCTTATACCTGCCCCAGCTCAAGTCCTGCCTCTTTATACCTGCCCCATCTCAAGTCCTGCCTCTTATACCTGCCCCATCTCAAGTCCTGCCTCTTTATACCTGCTCCAGCTCAAGTCCTGTCTCTTTATACCTGCCCCATCTCAAGTCCTGCCTCTTTATACCTGCCCCATCTCAAGTCCTGCCTCTTATACCTGCCCCATCTCAAGTCCTGCCTCTTTATACCTGCCCCAGCTCAAGTCCTGCCTCTCTTTATACCTGCCCCATCTCAAGTCCTGCCTCTTTATACCTGCTCCAGCTCAAGTCCTGTCTCTTATACCTGCCCCAGCTCAAGACCTGTCTTTATATACCTGCTCCAACTCAGGTCCTGTTTCTTTATACCTGCTCCGGCTCATGTCCTGTCTCTATATACCTGGTCCAGCTCAGGTCCTGTCTCTTTATACCTGCCCCGGCTCAAGTCCTGCCTCTTTATACCTGCCCCATCTCAAGTCCTGCTCTTTATACCTGCCCCATCTCAAGTCCTGTCTCTTTATACCTGCCCCAGCTCAAGTCCTGTCTCTTTATACCTGCCCCATCTCAAGTCCTGCCTCTTATACCTGCCCCAGCTCAAGTCCTGCCTCTTTATACCTGCTCCAGCTCAAGTCCTGTCTCTTTATACCTGCTCCAGCTCAAGTCCTGTCTCTTTATACCTGCTCCAGCTCAAGTCCTGTCTCTTTATACCTGCTCCAGCTCAAGTCCTGTCTCTTTATACCTGCTCCAGCTCAAGTCCTGTCTCTTTATACCTGCCCCATCTCAAGTCCTGTCTCTTTATACCTGCCCCAGCTCAAGTCCTGTCCTCTTTAAGACCTGCACCAGCTCAAGTCCTGCCTCTTTATACCTGCCCCATCTCAAGTCCTGCCTCTTTAGACCTGCCCCAGCTCAAGTCCTGCCTCTTCATACCTGCCCCAGCTCAAGTCCTGTCTCTTTATACCTGCCCCATCTCAAGTCCTGTCTCTTTATACCTGCCCCAGCTCAAGTCCTGCCTCTTAAGACCTGCCCCAGCTCAAGTCCTGTCTCTTTATACCTGCCCCAGCTCAAGTCCTGTCTCTTTATACCTGCCCCATCTCAAGTCCTGCCTCTTAAGACCTGCCCCAGCTCAAGTCCTGCCTCTTTATACCTGCTCCAGCTCAAGTCCTGTCTCTTTATACCTGCTCCAGCTCAAGTCCTGCCTCTTTAGACCTGCCCCAGCTCAAGTCCTGCCTCTTTATACCTGCCCCAGCTCAAGTCCTGTCTCTTATGCCTGCCCCATCTCAAGTCCTGTCTCTTTATACCTGCCCCAGCTCAAGTCCTGCCTCTTAAGACCTGCCCCAGCTCAAGTCCTGCCTCTTTATACCTGCCCCAGCTCAAGTCCTGTCTCTTTATACCTGCCCCAGCTCAAGTCCTGACTCTTAAGACCTGCCCCAGCTCAAGTCCTGTCTCTTTATACCTGCCCCAGCTCAAGTCCTGACTCTTTATACCTGCCCCATCTCAAGTCCTGCCTCTTATACCTGCCCCAGCTCAAGTCCTGCCTCTTTATACCTGCCCCAGCTCAAGTCCTGCCTCCTTTATACCTGCCCCATCTCAAGTCCTGCCTCTTTATACCTGCCCCAGCTCAAGTCCTGCCTCTTTATACCTGCCCCATCTCAAGTCCTGCCTCTTTATACCTGCCCCATCTCAAGTCCTGCCTCTTTATACCTGCCCCAGCTCAAGTCCTGTCTCTTTATACCTGCCCCAGCTCAAGTCCTGCCTCTTTATACCTGCCCCAGCTCAAGTCCTGCCTCTTTATACCTGCCCCAGCTCAAGTCCTGTCTCTTTATACCTGCCCCATCTCAAGTCCTGCCTCTTTATACCTGCCCCAGCTCAAGTCCTGCCTCTTTATACCTGCCCCAGCTCAAGTCCTGTCTCTTTATACCTGCCCCATCTCAAGTCCTGTCTCTTTATACCTGCCCCATCTCAAGTCCTGCCTCTTATACCTGCCCCATCTCAAGTCCTGTCTCTTATACCTGCCCCAGCTCAAGTCCTGTCTCTCTTATACCTGCCCCATCTCAAGTCCTGCCTCCTTATACCTGCCCCATCTCAAGTCCTGCCTCTTTATACCTGCTCCAGCTCAAGTCCTGTCTCTTTATACCTGCCCCATCTCAAGTCCTGCCTCTTATACCTGCCCCAGCTCAAGTCCTGCCTCTTCATACCTGCCCCAGCTCAAGTCCTGTCTCTTTATGCCTGCCCCATCTCAAGTCCTGTCTCTTTATACCTGCCCCAGCTCAAGTCCTGCCTCTTAAGACCTGCCCCAGCTCAAGTCCTGCCTCTTTATACCTGCCCCAGCTCAAGTCCTGTCTCTTTATACCTGCCCCAGCTCAAGTCCTGCCTCTTAAGACCTGCCCCAGCTCAAGTCCTGTCTCTTTATACCTGCCCCAGCTCAAGTCCTGACTCTCTTTATACCTGCCCCATCTCAAGTCCTGCCTCTTTATACCTGCCCCAGCTCAAGTCCTGCCTCTTTATACCTGCCCCATCTCAAGTCCTGCCTCTTATACCTGCCCCATCTCAAGTCCTGCCTTTATACCTGCCCCAGCTCAAGTCCTGCCTCTTTATACCTGCCCCATCTCAAGTCCTGCCTCTCTTTATACCTGCCCCATCTCAAGTCCTGCCTCTTTATACCTGCCCCAGCTCAAGTCCTGTCTCTTTATACCTGCCCCAGCTCAAGTCCTGCCTCTTATACCTGCCCCAGCTCAAGTCCTGTCCTTATACCTGCCCCAGCTCAAGTCCTGCCTCTTTATACCTGCCCCATCTCAAGTCCTGTCTCTTTATACCTGCCCCAGCTCAAGTCCTGCCTCTTATACCTGCCCCATCTCAAGTCCTGTCTCTTTATACCTGCCCCAGCTCAAGTCCTGCTCTTTATACCTGCCCCATCTCAAGTCCTGCCTCTTATACCTGCCCCATCTCAAGTCCTGCCTCTTATACCTGCTCCAGCTCAAGTCCTGTCTCTTTATACCTGCCCCATCTCAAGTCCTGCCTCTTATACCTGCCCCATCTCAAGTCCTGCCTCTTTATACCTGCTCCAGCTCAAGTCCTGTCTCTTTATACCTGCCCCATCTCAAGTCCTGCCTCTTTATACCTGCCCCAGCTCAAGTCCTGACTCTTTATACCTGCCCCATCTCAAGTCCTGCCTCTTTATACCTGCCCCATCTCAAGTCCTGTCTCTTTATACCTGCCCCAGCTCAAGTCCTGTCTCTTTATACCTGCCCCATCTCAAGTCCTGCCTCTTAAGACCTGCCCCAGCTCAAGTCCTGCCTCTTTATACCTGCTCCAGCTCAAGTCCTGTCTCTTTATACCTGCTCCAGCTCAAGTCCTGTCTCTTTATACCTGCTCCAGCTCAAGTCCTGTCTCTTTATACCTGCCCCATCTCAAGTCCTGTCTCTTTATGCCTGCCCCATCTCAAGTCCTGTCTCTTTATACCTGCCCCAGCTCAAGTCCTGCCTCTTAAGACCTGCCCCAGCTCAAGTCCTGCCTCTTTATACCTGCCCCATCTCAAGTCCTGCCTCTTTATACCTGCCCCAGCTCAAGTCCTGCCTCTTTATACCTGCCCCAGCTCAAGTCCTGTCTCTTAAGACCTGCCCCAGCTCAAGTCCTGCCTCTTTATACCTGCCCCAGCTCAAGTCCTGTCTCTTTATACCTGCCCCAGCTCAAGTCCTGCCTCTTTAAGACCTGCCCCAGCTCAAGTCCTGTCTCTTTATACCTGCCCCATCTCAAGTCCTGTCTCTTTAAGACCTGCCCCAGCTCAAGTCCTGCCTCTTTATACCTGCCCCAGCTCAAGTCCTGCCTCTTTAAGACCTGCCCCAGCTCAAGTCCTGCCTCTTAAGACCTGCCCCAGCTCAAGTCCTGTCTCTTTATACCTGCCCCAGCTCAAGTCCTGCCTCTTAAGACCTGCCCCAGCTCAAGTCCTGCCTCTTTATACCTGCCCCAGCTCAAGTCCTGCCTCTTAAGACCTGCCCCAGCTCAAGTCCTGTCTCTTTATACCTGCCCCATCTCAAGTCCTGCCTCTTAAGACCTGCCCCAGCTCAAGTCCTGCCTCTTTATACCTGCCCCAGCTCAAGTCCTGCCTCTTAAGACCTGCCCCAGCTCAAGTCCTGTCCTCTTTATACCTGCCCCAGCTCAAGTCCTGCCTCTTAAGACCTGCCCCAGCTCAAGTCCTGCCTCTTTATACCTGCCCCATCTCAAGTCCTGCCTCTTTAGACCTGCCCCAGCTCAAGTCCTGCCTCTTTATACCTGCCCCATCTCAAGTCCTGCCTCTTAAGACCTGCCCCAGCTCAAGTCCTGCCTCTTTATACCTGCCCCAGCCCAAGTCCTGTCTCTTAAGACCTGCCCCAGCTCAAGTCCTGCCTCTTTAGACCTGCCCCAGCTCAAGTCCTGTCTCTTTATACCTGCCCCAGCTCAAGTCCTGTCCTCTTTATACCTGCCCCAGCTCAAGTCCTGTCTCTTAAGACCTGCCCCAGCTCAAGTCCTGCCTCTTTATACCTGCCCCATCTCAAGTCCTGCCTCTTTAGACCTGCCCCAGCTCAAGTCCTGCCTCTTCATACCTGCCCCAGCTCAAGTCCTGTCTCTTAAGACCTGCCCCAGCTCAAGTCCTGCCTCTTTATACCTGCCCCAGCTCAAGTCCTGTCTCTTTAAGACCTGCCCCAGCTCAAGTCCTGCCTCTTCATACCTGCCCCAGCTCAAGTCCTGTCTCTTTATACCTGCCCCAGCTCAAGTCCTGTCTCTTTATACCTGCCCCATCTCAAGTCCTGCCTCTTAAGACCTGCCCCAGCTCAAGTCCTGCCTCTTTATACCTGCCCCAGCTCAAGTCCTGCCTCTTTATACCTGCCCCAGCTCAAGTCCTGCCTCTTTATACCTGCCCCAGCTCAAGTCCTGACTCTTAAGACCTGCCCCAGCTCAAGTCCTGCCTCTTTATACCTGCCCCATCTCAAGTCCTGCCTCTTTATACCTGCCCCAGCTCAAGTCCTGCCTCTTCATACCTGCCCCAGCTCAAGTCCTGACTCTTAAGACCTGCCCCAGCTCAAGTCCTGCCTCTTTATACCTGCCCCAGCCCAAGTCCTGTCTCTTAAGACCTGCCCCAGCTCAAGTCCTGCCTCTTTAGACCTGCCCCAGCTCAAGTCCTGTCTCTTTATACCTGCCCCAGCTCAAGTCCTGTCTCTTTATACCTGCCCCATCTCAAGTCCTGCCTCTTAAGACCTGCCCCAGCTCAAGTCCTGCCTCTTTATACCTGCCCCATCTCAAGTCCTGCCCCAGCTCAAGTCCTGCCTCTTCATACCTGCCCCAGCTCAAGTCCTGTCTCTTAAGACCTGCCCCAGCTCAAGTCCTGCCTCTTTATACCTGCCCCATCTCAAGTCCTGCCTCTTTATACCTGCCCCAGCTCAAGTCCTGCCTCTTCATACCTGCCCCAGCTCAAGTCCTGTCTCTTTATACCTGCCCCAGCTCAAGTCCTGTCTCTTTATACCTGCCCCATCTCAAGTCCTGCCTCTTAAGACCTGCCCCAGCTCAAGTCCTGCCTCTTTATACCTGCCCCATCTCAAGTCCTGCCTCCTTATACCTGCCCCATCTCAAGTCCTGCCTCTTTATACCTGCCCCATCTCAAGTCCTGCCTCTTATACCTGCCCCAGCTCAAGTCCTGACTCTTTATACCTGCCCCATCTCAAGTCCTGCCTCTTTATACCTGCCCCATCTCAAGTCCTGCCTACTTATACCTGCCCCATCTCAAGTCCTGCCTCCTTATACCTGCCCCATCTCAAGTCCTGCCTACTTATACCTGCCCCATCTCAAGTCCTGCCTCCTTATACCTGCCCCATCTCAAGTCCTGCCTCTTTATACCTGCCCCATCTCAAGTCCTGCCTCTTTATACCTGCTCCAGCTCAAGTCCTGTCTCTTTATACCTGCCCCATCTCAAGTCCTGCCTCCTTATACCTGCCCCATCTCAAGTCCTGCCTCTTATACCTGCCCCATCTCAAGTCCTGCCTCCTTATACCTGCCCCATCTCAAGTCCTGCCTCTTTATACCTGCTCCAGCTCAAGTCCTGTCTCTTTATACCTGCACCAGCTCAAGTCCTGTCTCTTTATACCTGCTCCAGCTCAAGTCCTGTCTCTTTATACCTGCTCCAGCTCAAGTCCTGTCTCTTTATACCTGCCCCATCTCAAGTCCTGTCTCTTTATACCTGCCCCATCTCAAGTCCTGTCTCTTTATGCCTGCCCCATCTCAAGTCCTGTCTCTTTATACCTGCCCCAGCTCAAGTCCTGTCTCTTTATACCTGCCCCAGCTCAAGTCCTGCCTCTTTATACTTGCTCCAGCTCAAGTCCTGTCTCTTTATACCTGCTCCAGCTCAAGTCCTGTCTCTTTATACCTGCTCCAGCTCAAGTCCTGTCTCTTTATACCTGCTCCAGCTCAAGTCCTGTCTCTTTATACCTGCTCCAGCTCAAGTCCTTTCTCTTTATACCTGCCCCATCTCAAGTCCTGTCTCTTTATGCCTGCCCCATCTCAAGTCCTGTCTCTTTATACCTGCCCCAGCTCAAGTCCTGCCTCTTAAGACCTGCCCCAGCTCAAGTCCTGCCTCTTTATACCTGCCCCATCTCAAGTCCTGCCTCTTTAGACCTGCCCCAGCTCAAGTCCTGCCTCTTCATACCTGCCCCAGCTCAAGTCCTGTCTCTTTATGCCTGCCCCATCTCAAGTCCTGTCTCTTTATACCTGCCCCAGCTCAAGTCCTGCCTCTTAAGACCTGCCCCATCTCAAGTCCTGTCTCTTTATACCTGCCCCAGCTCAAGTCCTGTCTCTTTATACCTGCCCCATCTCAAGTCCTGCCTCCTAAGACCTGCCCCAGCTCAAGTCCTGCCTCTTTATACCTGCCCCAGCTCAAGTCCTGCCTCTTTATACCTGCCCCATCTCAAGTCCTGCCTCTTTAGACCTGCCCCAGCTCAAGTCCTGCCTCTTTATACCTGCCCCATCTCAAGTCCTGTCTCTTTATGCCTGCCCCATCTCAAGTCCTGTCTCTTTATACCTGCCCCAGCTCAAGTCCTGTCTCTTAAGACCTGCCCCAGCTCAAGTCCTGCCTCTTTATACCTGCCCCATCTCAAGTCCTGTCTCTTTATACCTGCCCCAGCTCAAGTCCTGACTCTTAAGACCTGCCCCAGCTCAAGTCCTGTCTCTTTATACCTGCCCCAGCTCAAGTCCTGACTCTTTATACCTGCCCCATCTCAAGTCCTGCCTCTTTATACCTGCCCCATCTCAAGTCCTGCCTCTTTATACCTGCCCCATCTCAAGTCCTGCCTCCTTATACCTGCCCCATCTCAAGTCCTGCCTACTTATACCTGCCCCATCTCAAGTCCTGCCTCTTTATACCTGCCCCATCTCAAGTCCTGCCTCCTTATACCTGCCCCATCTCAAGTCCTGCCTCTTTATACCTGCTCCAGCTCAAGTCCTGTCTCTTTATACCTGCCCCATCTCAAGTCCTGCCTCCTTATACCTGCCCCATCTCAAGTCCTGCCTCCTTATACCTGCCCCAGCTCAAGTCCTGTCTCTTTATGCCTGCCCCATCTCAAGTCCTGTCTCTTTATACCTGCCCCAGCTCAAGTCCTGCCTCTTAAGACCTGCCCCATCTCAAGTCCTGTCTCTTTATACCTGCCCCAGCTCAAGTCCTGTCTCTTTATACCTGCCCCATCTCAAGTCCTGCCTCTTAAGACCTGCCCCAGCTCAAGTCCTGCCTCTTTATACCTGCTCCAGCTCAAGTCCTGTCTCTTTATACCTGCCCCATCTCAAGTCCTGTCTCTTTATACCTGCCCCAGCTCAAGTCCTGCCTCTTTATACCTGCCCCAGCTCAAGTCCTGACTCTTTATACCTGCCCCAGCTCAAGTCCTGTCTTTTATACCTGCCCCAGCTCAAGTCCTGACTCTTTATACCTGCCCCATCTCAAGTCCTGCCTCTTTATACCTGCCCCATCTCAAGTCCTGTCTCTTTATACCTGCCCCAGCTCAAGTCCTGTCTCTTTATACCTGCCCCATCTCAAGTCCTGCCTCTTTATACCTGCCCCAGCTCAAGTCCTGTCCTCTTTATACCTGCTCCAGCTCAAGTCCTGTCTCTTATACCTGCTCCAGCTCAAGTCCTGTCTCTTTATACCTGCCCCAGCTCAAGTCCTGTCTCTTTATACCTGCCCCATCTCAAGTCCTGTCTCTTTATGCCTGCCCCATCTCAAGTCCTGTCTCTTTATACCTGCCCCAGCTCAAGTCCTGCCTCTTAAGACCTGCCCCAGCTCAAGTCCTGCCTCTTTATACCTGCCCCATCTCAAGTCCTGCCTCTTTATACCTGCCCCAGCTCAAGTCCTGCCTCTTCATACCTGCCCCAGCTCAAGTCCTGCCTCTTTATACCTGCTCCAGCTCAAGTCCTGTCTCTTTATACCTGCCCCAGCTCAAGTCCTGTCTCTTTATACCTGCCCCAGCTCAAGTCCTGCCTCCTTATACCTGCCCCAGCTCAAGTCCTGTCTCTTAAGACCTGCCCAGCTCAAGTCCTGTCTCTTTATACCTGCCCCAGCTCAAGTCCTGACTCTTAAGACCTGCCCCAGCTCAAGTCCTGTCTCTTTATACCTGCCCCAGCTCAAGTCCTGTCTCTTTATGCCTGCCCCAGCTCAAGTCCTGCCTCTTATACCTGCCCCAGCTCAAGTCCTGCCTCTTTATACCTGCTCCAGCTCAAGTCCTGTCTCTTTATACCTGCTCCAGCTCAAGTCCTGTCTCTTTATACCTGCCCCAGCTCAAGTCCTGTCTCTTTATACCTGCTCCAGCTCAAGTCCTGTCTCTTTATACCTGCACCAGCTCAAGTCCTGTCTCTTTATACCTGCTCCAGCTCAAGTCCTGTCTCATTAAACCTGCCCCAGCTCAAGTCCTGTCTCTTTATACCTGCCCCATCTCAAGTCCTGTCTCTTTATACCTGCCCCAGCTCAAGTCCTGTCTCTTTATACCTGCCCCATCTCAAGTCCTGCCTCTTAAGACCTGCCCCAGCTCAAGTCCTGCCTCTTTATACCTGCTCCAGCTCAAGTCCTGTCTCTTTATACCTGCTCCAGCTCAAGTCCTGTCTCTTTATACCTGCTCCAGCTCAAGTCCTGTCTCTTTATACCTGCCCCATCTCAAGTCCTGTCTCTTTATGCCTGCCCCATCTCAAGTCCTGTCTCTTTATACCTGCCCCAGCTCAAGTCCTGCCTCTTAAGACCTGCCCCAGCTCAAGTCCTGCCTCTTTATACCTGCCCCATCTCAAGTCCTGCCTCTTTAGACCTGCCCCAGCTCAAGTCCTGCCTCTTCATACCTGCCCCAGCTCAAGTCCTGTCTCTTAAGACCTGCCCCAGCTCAAGTCCTGCCTCTTTATACCTGCCCCAGCTCAAGTCCTGTCTCTTTATACCTGCCCCAGCTCAAGTCCTGACTCTTAAGACCTGCCCCAGCTCAAGTCCTGACTCTTAAGACCTGCCCCAGCTCAAGTCCTGTCTCTTTATACCTGCCCCAGCTCAAGTCCTGACTCTTAAGACCTGCCCCAGCTCAAGTCCTGTCTCTTTATACCTGCCCCAGCTCAAGTCCTGACTCTTTATACCTGCCCCATCTCAAGTCCTGCCTCCTTATACCTGCCCCATCTCAAGTCCTGCCTACTTATACCTGCCCCATCTCAAGTCCTGTCTCTTTATACCTGCTCCAGCTCAAGTCCTGTCTCTTTATACCTGCTCCAGCTCAAGTCCTGTCTCTTTATACCTGCTCCAGCTCAAGTCCTGTCTCTTTATACCTGCTTCAGCTCAAGTCCTGTCTCTTTATACCTGCTCCAGCTCAAGTCCTGTCTCATTAAACCTGCCCCAGCTCAAGTCCTGTCTCTTTATACCTGCTCCAGCTCAAGTCCTGTCTCTTTATACCAATGTCTGCGCTCTGATAATCTAGAAAAAAATAGATTTTGACACGCCCCTCAATGAGCTTCCGTCTGTGTCTCAGACTGCGTTATGAGCTGGAAGATACAACCCATTATGTTTATGTTTTTTAACATCCTTCCTAACTATGAAGATCAACGGAATGGTACCGGAGTAGTAGAACCAGGAGGAATGTAAAACAGAGGGACTCCATTTTTTGTGCTCTCAGGAATTGTGTAGTTCTCAGGAATAGAGTTAAAGGACTGGAGGTGCACCAACATCTGATCTGTTTGATTGATGCTGTAAAAGAGGCAGAACATTTTTTAAATCAATGACACTTAGAAAAAGTGTTTTTGCAGACACTAAAATGATGTCTTACCTCTGCAGTGTGTTCCAGAAGCGACGAATGACAGAGGTGCGGTACGGGCTGGTGATGGGCTTCCTCTGGGTGCAGCTGATGTCATGGAGGATGTCGTAGCTCCCCTCCATTGTCACCTCCACCCGGGTGCTTCTCTTAGAGGGATCTAAAGGCCAAGGAGCTGTGGCCAGATACTCGATGTGCATGTTATGTTTCCACAGCAGCACAAGCTTGACCTCCAGCAGGCTGCCACCTACAGAAAATTGGATGTCAATTGACAAGGCAAGAAAAACTCAATCAAATGCTTTAAAAGGTTTGGACTTTGACAGACCCATTCAAAACCAATTCTCTGCCCTCTTTGGACTTAATCACTACACCATCATAAACATTTACATTTTTCGCTTTTATCCAAAGCAACTTACAAGTGAGAAAAACAATGGAAGCAATTTTAACAACACAAGGAACAAAACGCATAAGTGCACCAAAAACTAGTCAGTTAGAACCCAGCACAGTTTACAGAGCTTTCTTTTTTTTGAAGAAAAGGAATTGATAGAAAGGAAGTATAATTCAGTGTTTGTCAGTCAGGTGTTGATGGAAGAGTTGTGTTTTTAGCAGGTAGATTATTCCACCAATGTGGAACAGAGCCAGAGAAGGTGATGGGGCGGCAGTAGCTCAGTGGGTAGAGTGGTTGTCTTTCAACCAGAAGGTAGGCGGTTCGATTCCCACTCTCCCCACAGTTCATACTGTCGTTGTGTCCTTGGGCAAGACACTTAACCCACCTTGCCTCCAGTGACTGTAACACTGGTAATTACGTTAGAACAATGTAAGTCGCTTTGGATAAAAGCGTCAGCTAAATGAATAAATGTAAATGTAAATGTAGAAGGTACATGAGAAGGATTAACTTTTTACTTTTTGGGATGGTACCACCAGAGCGCAAGGATCTGGTAGGAACATAGGTCTGTATTAGTGAGTGAAGATATGAGGATGAGGAACCAGTGGTGGTCTTGTAGGCCAAGAGCATAGCTTTGAACTTATTACACTAATAAGAAATACATATGACATTTGGATGGATGATTTTAATGTTTTTCTGTTGATTGGAGTCATGGAAAGATAAAGTAATAGATAGTAGATAGTAAAGCATTCGGGAGATTCCCCAAGGCTCTGCTCAAGTCCCACTTGGTAGCATCACTGATTCAGAGATATCATATTGTTCTTGTATACCTTTGGTAAGGCTGATCTCTCTGATGGTGTAGCCCTCCCGGAGTCGCACTGACACCACACTGATCAGGTGGGCATGGACCTCTTTCTCTGTGTGCTTCTTCCTCCTCATCACCAGAGCAGGGTTACCGCTAGC
The DNA here is from genome assembly GCA_024416835.2 of Perccottus glenii. Classification (NCBI taxonomy): domain Eukaryota; kingdom Metazoa; phylum Chordata; class Actinopteri; order Gobiiformes; family Odontobutidae; genus Perccottus; species Perccottus glenii. The sequence continues at coordinate 1,019,558 of CM044559.2, read as the reverse complement.
AGACACCAGATGCTCATTGAACAGCTTATGCTGGGACACTAGACAGCAGTCAAAAAATAAAGCTTAAAAGCCTGATCATCATTAACAAATTAAAACAATTAACAATGGTTATCTTAGCAACTACATGAGTATTCTTTGAAAGGAGATGAAATGTGGATGTCTGAAGTGAAATAATAATAAATATTATTATATAAAAAGTAGAGAGGACATCCTGGTGTGGAGCAGTGTGGGCGACTGGAGGTACAAATGTATTGCTGCTGCAGCAAACCTTCGACTTTTCGGGGCAATAACACTCAAGTTCACTCAAAAGTCCTAGTAATAAAAAATAACTAGAATACTGTACTGAACCTAGGGCTGGCTCTATCATTGCATCCCTGTGACCAAGTCTGACAATGAGGTGATTCATTTTCAATTCAAAAGTATCCCTCACCAGAAAAGTACTCAGAGTACATAGACTCAGAGCTCTTGAGGAAGGAGTAGGTCAGGAAGGCCTTGTGGTAAGTGTTCATTTCCTGACTGTTCAGATCCACCTCGGGACAGCTGGGCAGGTATGAGCCAAATGTGGCCAGCGAGATGAACCTCATGAGCTCCACGTTGGGAACATAGCCAAAACTGCAGTCATAGGAGTAAGAGCCACCCACCTGGAAAGAGATACATCATACTATCAGTTAGTATTAATAGTTCACATTGTACATAAACTACACTGTACACTATATCCCAGTTTCCAACGTCAGGTAGGGTTCAGTCTGATATTTTAATGAAAGGTCCCAAAATAAGCATCCTTCTTAAGCCGTTTACATGACAATGCGTTTTGTCGAAACCGCAATGATTCTGTTGTGGATTGGCCTCTGGTCTACACGAAGACAGCATTCTCACTCAGTAAAAAATGCTTAAATGGTGTTGCTTAACAATGCAGTCTAGTGATCAATAATCCTCCCTCAGCCAAAGCACACATTCAAAATGGAAAACACTAAGAAGCTACATTTTCTCAAACAATGCTTGTCTGTTCTTCTGACAACACAAGATGCTCAGAAGAAAGAATCACATGCACTGTGTTTAAAAACTCAACCAATATTTTCTATGTGCGTTTGGCTGTTTGGCATCATTTGGCTGTGATTTCCTGCATTTGGCCCAAAGGTCTGAACTATCAGCAAACGCGCTTTCACACTACAAACCAGTTTGGTCCGGGCCATGACCAAAGAGCAGCTGTTTGGTCTGGACTACTACTCTGGCCCACTGGAGTTTTCACACCTGAAGATTTGGTTCAAAGCAAACGGGAAAGTCCCAAAGTCCGGTCCGTTTATTGCAGCAGTATACCTCCAGTCTCCAAGGTCAATGGCATTGACATTTATTTTAATTACTACACCCTTCACACAGAAAAAACAAGCTAGAGCAGGGGCCTAGTGACTTCGGTTTACCTGTACAAAAGAGCAGGCAATGGTGCCGCTTCTGAGCTGGTTCAGCAGGGTTTCACACATGGCTACATCAGGAACGCTAGTCACTCCGTCTGTGATTATTATAAGACCTGCACAACAAAAGAAAAACGATAACTCATTATCCTTTTGTTTGATTGACATCCTGATACAATAGGATTAAACTTAATCAGAGTCTGTGAAATGTAATCAAAAACACCACTCCAGAGAATAAACATACTGCTGGCTCTAAGTAAACCTTTATCTGAGGTTTGTACCTGCGCTGGAGTTCGGAGGAAGCAACTGCAGAGCGAGAATGCCCTGCCGAACCATGCTGACCAGGCCCATGTCTGCTGACACCATAGATATACTGGGCTTTCTCGACCAGGACTCTTCACGGTTTAGGCCATCTGGTGTTTGGACTGGCTGTGCTACCTGTATGCAAATTAACTATTAAAGTGCTCTGAAGGCAACATCATACAACATGACAAAAGCCTCGAAAAGTGAAATGTTTTAGAGAGTAAAAGTCACAATTTTAGGCCACTTGAATTAGTCCATTGCCACAGTTTACTTGCCTGTAGATACTGCTGATGCAGCACTTCTGCGATGTTGTTCTCCACAGCTCTGAGCTGCTGGTAGATGTGGTTCAGGAACTGATCCAGGTCTGTCTGGTCCAGCTGACAGCCCTGTACCAAGACCTGCAGGAGGACAGGAGTGTCATTTTTCATATAATTAACCCTGTTAACATATAGACACCACTTAGTTACTATCTATCTGAACAGATAGATGGGATTTAAGCAGGAATTCAAAAACAAGGAGTTTAATAAAACCTGATGAGAACTGAGCCCAATTATTGATGAATACGCCAAGATGGTGATGAAGATCTTAGGCTTGAAAAGTCGATCAGTTCCAGGGACTTTAAACGGTTGAACCAGACCAGCCAGACATCTTGACAGAACATGAAAGACCTCATCAAAAATCATCTCCCCTGTGCTGTCATCCTAAAGAAAACACACAAGAACTCATGGCATCTCACTTCAGAAGTGTGTTTATGGGTGCTCCCACCCAAAGAGCAAAGTGCTACAAGCAGACCTGGACCAAAGCACAGTGGCAACCGCCATGGCTACTTGTTATAAAAAAGAAAAAGACAACTCAAAACAACTTCAGCAACATTATCTAAAAACCATATAGGCTTGTCTGCTTCTCCAAACTACTGATGAAATTTCCAATCAGATAGTTCCCATGAATATGTGTGCATTACAATATTTACAAAGCCTTCTTTAACCTTTCAACAGGACCAAGCCGTTTACAGTTTTAATGAAACCAGTCAAGACTCCATTTGAAAGAGGATAAAAGCATGTCCACACAAAAGTGAAAGTGACCATCTGCAGTACCTCCTCCTGGCCTTGAGATACTGGAATTTTACCCGTGTTCCCTGGAATCTCTTTCCATGTGTTGTCCTGGTCTTGATCTTACTTTAGTCTCAGTCTAAAGTAAGATCAAGGGCTGGCTAGTGTCTTCTTGAATTCACTCAGTAAAGTGTTACAAGCAACCAATGATGCAATTATAATCCCCCCAAAAAGGAATTCTAACCAAAATATTACATAAACTAATTTAAATGTGGAAATTTTATTTAAATGTTTGTATGTTTACAGTACTCCATCCAAAATTTGAATTTATTGCAATTGAGTTCCTGTAAACGTTTAAATAAATTCAGAGAAATAAATGTATTGCTATTGTTATGATGATGAGAAAAACAAATGCATTTACCACAATTCCTGTGGAGGGACTGAGGTCCAGTTCGATAATGAAGCGGTATCTGCGGGCCAGGAAGGTGACCCGGGTGGAAGGCATTAACAAGTGTGACTGCGTGCAGGGAGGAAGACCCAGCTGCCATCCTTTGGGCAAAATGCTCAGCAGGTCTAATTCATTCTCTGAGTTTAACTGGAAACAAAGACAGAATCAAATGTGAAGCCAGTGATGACTAGGGCTGGGAAGATGAGCGATCACTCCTTATGGAGCTGGACATGTTATTATTCCTGTGGGTAATGTATGGAGAATCTTATTGTAAGTTACATTTGAAGATATCTCTAACAAAAAAATGGATGCACTCACCAATTCAGGCTTAGAAACTGGCCAGATAACTTGGTTTAGTTTCCCAAGAAACCACGCCAGACGCACATTGCGGGAAATGCGGTACTCATCCTTCATTAGCAGATAAATCTGGTCAGCCTCCTCCATCTGATGAGAAAATGACAGTAGTAAGAGAAAAGTGTGGGACCAATCAAACTTCCTAAAGTGATTTAGTTAAACTGACAATAGCAGTTGCAACAGTAACTGTAGACTGCACTTTTGATCATAAAAAAACACCAAAGTTCTTACAATATTACATGGACAGTTTGTCTCTGTCTTCGTCAAATCAATTCAATGAAGCTGAACTGCTGTGTTACATCTGACTGACAGCTAACCCGGGTAAACTACCTGATTAGGTTGGTGTTTTTTACTTCATTGATTTGAAACAGTATGCACCTGATAAACAAATGCAAAATGCACATTTCTTCCCATGAAAGTCTCCCTCCAAGACAACTTTTACCTCGGTGTCCTGTCTGAGGGCCATGCCGGGGCTCGCATACGGACAGCGGTGAAGGAGTAGCGCTGAGGGTTACGCTCTGGCTTGGAGTCGAGCCGTGTCCAGCTCAGGACCAGGTCCAGCTCAGGTCCAGCTCAGGTCCAGCTCAGGACCAGCTCAAGACCAGCTCAGGTCCAGCTCAGGTCCAGCTCAGGTCCAGCTCAGGACCAGCTCAGGTCCAGCTCAGGATTTTCTTCAGAAGAAGAAGTGTTGTAAAGTTTCTCATAGAGACAGAGAGCTGTTTTTAATGTAGTGTAGCTGATATGGGGTACTTCGTAATCATTTTGTGGTGGTTCATAAATACAACGTCAGGTGACCCGGAAGTGTGGCCGCTTCCTTTTCCAGTCCGGAAGAAACATGTACGTAAAAATTGTTCTGTCGTCGCAAAGCCCTCGTGCGCTTTTTACGTTCGCATGTGTTTTTTATTTTTTATATATATATTATATATATATATATTAGGGCTGGGAATCGATTAAAAAAAAATTACTAATTAATTGCACATTTTCTGTAATTAATTGCAATTAATTGTGTTTTCCCCCAAGCTTGTTATCATCAATATTTAAATGTAGAATCACCTAATTAAATTAAACAAGTATATATATATATATATATATATATATATATATAATATATGGTTATTATTATTATTATGAAGAAAAGATAACTGTACAATGAAGAACAATAGGATATATACAGCATAATATAATGTGAATAGAGAAGAACGTTACTAAAATGCTTTATGTTTGTCAGAATGGCTTCACTAGAACCTTTGAACAGAAGTTTTCTATTTCAAAATTGAATTTCATGTAGGCTCTGTGATATTTTGCTAGAATTAGCTAGAAGTAGTTCATTACATAATATAAAGTTTAGGCCACCTGCATCAATAGTTTAGTCAGTATGGACTTTTTAATAGAACGGGTTATTACTTTTACAGTGTCTTATCAGTTTGCTAGTAGCAGAGTGACAGAGTGAACATTTAAGGCAGTCTGGAGATTCCTTTGGCTTTTGTTAATGTTCTTCCTTTTAAAAGATAGCTCTCGCTGGAGCCAGTGATTCAATCTTTTTCTAGTTCTCTCGTTAAATGGGTTCAAAATGAAGTTGCACTATTCATCTTCATTTTTGGTTAGATAAGTGACTCTAGACTTTACAGAATGTTGAACAAACAATCATTACACATATAGGTAATAATTCACACTTGTTTAGGTTCAGACCGAGACCGGAGGCTTTAGAATTTGATCTTGATCTTCTTAAGAAAGAGACTTGGCCTGTAATAACTTGTCTGTCTGCTGCCAAAATACCTTGCACATTGCCTTCTAAGATGAAAGTGGAGAGAAGCTGGGTTGAGAGTAAAAATGGATAAGGAGATACTGGACAGCCTTGACAAACCTCTGAGAAACCTCAAATGTGGTGAAGTTTGATATTTAAGTTTAATGGAGGAGTTTTACAGTAGTATAATGTCCTGATTGTATTTATGAAATAATCACCAAACCCAAATTTATAGAGTGACTGATAAATAAATTCATGTTAGAGGATGTTAAAATCTTTAAAGAAATCTAAAAACAGGATAAAACTGTTGTCTGCAAACAAATGCAATGTCACAACCTCACCGATAAGTGTTTAAATGCATTTATAAAGCTAATTGTATGGATTTTGCACTTTTTTATCTACCACAAAGTTGGTCCATACAGGCACCCATACTTCTGGCATTAATCTCAAAATTCTGACTTTTATTCTCAGAACTTTATCCTCAAAAACATAAACAAAAATGGCAGAGTTGCCCAATTCTGACTTAAATCTCAGAATTCTAAATTTAATTTCAAAACTCTTCCGTCACAGTGGCCCTAATCATCTTCGATAGATAGTCTATTGCAGTCTTTATGGACAAATAATCGGCTACTGACTCTGTTATAGACTTATATTTCCACTCCTTTACTGAAGGTGGCGCACATGCATTTAGCAGCCATTTATCAGACAAAGAACAATCGTTGGGACTCATGCTCTGTGGTGGTGAGAATACACATCTAGACCTTTACCGAGTGCGAGCTAGTGCATAATTAACACCACATCCACAGATCAGTCCCGACAGAGAGCGGGTAAGTGGCACTGCTGCTCGAACACAGGCTCCGTGGCTCATGTTTTTGTTCTTTGAAGCGGGTGAGCGGGAAACGAGCCAAACTAGCCCTGACATCTGGAACAAATCAGAAAAAAAACTAGAATTAAAACTGCAAGCAGTGATATAGGGCGAACGCGGAAGGATACGTATCAGTGTCCTGTGCATCACCAAGCATGGCTCGATCTGAGAAATAAATCTACCAATCTGTAATAAGGTCTGACTTTTTCACTCATTTGGGCGTGGCCCTGGTAATACGGTAGGGCGTGGTCATCATTGGCGGGTTTTTTTTTTTCTCGGCATCATGTAAAGAATGTATCTACCATATTTCATTTGTCTAAAACAAACATTTTTTTTCAACTATAACATTTTAATGGGCGCCGGAGATCCATTTTTAAAAATAGAGGTTTTATTTATACATCCTTGTGTTCAGGGCATGAAGATGCAGAAAAAAATGTCATTGGGTCAACCAGATCTGCCGATGGCTGTGTTAAGTTTTCATGCATCCCAAAATGGACATCTCTTTGCAGGCTTGCAAAAGCCACACCCTAAAAAATAATTTTAATAACTTTGGTGCCAGATATTTAAAAATAAATTTGACCAAGTCTGGAGCCTTTCGCATAAAAGCCCTATTATTGGCCCAAGTGGCTGGAGACCCATTTTTAAAGATGATGTTTTTTTATCAGTACAACATTGTGTTCAGGTCATAAATGTGCACTCCATTGGGTCAAACCAGATCCGACAATGTTTGTGAGAGTTACAGGACTTTTAATAACCTTTTTTTTTTACACTAAAATGGCCGCCGCGCCATGGCCACACCCTAGGTCTAATAATCCTTTTAACAACTTTTAATGCCACGTGTCTGGATGATGTGGACCAATTTGAAGCCTGTCAGATGAAAACCCTAGGACGAGATTGTCAAAGTATGAGGGCACAAATTTGAACCAATATGGCCGACTTCCTGCTTTGTTTATGGTAGGCACCTTTTGTGCTCGGGTCCTAATTATTACCCTATAACACTGTAAGTATAGTGTAAATAGAGAAAAAGGCTGAAGCATTAACTCTGCAGAATAGATTGAGTTTGTTCAGACACAGAGTGTTGATAATTCACAAATCAATGTTTTAATTTAAAAGTGAAAAACTGGTACCAACACCTGACTCTTGAGAATGTCACCTGACCGAATTTATCTCATGGTGACGTAGCCCCTCATTATTCTCATTTTGGAGATTGAGTAGCCTATAGGATAGTGACTTCAGTGTTTACTACGCCCCTCCCAAAGCGGACCACAAAGCCGGAACCGCTTGGAACTGCAGGCCGAGGGGTCCCGCTTTGGATCCCTTTCGGTAATGGACCCTCAATGTACTGTCCCAGTAGAAACAATAAACACAGAATTAGAATGGATAGTCATCTACAAGAATTGGTATGGAGGATCTTAGTTCTATTACATCCATCCATCCATCTTCTACCGCTTATCCGGGGCCGGGTCGCGGGGGCAGCAGTCTGAGCAGAGACGCCCAGACACTTCCTCCAGCTCTTCCGGGGAATACCGAGGCGTTCCCAGGCCAGCTGAGAGACATAGTCCCTCCAGCGTGTCCTAGGTCTTCCCATCCCACCAATCATTTAGATGTCATTTAGATTATTTTGCCTTAAACACAAATTTCTATTTTGTTGTGCTTTTGATTAACTAATTCTATCGAATGTGTGCTTTTGTTGGTTTATGTCTGTAGTGGTCTAGCTGGTCTATATTTTGCCTGGCTTGTCAGTTCTGCGGCTGTTCTGTAACAGTTGTTTTTAGATATTTGCAGTTCTGGGTGTTTCAAATATTATTTTAATCAATGAACTGCTCTTTGGTCTTCCTTTTTAAAGGCGGCATGAATGACTTTGCAGTTCTTAAAACCGGGCGGAAGATGCCCCTCATTGGACTGGGAACATGGAAGAGTGAGCCTGGAAAAGTACAGTTTTCAAATTTCTCTTTACTTTTTGGATAGTTGTTTATTTTAATTCTAACCTCAATTATCCACGAGTTTGCCTTGTGCTTGAAAAATACTCTTAAAACAACGCTACCATGATTTTCCTGATTATTTTAGGTAAAACAAGCAGTTATCTGGGCCTTGCAGTCTGGCTATCGTCACATTGACTGTGCAGCAATTTATGGCAATGAGGCTGAGATTGGAGAAGCCTTACAGGAGACACTTGGCCCCGGAAAGGTGAAAGTGTATTGGATCTGCAGCTGTGGACAAACAATGATGTGGCTTGGCTTTTAGAATGATTTATTTTAAACAATGTTAATATTGTATTCTGTGTGCTTTTTATCTAAGCTCAACTGACATTTTGTCCCAATGTACTGACGTGTTGTCATGTTGCAACAGGCCCTGAGACGCGAGGATGTGTTCATCACGTCTAAGCTGTGGAATACCAAGCATCACCCAGAGGATGTGGAGCCATCCCTCCTGAAGACCCTGAAGGACCTCAAACTGGAGTATCTGGACTTGTACCTCATCCACTGGCCCTATGCCTTCCAGTGAGCTTCTAATAAGAAAAGCCATGTCTTAAAAAAGCACCTTTCCATTTCAGGAATCCTGTCCTGTGGAGAAAGTGACTGCTGTGTTTATAGAGTTGTAGTCATAAGTTTACAAAATGTTTGGCCATTTTTCAGAGAATATGAATGACAACACAAAAATCTTTCTTTTACTCATAGTTGGTAATGGCTGAAAACATTTATTGTCAAACAATTGTTCACTCTTTTTTTTTTTTTAAATCATAATTTACATTTAGTCATTTAACAGACGCTTTCATTTAAAGTGACTTACATTAAGGTTCCATTCACCAGTGTTACAGCGGGAACACCACTGGAGGCAAGGTGAGTTAAGTGTCTTGCCCAAGGACACAACAACAGTATGAACTGTGGGGAGAGCGGGATTCGAACCGCCTACCTTCCGGTTGAAGGACGACCGCTCTACCACTAAACCACTCCTGTGTATTAATTCTTTTTTCTTTGCATCCCAAACAATTTTTCTGGCAGTTGTGGCTGAAATCTTTGGTCTACCGGACCCTGGTTTGGTTTCAACAGGATTCCTCGTTTTGCACTTCTTAGAGTTTGAACACTGCTGACACTGGCATTCTCAATTCCTTTTTATATCCATTTCTTGTTTTATACAATTCAATTACCTTTTCTCACAGATCCTTTTGACAATTCTTTTGCTTTCCCCATGACTCAGACAGAAACGTCAGTGCAGCAGTGGATGAGAGATGCAAGGGTCTGTCAGGAGTCCAGAAACTCACTGACCTTTTATACACACACACACTGATTACAAGGTGAGGATGGTTTGTAGCCATTCAAGCCCATTTGTGTCACTTGTGTGCATGTTCTCAGGCCAAAATCACCAGGGTATGTAAACTTTTGGTCAGGGTCATTCGGGTAGTTTCTGTTGTCATGATTAAAAAGTGTTCCAGTGTCCGTAGCACTGGTGTATGAATGTGTGTGACTGTAGAGGTGTGTTTGGTGGTGGTCGGAGAAGGTTGAGCGCCGTGTGTATGGCAGCCCCCATCTCTGTCTGCCCCAGGTGTGAATGTGTGTGAATGGGGTGAGTGGAAGCATGATGTAAAGCGCTTTGGGTGCCTGAGATGGGTGCAAAAAGTGCTATATAAATGCATGCCATTTACCATTTTTTTATTTTTTATTTATTTATTTTTTAAAAGAGTAAACACAGTTGTTTGACAATGAACGGCTTCACTCAACCACTAACTGCAGGGAATGTTTTTTTTTTGTGTGTGTTATCTTTCATGTTCCCTGAAAAATGGCCAGTCATGCCAGGCAGAGTATGTAAACTTTGAATGTATATGGAGATAAACGGTTGACTATAACAACAGATGACAGCTATCATTTATTGAGATAAAAAAAATAGTCGGGTATGTATTAGATTAACAAAACAAACTCATTAACAGGTATGAAAGGAATACTGAATACAGAAAAAGCAGTATGAAAGGAATATTGTATTTTATACAATAGAAAGCTAGTTTATTTTTTCAAGCAGAGGAGAATGTCTGAACCAAAACTTTTGTATGCTGTGATTTTGCTTTTATTAGACGAGGAGAAGAACCTTTTCCTAGAAAGGAAGATGGCACACTGCTGTATGATGACATTGACTACAAGGTGACCTGGGCCGCAATGGAGAAGCTGGTGGAGAAGGGTCTTGTTCGAGCAATTGGCCTGTCCAACTTCAACAGTCGTCAGATAGATGACATCCTCTCCGTTGCCAACATTAAACCTGCTGTCCTTCAGGTTCAGTAGCAGTTGTACCAGCCTCTTAACTATCTATTATCAGCTCACCTTCTTGTGTTGCCTGCAGGTAGAAGGCCATGCATACCTGGCTCAGGAACAGCTACTGGCTCATTGCCGAGACCAAGGTCTGATAATGACTGCATACAGCCCTCTAGGTTCTCCAGACCGGGCCTGGAAACATCCAGATGAACCTGTTCTCCTCCATGAGCCCTTAATTGCCACTCTTGCAGAAAAATATAAAAAATCTCCTGCTCAGATTATTCTCAGGTGATTATTTTGCGATGAAATTAAATTTCTTAATATCTAAAACAAAAAGGTTAACCAAGCCAGAATAGGACCATCTTAAAAAGTCTTTTTTTCTTGTCTTTCTAGGTGGCAGACACAGAGAGGTGTGGTAACAATCCCAAAGAGTGTGACACTGTCCCGAATCAAAGAGAACATACAGGTAGAGCATAATACAGATTAAAGCCTTTTTTTATGCAGCTTTCCAGTATATTAAATGGGCTAATATGGATAAATAAACACAAATAAGCATTAAACAGGGTCATTGTAAAATTTTGGTAGTCACTGCTAATTTAATGTCTTTGTTTTTAGGTGTTTGACTTTACCCTTGAAGCAGAGGAAATAAAGAGTATCACAGCCCTTAATAAAGACTGGCGCTACATTGTACCAATGATTGAAGTGAGTGTAAATGACTCCCACATAGGATGTGCAAGTGCATTCATTAGATTTATTGATATTCTGAGAAATATTATCTGAAACAATAACAGCAAACCTTGAGATTTTTCATCTTAAAATTGTGTTGTAGAATAAAAAGAATATGTAGGCAACTGCAGTCCATTGGCAAACAAACCAGACCAATTTCTCCAATATCTAGATCAGACAAATTCAAATCAATGCAAAATTAAGATTGTGAGATCATCTATAGCTAAAAAGGCAATAAACAATTTCAGTGTTTTAGTCTGGACATTCATTAGGCTACCTAAATGTACTTTCTTCTGGTGTTGCAGGTGGAAGGAAAGCATGTTCCCAGGGATGCAGGACATCCTCACTACCCCTTCAATGACCCATACTAGGGACTTGCGCTACTGCCTGCTACTGACGTTGTGCCTTTGAGAATCTCATATCACTAAAATTCCTCCAGTATCTTATTGCTGGTATTTGTGTCTTTTTGTCAAACCATGCATTACAATATTGTAAGTTACTGTGATCATAGTAATATAGCATGGCTGTGGCTTTTGTTTATATATATATATATATATAATAATTTGTTATTTCTCTTTTTTGTAGCAGTGTAATTTTGTAATTAAATGCTAAACATTTTCCCAAATGTGACTAGTGTTATGGCATTAAAGAAACTACGTACATATTAGGTGTTCTATTACAGTGGGTTCTGTCTGGGTTCTCTTCCTCTCCTCATCTGTGACGTGTGGAGGTGAATTAGTGAATCTGAATTGCCCAAAGTAAATAAAAGTGAGTGAATAGTCTGTCATTGTATACATCCAAGTGTTGGCCCCTGTGTACGCCACCTCACACCCAAAGCAGCTGCAGTATGCTCTGGCCTCCTGTGACACAAGCTCAGGATGTTCTTTTAGACATTTGTAAGTATTATATAAAATTGCTGTCCTGCTTTGGAGAAGCAAAAGGTACACCGACCACTGAAATTGTTTTCCATAAAAATGTTTGCACATAAAGCAGAAATGTGGACAGTATCCCTGGTCACCTGTGCTGTTGGACTCATCTCCTGTAAAGCCTGCTCCGTGCTCATCCTGGACGCTTGGTGTTGGCCAATAATCTGTAAAAAGGTTGTGCATTTCAGTGTCATTACAGTGCACATTTTTATGCCTTCTATATGTATTTAGCGTATATACAAAATGTTTGTGCCCACGTTACTGTCAATGTGTCTTCCAAAGTGATGTATTTGTAGTTGGGGGGCTCTAAGCTCTGCACCAGACGAGTGTGTAGATCATGGCTGCTGCTGATGAACTGTGTGGTTAAGGCAAGCTGCTGTTTCAGTGTTTCAAAAAGAACCAACGTGGATGGACTGTAAGAGATATGAGCTGACAAAATAAACACAAGTTAGGCTTAGCAAAACGAAACAACAGCTTAGAAGTGACTGGTTAAACTATCTCCACTACAAACATTTACAGTGTACGGTAGGTTTTAGTTGCTTAGAGTCAAATAAAGCACATGATGGCATTGATATAATAAAGTATAGATAATGTTTTAAATCACTTTGAAGCATAGTCCGGGACAAGAAATGTTAAATTCCACTGGGCTTGAAGTTTTTAATATTCAAAAAGTAGGCCTGCTTTTAGTTTGTATTTCATTACAGTGAAACAGCTCCAGTTATTTTCCGTGCACAGTATACAGCGCCTCCTGTAGATGTCAGTGCATGGACACCAAAGGCCTGTTAAATACACTTGTTTTTTGACTTCTTAAAATCTGCATTAGTGAGCACTTGTTTAAAAAATCCACAATTACTGCAATAGGCATTGGACTACATAAGGAAGAAAACTTGCATTAATATTGTTATTATTATTATTATTATTATTATGGTTACGTGCATCTGTTAGGATTTTTTTGTTTTGTTCTTTGTCTACACCTGTGAGCGTTAATTTGACCCCCTGATTACGCTCCAAAGACGTACCAAACTTTGCCCAAAATTTAAGATCGGCAAAAAAAAATTTTTTTGAGGTCCCATATAAACTCATAAAAGGGGCTCTGAAAAACTGAAAATACATTACAAAATGGCAAACTTCCTGTTGGTTTCAACCAAATTTTGTTTTTCTATGTTAGAAAATAATGACTTTCCCTTTCCATAGGCCTAATGCATTTTTGATTTTCCAGGGGTCCTAATTCTTCTTTCTTGGGGACTTTAAAAAAAAAAAAAAATTTTTTTATATAGTGCTTTTCCATCTAGTAGGCACTCAAAGCACTTTACCAGTGTAACAGCTGGAACACCACTGGAGGCAAGGTGGGTCAAGTGTCTTGCCCAAGGACACAACGACAGTATGAACTATGGGGAGACCAGGATGTTATGATGTTTTGGGATGTTTCGAGCTGGGATCGAACCGTCTACCCGCCGGTCGAAGGACGGCCGCTCTACCCACTGAGCTACTGCCGCGGACTTTAAATACATTTTTAGCCAGGCTTGGATTTTGAGCAAAGTCTTCTGACTTTTTGTGCATGTTCAGGGAGTCAAATTTGCGCAAGAAGAGGCAGAAAAAGCGGAATAATAATGGACGCTAACAGATTTAGGCCCTCCTGGCTATCGACGGCTTGGATCAAATAATATTAATAATAACAAAATAAATAATAATAATAATAACAAAATAAATAAATACTAATAATAATAATAACAATAAACTTACCATTCACATATTCTGGACTAACATGATGAGCAGTTTCCAGACCAGGGCCCACAGAAGTAACTCCTAAAATAAAAAAACAATATAAAATAAAATAAACAAGGCATGATTACTACATGTTGTTTGATTGTTTGGACTTGTTTTTAATAACTATTCTAATAATTTCTGAACTAGCGCATCACCTAATCACCTATTCATTTTGAGAGACAAAAACTAAGACTTAACGTCAATTCTGCCTTGAAAGGTAATTTTTGAATTTTAGTAGAAACGTTTGAGAAGACTAACCATCATGTGTCTGTACTGCTTTATCCCTTAAGCCCCTAGCAGAAGGTTTTTGGGTCTGGTTCCATGATGTGTTGCCGACATGAGGTTTAGATGATCTTCTGCTGAGTGACTGTTCCGTCCTACTTCCATCTGAGCTCTCCGAGTACGGGGTACCACTTGTGTTAGTGAAAGTGTTGGAGTAATCATATTCTGTTTGTGCCTCTGACACATGTGAAGGTAGCGGGTCGCCTCCCTCGCCCTGAATGTGCTCCGAGATCTGGCTGAGGCTGGAATCTGGCGCAGACGTGCCAACACTCTCAAAGTCACTTTGGTAGTCCAGCTCCTCCTCTTCCTCCTGCTTTCTCTCTTCTGCCTTTTGTTGTTGTGGCCTTTCCATCGAGAAGGCACTGGGCTCCTGTTGTGGACGGCAGTGAGAGGGAGATAAAAGAACTTACAAAATGTCAATCACAGAACAGAAAAAGTGGTGAGTGCACTATCTGTTAGGATTTTTTTTATATTTTATTTTTTTGTCTTCACCTGGGAGCGCTAATTTGGCCCAAGGAATGTGCTCAAAAACTGAAACAAAATTCAGGATTGATGAAAAATGATTTATTTTGGAGCACCTACACAAACCCATGAAAAGGGGGCTCTACAGCGCACCCTGGAAAAGTGAAAATACTTTACATCCATTTAAAGTGTAAGTAAATTTTTTTTGGCCTAGAGTCATGAACCGTAGAATAAAAGTTCTACACAAGGCAAACAAAATATATTATTATGGCTTTGCCCCCTGACAAACAGGAAGTCCGACATTATGGCTGGAACGCACAACCCCCTAAATCGTACCCCACATGCAAAATGCTATTCCGCCTACGGTTTTCATCCAAAAAGGCTCTAAATTTGGTAATCATCATCTACAAAAGTGGGGCATCAAAAGTATCAGCAGTTTTTGAGGAAGACTTACGGTTTGCAGTGGCGTTGCCGCAAACTTTGTGTTTGTTTGTGATTCGCCAAAATTCTGATATTTTGCTCAAACACTGTCGGATTGACTTGTACACAATGACACCCTGAACACTCCGATATGCCAAACTAATGGCTAGGTTTTGAAATTGCTATCCAGTCTGAATCAGGCGTTGAAATTTAGTTTGTTGTTCGTTTTAACAGAATTTCACTGCCGTTTTTTTTTTTGTGAAAAATTGTCCCCGAAAAGTTCTCAGTCTGGCGGGCACAAGGGGGCGAGGACCGTATGACACAGCTTGCAGTTTTAATTTGTCTTTTTTCCTAGTGTAATGGAATTAATATTATTTTTCTTTTTTTTAAATTAATCAGCAGTGTAGAGTGCCATTTTCACTGATTAGTTTAAGTCATGACCCCATACCTTTCCTCTTGTATCTTCATTGAAGTCAATGTTATCAAGCCCAAGGTCATCTAACTCCATCATATTAACCCTGAAATCTGAGAAGAATGCACAAAAGTTAATCTGATTGACACTTAGTAAAGTGCTCCTGAGCAAATCAAATTATTCATCAAATACCACATCAAAGAAAAAGTATGAATTAAACATGCAACACAGCTCCATAAAAAGTATTTTGTGTAAAGGGCAATAGTAGAACTTCCAATTATACAACTAAAACCCCTCAACAGAATTAGATGAAAAAGATGCTTTTAAAATGCTTCTTGTTGCAGCAACTCTAGGTTAATTTTTGTGCTCATTAAGAAGCTTACTCTATTATTTTGCCACTTTATGATTTAAGTGTAACAGTTCACTGAAGTTGTCTTACGTCCAGAAGAAACTGAACTGGCGTTCTGAGAGTCCTCTGAGGCAGCACCAAAAAAAAAGAGCTTCTCAAAAGACAGCACCTGAGCGCAGGTGGATACAGGAGAGGAGGAGAGACACGGGGGAGAGTGGGATGGAGAAGACGCAGAATGGTTGAAGCGGGCCTGACCCGTGAAGCGGAAAGGAGAACTGGGCCGAGATGAAGAGTCTGCATTGGTGGGGTCAGGGTGGAGTTTCTCCCAGCTGTCTGAGGCCTGCTGGGATGATGACCATAGTTCCTGTACCTCTCTGTGCGATGAGCCATCATTCTGAGCCATAAACGCATTAAGACACATTAAGAAAGCTCTTAATTCTTAGGATTATCCAAAATATTGAGTATCATATTTTTGACATTTCATTAGTGCATTAAAATGGTAGATATTTGTAATCATATTTAATACCAATTGTGTCTGAATGCAAAGATGAAATCTACATTTTGGTTTAAACTCATGAAATTGTAGATATTGCCCTCTTTTTGGAAGGCAGTAACAGAAATTGGTGTATCGTTCCAAATAAATGTTTAAATTGCACAAAATTAAACATTAATAAAGTACTAAAAGTAAAATTCAAGTTCAAATTCATTTGAAAATATGGATATGGACACTAGTGTTTCTTTGTGGACTCCAGCTGAAGGCACTGAAGCACTAGGCCTGACTCTGACCGTGGTTTCTCTGGGAGTCACAGCAACAGGTGGAGGAGCATCATCCAGCACACAGTCCTTGTTCTTCAGGAAGCGCTTGCCAGTCAGACTCTGCTCGTTGCTGGACTGGACTGAATTCTTCAGTATTACATTCCGACCAGGTATCTGTCCTTGTTTCAAAGCACTTTTGGTCTGTGTGCATTTGCCAAAGTGACTTTCATTCTCAGCAAGTCTACTCAAAGCTGCAGTCTGAGAGGCTTGCCGTGATGAAGGCACATTTCTGTCCATGAGGCAAAAAAAAATATTATTTCACAAAAGAAAAGAACAGCCATGCTTCCATTGAGTATTGCTCAGTACAGGTTGGGTCTATATTATATTATATTATATTACATTATACTGTATATATATATATATATATTTTTTTTTTTTTTTTTGTGAAGAATCAACAACAAGTGGGACACAATCATGAAGTAGAATGAAATTTATTGGATATTTCAAACTTTTTTAACAAATAAAAAACTGAAAAATTGGGCGTGCAAAATTATCCAGCCCCTTTACTTTCAGTGCAGCAAACTCTCTCTAGAAGTTCAGTGAGGATCTCTGAATGATCCAATGTTGACCTAAATGACTAATGATGATAAATGGAATCCACCTGTGTGTAATCAAGTCTCTGTATAAATGCACCTGCACTGTGATAGTCTCAGAGGTCCGTTTAAAGCGCAGAGAGCCTCATGAAGAACAAGGAACACACCAGGCAGGTCCGAGATACTGTTGTGGAGAAGTTTAAAGCCGGGTTTGGATACAAAAAGATTTCCCAAGCTTTAAACATCCCAAGGAGCACTGTGCAAGCGATAATATTGAAATGGAAGGAGTATCAGACCACTGCAAATCTACCAAGAAGTGGCCGTCCCTCTAAACTTTCACCTCATACAAGGAGAAGACTGATCAGAGATGCAGCCAAGAGGCCCATGATCACTCTGGATGAACTGCAGAGATCTACAGCTGAGGTGGGAGACTCTGTCCATAGGACAACAATCAGTCGTATACTGCACAAATCTGGTCTTTATGGAAGAGTGGCAAGAAGAAAGCCATTTCTTAAAGAAATCCATAACAAGTGTTGTTTAAAGTTTGCCACAAGCCACCTGGGAGACACACCAAACATGTGAAAGAAGGTGCTCTGGTCAGATAAAACCAAAATCAAACTTTTTGGCAACAATGCAAAACGTTCTGTTTGGCGTAAAAGCAAAACAGCTCATCACCCTGAACACACCATCCCCCACTGTCAAACATGGTGGTGGCAGCATCATGGTTTGGACCTGCTTTCCTTCAGCAGGGACAGGGAAGATGGTTAAAATTGATGGGAAGATGGATGGAGCCAAATACAGGACCATTCTGGAAGAAAACCTGATGGAGTCTGCAAAAGACCTGAGACTGGGACGGAGATTTGTCTTCCAACAAGACAATGATCCAAAACATAAAGCAAAATCTACAATGGAATGGTTCACAAATAAACATATCCAGGTGTTAGAATGGCCAAGTCAAAGTCCAGACCTGAATCCAATCGAGAATCTGTGGAAAGAACTGAAAACTGCTGTTCACAAATGCTCTCCATCCAACCTCACTGAGCTCGAGCTGTTTTGCAAAACTGATAGAGACATACCCCAAGAGACTTACAGGTGTAATCGCAGCAAAAGGTTGCGTTAAAAAGTATTAAGTTAAAGGGGCTGAATAATTTTGCACGCCCAATTTTTCAGTTTTTTATTTGTTAAAAACGTTTGAAATATCCAATAAATTTTGTTTCACTTCAATGATTGTGTCACACCTGTTGTTGATTCTTCACAAAAAATTACAGTTTCATATCTTTATGTTTGAAGCCTGAAATGTGGCAAAAGGTCGCAAAGTTCAAGGGGGCCGAATACTTTCGAAAGGCACTGTATATATGTATGTATGTATGTATCTATATATCTATATATCTATATATCTATATATATATCTATATATCTATATATATATCTATATATCTATATATATATCTATATATATATATATATCTATATCTATATATATCTATATATATATATAGATAGATATATATAGATATAGATATATATATATATATATCTATATATATATCTATATATATATATATATATATATATATATAGATATATATATATATATATATCTATATATATATCTATATATATATATCTATATATATATATATATATATATATATATATATATATATATATATATATATATATATATATATATATATATATATATATATATATATATATATCTATATATATATATATATATCTATATCTATATATATATCTATATATATATATATATATATATATATATATATATATATATATATATCTCTCTATATCTATATATATATATATATATATATATATATATATATATATATATATATATAGATATATATTAAACACACATATAAATATACATACATACACTTTTATGATATTAGTATATAAATAAATAGCTTAAAAATAATTAAGATAACTATGACCAACAATGTAGTGCAAATCTTGCACATCATGTGTTTTATAATGTGTTCAGGCCAAACTAACATGCAAAACAGAATGTTACTAAATAATTGTTTTTCTCTCAATTACATAGGTTTTGTGATTATTGGAAGTCAAAATAGAAAATTCTATTAATTGCACATTCTTATTTTAGAGAGAAATAAAACAATAAACACACATTTTTAAACCTTTCTTTAGTTCATCACCTCTCGTGTGGTTCGCCTTTGTGCCAAGTCTCCAGAATGTGCTTACGCCAGGGTCAGAGCTGGTGTAGGGTTCCCTGTCTAGTTGGACTTTTATACATCCCATCTTTGACGGGGAATGTGGAATATACAACATTTTGCTGTGTATGCACCATTAGTACATGTGCTGTACTGACTCGTAACATAGCGCTCCAGTAGAGTGGTGCCCTCCTTACCTGACTTTAGGCTCATGCTGGACTGCAGTTGGTGTTTTCTTTAAGAACCTATTTACTCCTTGTCCCACAGAGCTCAAAGGTCTGGCAACCTGACACAAAAAGGTTTATAGGAGAGAAAAGTGAATCATCATCAGAGTACCGTTTTAGAAAAGGACACAAAATGGTGACCAAAATCTGGAGCTTTTTTATTAGAAACATTTTCTTGATTGAAATTTAATCCATGCCTTGTTTGTACACATAAGCAAAATCAAACTAAACTATCAAAACAACATCTAAAATCAACTATGAAGTTGCGTGCTGTGACAGCAGGGAGTGCTTTGAAATGGAATAAACAATGACACCGACTGATCCACGCTCAGGTTTAGTACTACAACATAGCCTTTCACTACATAGTGAAAAAAGTTGTGATTGGCTTTTACAATGAAATATACTAGATTATTTATAATGTGAAAACATGCATGTTGGTTATATCATTTACAGTTTTTAAATATACATTTAAATTTATTTTACACACTCAAAGCATTATCCCATGATTGTATATCGAACATTGCATCTTGCTAGTTATCGCATATCACATTTTTCTTCAATATCGAGCAGCCATAATACAAATTATTCTAGTATTCACAGGTATTTAGTTTGATTGCCATGAATAGGATTTATAAATGCACAGCCATGAACTTGCTGTATAATAATGATATTATAGCTTACTTAGTAATAAATGTCAATAATTATTTTTTCACATCTTTTTCAGTAAATCATCACAGCTTCGTATGAACAGATGTGCGGACAGCTACTTCATGTTCCACTGAGCAGCTGAGTTTTCAGAGAGCATTCCAAGAAGAAGACTTATGTTCAGAACTTTTAGTTAACTTTTAGTTCTGAAAGTTAAGTTGCATGACTTAAAGACAGTGTTTTTGTATTGTTATTAATTTAATGTATGCCTTAGTTTTTATACTTTACCCCAAATGAATGGCACTTAAATGCACTTTATTTTTATTGTTCACAGTACGAGTACAGACAGAGAAACAATGGGTAATAACTAAATGTTTATTTTTTATGTATGCATTGCATTCTATGCATTTAAAAAAAATAATTCAATTTTTCTTTAAAAAAAAAGGAAACGTAGTTGTTCTTTTTAAGACCTAGAGTCTTATTTTCTCTTGCATATTTAATATTGCACTTTAATTAAGTAAAAATACATTTTATCCGATTACTCGATTAATCTTTTAAATATTCGGTAGAATACTCGATTACTAAAATATTCGATAGCTACAGCCCTAGTAACACATTTTTAGCATTAGTGAAAGACGTCTTTCAGCGTAGCCATGTTGATAAGAAAGAGGATAAGTGAACGCTTTTTGCATTTGTCAAATTAAAAACCCGTCTCTTCCCATTTGTGCTGCCACATCATTGGTCACAAGTGGCCATTAAGGCCAATTTATACTTCTGCGTCGGGTGCGTGTAGTAGGTACGACGTAGCATATGCATTGACGTGTACCATAAGTCGTACCCTTCGCCTTCAAAAATGTAACTACGCGTCGCGACGACGCGGACTGCAAGATCTGTGATTGGTCGGCTTGGTAGTATCACGTGTCCTCCTACGCATATCCGGAATAATCTTCTGCACTCTGGACCGCCCGCCATTTTTAAATTCCGAAATTCAGTGAAAAGCCAACAAGTTTTAGTAATTTAACTAAAATTACCAGTTTTTGGACCTCGATAAGCTCCAGCTCCAACATGATCCGCTCTCTTTCAGTCGCCATTGTTCGTAGAAGCCCGCGAGGATCGAGGAATGTAAACACAGTGGAACCCGCTCGCGTAACAGACATACGCAGAAGTATAAATGCTCACGACGACGTCGCCTACGTGCGTAGCCTACAACGTACACTGGACACAGAAGTATAAATCAACCTTTAGGCCCATGGTTCGACCAAGGCTCTCTCATTGAACCCCTTATAAGGTCCTCGAGTAAGGGCGCCGCCATACAGCAATATACAGCGATACCCGGCCGTCCACCAGAGGGCAGGCTTCAAAAGCGGAAATATAAGGAGAAATCCAAAGGCGACTTTACACAAGTATAAAACTCATGTTTACAGCCTGGTACAAAAGATGGCTCTGCCCAAAACGCTGGTGAAGCGCGCTCAGCAAAGTACCATCACTAAACATCTCGCGCTGCGAAGCAGTATTGAACCAGGTCACGTGATCCATTCAGTTGCTCGTTCGGTTGTCATCGGTCACGTGTCTTTACTCGCACCAAAGCTTCGAGTTTGAAGTAGTGACGGGAAGTTCGGATCATTTTACTGACTCAGTTCTTTAAGTCTCGTTCAGCAAAATCAACAAATCTTTTTTCAAGTCATTTCGTTCATTTCAGCAGAATCTAATTAAAATGTTACATGTTAAAATTTTCAACACATTTAGTACTTTTGGAATAAAAACTATAATAACTATAAGCTAATGCAGCCATGGCCAAACTTTGAAAAATAAATTATAAATTCATTGCAGGTTGCTTCAGGCAGAGAGTTCAACTCACCTCTTAATCCAAATAGTTTTTTCCTTTGTCACTTAGTATTTAGCTTAGAATTAGTTCCGACAACAGTGTCTGGTCTGTGCCGTGACCATAGATTGTGTAATAATTATGGATGTTATCCGCCCATTGGTCCCCTATTTGCCAAAATAGCCTCAAAGTCAGGGCAAAAAAAATGGCGTTTACATCCGGACATTTCAGACTCCTTCGTCAGAGGATGTTACTAAAATGGGCAAAGGGAGTAAGCCCGTGGGTGGGCATAATGAGCGTGCGGTAATTACGCCCACTCCGCTGTAGCCGAGGCTAAGGCAATTGCTAACTTGTTGCTAACCTGTTGCTAATGCAAGTGGAGCTTCCCACCGAGCTACATTTTGTTTTTTTCAGTGGGGTTTTCCACCCTTCTCTCTTTTGTGCATGTTTTGGGGATTAAACTATAGATTGAAAGATTGTCACATACTTTTCCTAAATAGAGTTAAAACATATATTAAATGTACAATAAGAACCTGTAGATTGTGCAACTGTACTTCTAAATTAAAATAAAATGATTTTAGATTTATGAACACGCTATGTATCTCTCTCTAATATGTTATATACCGTATTTTTCGCACCATAAGACGCACCCGACCATAAGACGCACCTGGTTTTTAGAGGAGAAAAATAGGAAAAAAAATATTCTGAACCAAATAGTGTAATAAAATATTTAATAAAGTATAACAGAATAATATTTGAATTATATGACTGGAGTGAAGGGCATGTGCTCTGTGCATGTGCATGTGCAAGTGCATGTGCTCTGCTCCTCTGCTTCTGCCTTCTGCCCCTGGAAACATCTGTTAAAACATCTGCAGCAGTTTTTTGTTTTAAATTATTTTATTCATTTGTGTTCAATTACTTTTAAATAAAATACTGTGATTTTCAAAACACTGCATTCTCTTTTTTTTTTTTTTTTTTTTAATCTTAGACAATGTTGTAAACAACAAATTTGACATTTTTGTAGTTTTTGATTTTATACCACATAATCGTTTTAACCCTATTTCTTTGTGTATTCTTTAGTTAAGATCAGTTAGAGAAAGCGGTCTGAACAGGCACATGCAATATATCACACAGCTCTGCTGAATAAAAATTCTAGTGACTAAACCTGCACAGACTTAAAGCCTTTACCTTAATAGGACCCTTTTCCTTCTGGTCAGCCTCATGAGCAGGTTCCACCAGGTGGGCTTTCTGCTCAGGAGCAGAGTTTACTGAAGACAGGTCACTAAGTTCTGAGAAGACAACGTCTGTCACAGCGGTTCTGGAGTTCTAATTTATAAAGGAGGAAAGAAAAGACTTAAGAACATCTCCCAAAGGTTTGAGCGGACCTAAAGGCTAATTAGCGTATTTCAGGAACGTGCTGTCCTAATATCTTAAAAATAAGGAGATAGAGTAAAAACCAATCTCGTAGTAACCAAAATCGAGTATATTAAAACTAAGCAGCCTGTGAAATAAATTCGTGTGAATGAGTGTGGCTGACTCACGGTGCGGGCCGCTGGAGCCTCTCTGCTTTTGTGGGAGGACAGAACCGCCTGGGCTCGATCCAGAGCGGAGCTACGGCTGCCCGGCTTCCACATCTTCTCACAGTACCTGCTAAATTACCTAAATAATAAACAACATACCGTATCTCTTTTACCATAACGTTGTTCCTTTTCTCTGCAGACCTTTGTTACATCTAAAGCTAACGTTAGCCAACCATTGTATGTTAGCTTAGCAACGACATGTTGAAATGGGTGGTACGAAACGTTTAGCTATTTTTTAAACACGAATACCCTCCGGTGTAACGTAATATTTTAATTGCAAGCCATCACTGGCGTCTGTTGTTTCCATAGAGTTTACGTCGGTTTTTCTTCTTCTTTTAGTGTTGGTTGGCGGTTGGCAAACCAGCTTACGGTGCATTACCGCCACCTACCGGGCTGGAGTGTGAACGATGAGTATGTTTATACCATAGATTGTAAATAAAAATGGATGTTATCCGCCCATTCGGTCCCTATTTGCCGAAATAGCCTCAAAGTCAGGGCAAAAAGATGGCGATTACATCCGGACATTTCAGACTCCTTTGTCAGAGGATGTTACTAAAATGGGCAAAGGGAGTAAGCCCGTGGGTGGGCATAATGAGCGCGTGCGTGGGTAATTACGCCCACTCCGCTGTAGCCGAGGCTAAGGCAATTGCTAACTTGTTGCTAACCTGTTGCTAACACCAGGCTAACGCAAGTGGAGCTTCCCACCGAGCTACATTTTGTTTTTTTCAGTGGGGTTTTCCACCCTTCTCTCTTTCGTGCATGTTTTGGGGATTAAACTATAGATTGAAAGATTGTCACATACTTTTCCTAAATAGAGTTAAAACATATATTAAATGTACAATAAGAACCTGTAGATTGTGCAACTGTACTTCTAAATTAAAATAAAATGATTTTAGATTTACGAACACGCTATGTATCTCTCTCTAATATGTTATATAGTTAACATTTTACAAGGCTTTCGAATAATGCTTGTGGTATGTAGCTATAATATAGCATGCTAATCTAACTTTTTCTATTGTAGTTTAAAATATGGAAAAGGTCACTGTTCAAATTGCTCACTCTCAAGAGCCCACTGCCCAGACAAGTGCAGTTACACATTACTTTGGAGACTATATTTTACTTAGTAATAGCCACGTTATACATAACTCGTTCTCTTGTAGTTTTCACGATGGACCTGCCCTCTGCTCACCTGCTTCTGCCTTCTGCCCCTGGAAACATCTGTTAAAACATCTGCAGCAGTTTTTTTGTTCTAAATTATTTTATTCATTTGTGTTCAATTACTTTTTAAATAAAATACTGTGATTTTCAAAACACTGCATTCTCTTTTTTTTTTTTTTTTTAATCTTAGACAATGTTGTAAACAACAGATTTTACATTTTTGTAGTTTTTGATTTTATACCACTAGATGGTAGATTAAATTATAAGTAAGGCATACCCATACTTAAAGCAGAAAAAGTTTGTTTAAAATTGCAAAACATATAATATAATACATTTCATTGGAAATAAAAAAGTACAAATGATTTGTAAACTTTTTTTTTTTTAATGCTCAAGTGTGTAAAAGGTGTCACATATTTGTGATGCAGTTCCAAAAGGTTTGAGAAGCAACAAACGAAGCCTTCTCCCATCAGGTTGTAAGGGTGAAGGTGGACGTGGCGAGGATGTGATTAGTTTAAAATGACTGCTGCAGGACGGGACCCTGTGGAAAGTCAGACAAAAAAAAATAAAAAAAATTTTCACAACACAAATTCAAGTTGGCCTGTCTTGGTTGAAAGCCCACTCACCACAACAAGGTGCAGGCCTTGAGTGGGAACATATAAGACGGGACAATAACTGTTAAATAAAATGCACATCAAGAAACAGGACATAAGGATTAAAAATAATAGTACAAGACAATACAGAACATGTAAAAATACAATGAACTAGGGTGAGAGGAACATAACAGAGGTAACCTAGCGTAGCGTATTTTCTACAGTCATTGCTTAGCGCACCCGGTGAATAATGCAGTCTTACCAAGTTGCGCTCATTTGCACGTTATATGTCAAAGCCATAACATCCTTGATTCGATAACTTAAAAAGATATTACAGTTAGCATGAATAAATCGATTGTTTTGCTGTTAAACTATGTTTCATAACCATGTACACAATGCAAATAGTGTTTGGATTTGAGCAAGAAATGACATGTTATATTGTATATCTGGATCTATTTTTTAAAGCAAAGCCAGTAAAAATAAATTTGAAACTCTACCTTAACAGTATTAACATGAAGTGTATCCTGAGTCGGTCACTATTATCTTGATTCGGACACGCCCCTTATAGTGCAGTTTCCGTTTATTTAACGGCTAATTTCTTAAGCGATCACCGTCAAAGGGTAAGCCACGCTGTTCTACACATATTAACCTATTTGTATGTCGATTTTCAGGTTTTTTGTCAATATTTAGGTGTCTAATGTTTGTATTAAAGTCATTTTCTTTGAGCAAAAGCATAAGAATGCTCAAGTTGCTCTCGGGCGACGCTCTGGCTAGCAGATGAGCCTATAGCGTACAGTGTGGTATCTTATCAATAACTGGACGATTAGGGCTGAAAGAAGTCCAGTTTCTAGCTAGTTTGACTCCCACCTGATGAAAGATCAGGCCAGTGTATGACACAAGCTTTATGATGTTTTTTTATTCTGTGAAAAAGTTAAAAAAATACTGCCGCGAAAAGGCTTTGGCAACAGTCTCGGCTTTGGGAGTGTCTTAAAAACTTTCATAAAAGAAAAGAAGTGATAAAATCAATTTGAGCAACAGATTGATGTGTTTGTTAATAATTTGGTTAGTTTTGTTGCTAGCTTGACACCCAAGACAGTGTATAACAATCATATGTTGCGATGATATTAATTTTTTTAATAACATAACTTTTCTTTTACAAATTATTTTTTTTAGCCTGTGTTCTGATGTGGACTGAAGATAGAAATTGGTTGTTTGTAATAAAAATCTGTTGACATTTGATTATTTTTAAAACTGAATTGTTAAAATAACTATCAGTGTTAATTACAATAAAATCAATCAATGCCAGGTTTATTTTAAAGAGAAAATAAAACATGTAAAAATACATCTGTACAGTTGGGACACTCCCAAATGATTTGTAAACTAAAATTACTTTAATAGACAATGATCAGTTAACTTACGTTAACTGATCATTGTCTGGGATATCTATTCATTAATGTCATTTTACTTATTACAATATTACAATTGAAAAAGTTTTTAATTAGGCCCGAGCCGGTGATGGCCGGGAGGGCCTATTGTTTTTGCTCGGATTTTTTTTTTTTTTTTTTTTTTTTAGGCCCGAGCCGGTGATGACCGGGAGGGCCTATTGTTTTTGCTCGGATTTTCTTTTTTTTTTTTTTCTTCCGACCCAATGATCCTAAATTTGACCCAGTGAACATGCACGAAAAGTCATTTTATTGGTCCCAGACTTCAAGCTCGGCAAAAATTTATGTATTTGAAGTCGCCTAAAAAAATACGAAAAATGACTCAGTGGCGACCCTACAAAATCAAAATACATTGGGCCTATGGAAAGTGAAAGTAACTTTTTTCCAACGTAGAAAAATGAAACTTGGTATATCCATAGGACACCTCAGGGCAAACAGAAAAGTCAATGACAGTCACACCCTAAACTCAACAGGAAGTCCGCCATGTGGGTGAAACGCGCCACTAAAATCGCACTTGCGCAGAAAGATGCAAATCATTGTGTTTTAATCTAAATGGCCCCAAATTTGGTGAGTATCATCTAGACACGTGTGCCAACCAAAGTTGTGACTTTGTTTTTGATATCTTATCGGGTATGGGTGTGGCAAGCCTGTAACGAGGTGGCCATTTTTGTGAAAATAAAGCGTCTCTTAACTCTCAAACGCCTTCTCGGATCGAGTTGGACCCAAAAAGGCGTTTGTGCACATTCATGACCTGAACAAAAAATATGTAAATAAAAGGGTTATCTTTAGAAATGGCTCTCCAGCGCCCCTACAAACTTATAATGGGACCCAAGAATTTAGTTTGTCATAGAGACATAAAATTTTGTACACACATCTCTTATGTCATGACGAGCATAAAAGCCAATGACAACCACCCCCTATCTATAAATGTGTTGCCATAGCAACGTCCCAAAAATGTGAAAAAGTCAATGGGAAGTGAAATTTTTAGTTTGTTGTAGGCAAATAAAACTTGGTACACACATCCACCATGGGCTTATGAACAAAAAGCCAATGGGGACCACACCCTATCACACACAGGAAGGCGGCCATTTTGAATTGAAAATGTGAACCGACTTAAAATACACCTCTTTTTTAAAAGTACACAGAAAAAGCTGCTTCATTCCACAGACACCAAACTTGGGCAAAATGAGCTAAACACATGTATGTAAAAGAGACAAGTGTTTTTCTAGACTTTTTGCTCGAGTTATATTTTTTTTATTATAATTCGGTATATATTTTTTATTATAATTTTTCTGCAAAATGATCCTCAATTTAACCCAGTAAACGTACAACTAAAAGTCATTTTTATTGGTCCCAGACTTCAAGCCCGGCAAAAATGTATGTATTTGAAGTCCCCGAAAAAAAATAAAAATGACTTAGTGGCGGCCCCTAGAAAAGTCAAAATACATTGGGCCTATGGAAAGTGAAAGTAACTTTTTCCAACGTAGAAAATGAAACTTGGTATATCCATAGGACACCTCAGGGCAAACAGAAAAGTCAATGACAGTCACACCCTAAACTTAACAGGAAGTCCGCCATGTGGGGTGAAAGGCGCGCCACTAAATTCGCACTCTTGCGCAGAAAGATGCAAATCATTGTGTTTTAATCTAAATGGCCCCAAATTTGGTGAGTATCATCTAGACACATGTGCCAACCAAAGTTGTGACTTTGTTGTTGATATCTTATCGGGTATGGGTGTGGCAAGCCTGTAACGAGGTGGCCATTTTTGTGAAAATAAAACGTCTCTTAACTCTCAAACGGCTTCTCGGATCGAGTTGGACCCAAAAAGGCGTTTGTGCACATTCATGACCTGAACACAAAAATATGTAAATAAAAGGGTTATCTTTAGAAATGGCTCTCAAGAATGGGACCCAAGAATTTAGTTTGTCATAGAGACATAAAATTTGGTACACACATCTCTTATGTCATGACGAGCATAAAAGCCAATGACAACCACCCCTATCTATAAATGTGTTGCCATAGCAACGTCCCAAATATTTGGAAAAAGTCAATGGGAAGTGAAAATTTTAGTTTGTCGTAGGCAAATGAAACTTGGTACACACATCCAGCATGGGCTTATGAACAAAAAAGCCAATGGGGACCACACCCTATCACACACGGGAAGGCGGCCATTTTGAATTGAAAATGTGAACCGACTTAAAATACACCTCTTTTTTAAAAGAACTCAGAAAATAGCTGCTTCATTCCACAGACACCAAACTTGGGCAAATGAGCTAAACACATGTATGTAAAATAGACAAGCGTTTTTCTAGACTTTTTTGCTCGAGTTATATTTTATTTTATTATAATTAGGCCCGAGCCGGTGATGGCCGGGAGGGCCTATTGTTTTTGCTCGGATTTTTTTTTTTTTTTTTTTTTTTTATCTTTATTGTGACCAAATGATCCTAAATTTGACCCAGTGAACATGCACAAAAGTCATTTTTATTGGTCCCAGACTTCAAGCTCGGCAAAATGGTATGTTTTTGAAGTCGCCAAAAAAAAGAGAAAATGACTCAGTGGCGACCTACAATGTCAAAATACATTGGGCCTATGGAAAGTGAAAGTAACTTTTTTTCAACACAGAAAAATGAAACTTGGTATATCCATAGGACACCTCAGGGCAAACAGAAAAGTCAATGACAGTCACACCCTAAACTCAACAGGAAGTCCGCCATGTGGGGTGAAACGCGCGCCACTAAAATCGCACTTTGCGCAGAAAGATGCAAATCATTGTGTTTTAATCTAAATGGCCCCAAATTTGGTGAGTATCATCTAGACACATGTGCCAACCAAAGTTGTAACTTTGTTGTTGATATCTTATCGGGTATGGGTGTAGCAAGCCTGTAACGAGGTGGCCATTTTTGTGAAAATAAAACGCCTTAACTCTCAAACGCCTTCTCGGATCGAGTTGGAACCAAAAGGCGTTTGTTCACATTCATGACCTGAACACAAAGATATGTAAATAAAAGGGTTATCTTTAGAAATGGCTCTCCAGCGCCCCCTACAAACTTATAATGGACCCAAGAATTTAGTTTGTCATAGAGACATAAAATTTGGTACACACATCTCTTATGTCATGACGAGCATAAAAGCCAATGACAACCACCCCTATCTATAAATGTGTTGCCATAGCAACGCCCCAAAAATGTGAAAAAGTCAATGGGAAGTGAAATTTTTAGTTTGTTGTAGGCAAATAAAACTTGGTACACACATCCACCATGGGCTTATGAACAAAAAGCCAATGGGGACCACACCCTATCACACACGGGAAGGCGGCCATTTTGAATTGAAAATGTGAACCGACTTAAAATACACCTCTTTTTTAAAAGAACTCAGAAAATAGCTGCTTCATTCCACAGACACCAAACTTGGGCAAAATGAGCTAAACACATGTATGTAAAAGAGACAAGTGTTTTTCTAGACTTTTTGCTCGAGTTATATTTTTTTATTATAATTCGGTATATATTTTTTTATTATAATTTTTCTGCAAAATGATCCTTAATTTAACCCAGTAAACGAAAAACTAAAAGTCATTTTTATTGGTCCCAGACTTCAAGCCCGGCAAAAATGTATGTATTTGAAGTCCCCAAAAAAATACGAAAAATGACTCAGTGGCGGCCCCTAGAAAAGTCAAAATACATTGGGCCTATGGAAAGTGAAAGTAACTTTTTCCAACGTAGAAAATGAAACTTGGTATATCCATAGGACACCTCAGGGCAAACAGAAAAGTCTATGACAGTCACACCCTAAACTTAACAGGAAGTCCGCCATGTGGGGTGAAAGGCGCGCCACTAAATTCGCACCCTTGCACAGAAAGATGCAAATCATTGTGTTTTAATTTAAATGGCCCCAAATTTGGTGAGTATCATCTAGACACGTGTGCCAACCAAATTTGTGACTTTATTGTTGATATCTTATCGGGTATGGGTGTGGCAAGCCTGTAACGAGGTGGCCATTTTTGTGAAAATAAAATGTCTCTTAACTCTCAAACGCCTTCTCGGATCAAGTCGACCCAAAAGGCGTTTGTGCACATTCATGACCTGAACACAAAGATATGTAAATAAAAGGGTTATCTTTAGAAATGGTTCTCCAGCGCCCCTACAAACTTATAATGGGACCCAAGAATTTAGTTTGTCATAGAGACATGGAATTTGGTACACACATCTCCTATGTCATGAGGAGCATAAAAGCCAATGACAACCACCCCCTATCTATAAATGTGTTGCCATAGCAACGTCCCAAATATGTGGAAAAAGTCAATGGGAAGTGAAAATTTTAGTTTGTCGTAGGCAAATGAAACTTGGTACACACATCCAGCATGGGCTTATGAACAAAAAAGCCAATGGGGACCACACCCTATCACACACGGGAAGGCGGCCATTTTGAATTGAAAATGTGAACCGACTTAAAATACACCTCTTTTTTAAAAGAACTCAGAAAATAGCTGCTTCATTCCAAAGACACCAAACTTGGGCAAAATGAGCTAAACACATGTATGTAAAATAGACAAGCGTTTTTCTAGACTTTTTTGCTCGAGTTATATTTTATTTTATTATAATTAGGCCCGAGCCGGTGATGGCCGGGAGGGCCTATTGTTTTTGCTCGGATTTTTTTTTTTTTTTTTTTTTTTTTTTTTATCTTTATTGTGACCAAATGATCCTAAATTTGACCCAGTGAACATGCACAAAAAGTCATTTTTATTGGTCCCAGACTTCAAGCTCGGCAAAAATGGTATGTTTTTGAAGTCGCCGAAAAAAAAAAAAGAAAAATGACTCAGTGGCGACCCCTACAATGTCAAAATACATTGGGCCTATGGAAAGTGAAAGTAACTTTTTTTCAACACAGAAAATGAAACTTGGTATATCCATAGGACACCTCAGGGCAAACAGAAAAGTCAATGACAGTCACACCCTAAACTCAACAGGAAGTCCGCCATGTGGGTGAAACGCGCCACTAAAATCGCACTTTTGCGCAGAAAGATGCAAATCATTGTGTTTTAATCTAAATGGCCCCAAATTTGGTGAGTATCATCTAGACACATGTGCCAACCAAAGTTGTAACTTTGTTGTTGATATCTTATCGGGTATGGGTGTAGCAAGCCTGTAACGAGGTGGCCATTTTTGTGAAAATAAAACGTCTTTAACTCTCAAACGCCTTCTCGGATCGAGTTGGAACCAAAAAGGCGTTTGTTCACATTCATGACCTGAACACAAAGATATGTAAATAAAAGGGTTATCTTTAGAAATGGCTCTCCAGCGCCCCTACAAACTTATAATGGACCCAAGAATTTAGTTTGTCATAGAGACATAAAATTTGGTACACACATCTCTTATGTCATGACGAGCATAAAAGCCAATGACAACCACCCCTATCTATAAATGTGTTGCCATAGCAACGTCCCCAAAAAATGTGAAAAAAGTCAATGGGAAGTGAAATTTTTAGTTTGTTGTAGGCAAATAAAACTTGGTACACACATCCACCATGGGCTTATGAACAAAAAAGCCAATGGGGACCACACCCTATCACACACGGAAGGCGGCCATTTTGAATTGAAAATGTGAACCGACTTAAAATACACCTCTTTTTTAAAAGAACACAGAAAATAGCTGCTTCATTCCACAGACACCAAACTTGGGCAAAATGAGCTAAACACATGTATGTAAAATAGACAAGCGTTTTTCTAGACTTTTTTGCTCGAGTTATATTTTATTTTATTATAATTTGGTATATTTTTTTTATTATAATTTTTCTGCAAAATGATCCTCAATTTGACCCAGTAAACGTGCAACTAAAAGTCATTATATTGGTCCCAGACTTCAAGCTCGGCGAAAAATTTATGTATTTGAAGTCGCCGAAAAAAATACGAAAAATGACTCAGTGGCGACCCCTACAAAATCAAAATACATTGGGCCTATGGAAAGTGAAAGTAACTTTTTTCCAACGTAGAAAAATGAAACTTGGTATATCCATAGGACACCTCAGGGCAAACAGAAAAGTCAATGACAGTCACACCCTAAACTTAACAGGAAGTCCGCCATGTGGGGTGAAAGGCGCGGCCACTAAAATCGCACTTGCGCAGAAAGATGCAAATCATTGTGTTTTAATCTAAATGGCCCCAAATTTGGTGAGTATCATCTAGACACGTGTGCCAACCAAAGTTGTGACTTTGTTGTTGATATCTTATCGGGTATGGGTGTGGCAAGCCTGTAACGAGGTGGCCATTTTTGTGAAAATAAAACGTCTCTTAACTCTCAAACGGCTTCTCGGATCGAGTTGGACCCAAAAAGGCGTTTGTGCACATTCATGACCTGAACACAAAAATATGTAAATAAAAGGGTTATCTTTAGAAATGGCTCTCCAGCGCCCCCTACAAACTTATAATGGGACCCAAGAATTTAGTTTGTCATAGAGACATAAAATTTGGTACACACATCTCTTATGTCATGACGAGCATAAAAGCCAATGACAACCACCCCCTATCTATAAATGTGTTGCCATAGCAACGTCCCAAAAAATGTGAAAAAAGTCAATAAGAAGTGAAATTTTTAGTTTGTTGTAGGCAAATAAAACTTGGTACACACATCCACCATGGGCTTATGAACAAAAAATCCAATGGGGACCACACCCTATCACACACAGGAAGGCGGCCATTTTGAATTGAAAATGTGAACCGACTTAAAATACACCTCTTTTTAAAAGTACACAGAAAAAGCTGCTTCATTCCACAGACACCAAACTTGGGCAAAATGAGCTAAACACATGTATGTAAAAGAGACAAGTGTTTTTCTAGACTTTTTGCTCGAGTTATATTTTTTTATTATTATAATTCGTATATATTTTTTATTATAATTTTTCTGCAAAATGATCCTCAATTTAACCCAGTAAACGAACAACTAAAAGTCATTTTTATTGGTCCCAGACTTCAAGCCCGGCAAAAATTTATGTATTTTAAGTTCCCGAAAAAAAAAAAAATAATTACTCAGTGGCGAATTCTAGAAAAGTCAAAATACATTGGGCCTATGGAAAGTGAAAGTAACTTTTTCCAATGTAGAAAAATAAAACTTGGTACATCCATAGAACACTTCAGGGCAAACAGAAAAGTCTATGACAGCCACACCCTAAACTTAACAGGAAGTCTGCCATGTGGGGTGAAACGCGCGGCCACTAAAATCGCACTTCGCAAAAGATGGAAATCCTTGTGTTTTAATCTAAATGGCCCCAAATTTGGTGAGTATCATCTAGACACGTGTGCCAACCAAATTTGTGACTTTATTGTTGATATCTTATCGGTGTGGGTGTGGCAAGCCTGTAACGAGGTGGCCATTTTTTTGAAAATAAAATGTCTCTTACTCTCAAACGCCTTCTCGGATCGTGTTGGACCCAAAAAGGCGTTTGTGCACATTCATGACCTGAACACAAAAATATGTAAATAAAAGGGTTATCTTTAGAAATGGCTCTCCAGCGCCCCCTACAAACTTATAATGGGACCCAAGAATTTAGTTTGTCATAGAGACATAAAATTTGGTACACACATCTCTTATGTCATGACGAGCATAAAAGCCAATGACAACCACCCCCTATCTATAAATGTGTTGCTATAGCAACGTCCCAAATATGTGGAAAAAGTCAATGGGAAGGGAAAATTTTAGTTTGTCGTAGGCAAATGAACCTTGGTACACACATCCAGTATGGGCTTATGAACAAAAAAGCCAAAGGGGACCACACCTTATCACACACGGGAAGGCGGCCATTTTGAATTGAAAATGTGAACCGACTTAAAAGACACCTCTTTTTTAAAAGAACACAGAAAATAGCTGCTTCATTCCACAGACACCAAACTTGGGCAAAATGAGCTAAACACATGTATGTAAAATAGACAAGCGTTTTTCTAGACTTTTTTGCTCGAGTTATATATTTTTTTATTTTAATTTGGTATATATTTTTTTAATATAATTTTTCTGCAAAATGATCCTCAATTTGACCCAGTAAACGTGGAACTAAAAGTCAATTTTATTGGTCCCAGACTTCAAGCCGGGCAAAAAATTTATGTATTTGAAGTCCCCGAAAAAAAAATACGAAAAATGACTCAGTGGCGAATTCTAGAATAGTCAAAATACATTGGGCCTATGGAAAATGAAAGTAAATTTTTCCATTGTAGAAATACAAAACTTGGTACATCCATAGGACACCTCAGGTCAAACAGAAAAGTTTATTACAGCCATACCGTAAACTCAACAGGAAATCTACTATGTTGGGTGGAATGCGTGACCACCTAAATCTCACCCCTTGTGCTAAAGGCTTTTCATCTAAACAGCTCCAAATTTGGTGAGTATCATCTAGACACATGTGCCAAAAAGTTATCAATTTGTTTTTTGATACATTTGTGGCTGTGGTCGTAATGAGTCTGTGAAGAGGCAGCCATTTCTTTGGGAAATAAATGCCATTTCCCAATTGCCAGGATCCTTCCTTTAGAGGAGGCCAGAGCCAAGGCTAGAGTCTTAGAAAACTCCTCAGAATCCTTTGGAACTTATCCTCCGAGTGCATGTGTCCCGCTGTCTCAAGGGAGGCGAGGGCCTTTATCGCCGCTATGCTTTAATTAGGCCCGAGCCGGTGATGGCCGGGAGGGCCTATTGTTTTTGCTCGGATTTTTTTTTTTTTTTTTTTTATTTTTCTTGTCGACCTATGATCCTAAATTTGACCCAGTGAACATGCACGAAAAGTCATTATATTGGTCCCAGACTTCAAGCCTGGCAAAAATTTATGTATTTGAAGTCGCAAAAAAATACGAAAAATGACTCAGTGGCGACCCCTACAAAATCAAAATACATTGGGCCTATGGAAAGTGAAAGTAACTTTTTTCCAACGTAGAAAAATGAAACTTGGTATATCCATAGGACACCTCAGGGCAAACAGAAAAGTCAATGACAGTCACACCCTAAACTTAACAGGAAGTCCGCCATGTGGTGAAACGCTGCCACTAAAATCGCACTTTGCGCAGAAAGATGCAAATCATTGTGTTTTAATCTAAATGGCCCCAAATTTGGTGAGTATCATCTAGACACGTGTGCCAACCAAAGTTGTGACTTTGTTGTTGATATCTTATCGGGTATGGGTGTGGCAAGCCTGTAACGAGGTGGCCATTTTTGTGAAAATAAAACGCCTTCTAATCCTCAAACGCCTTCTCGGATCGAGTTGGACCCAAAAAGGCGTTTGTGCACATTCATGACCTGAACACAAAAATATGTAAATAAAAGGGTTATCTTTAGAAATGGCTCTCCAGCGCCCCTACAAACTTATAATGGACCCAAGAATTTAGTTTGTCATAGAGACATAAAATTTTGTACACACATCTCTTATGTCATGACGAGCATAAAAGCCAATGACAACCACCCCTATCTATAAATGTGTTGCCATAGCAACGCCCCAAAAATGTGAAAGTCAATGGGAAGTGAAATTTTTAGTTTGTTGTAGCAAAATAAACCTTGGTACACACATCCACCATGGGCTTATGAACAAAAAAGCCAATGGGGACCACACCCTATCACACACAGGAAGGCGGCCATTTTGAATTGAAAATGTGAACCGACTTAAAATACACCTCTTTTTAAAAGTACACAGAAAAAAGCTGCTTCATTCCACAGACACCAAACTTGGGCAAAATGAGCTAAACACATGTATGTAAATGAGACAAGTGTTTTTCTAGACTTTTTGCTCGAGTTATATTTTTATTATAATTTATATATTTTTTATTATAATTTTTCTGTAAAATGATCCTCAATTTAACCCAGTAAACGAACAACTAAAAGTCATTTTTATTGGTCCCAGACTTCAAGCCTGGCAAAAATGTATGTATTTGAAGTCACCGAAAAAAATACGAAAAATGACTCAGTGGCGGCCCTAGAAAAGTCAAAATACATTGGGCCTATGGAAAGTGAAAGTAACTTTTTCCAACGTAGAAAAATGAAACTTGGTATATCCATAGGACACCTCAGGGCAAACAGAAAAGTCAATGACAGTCACACCCTAAACTTAACAGGAAGTCCGCCATGTGGGGTGAAAGCGCGCCACTAAATTCGCACCTTGCGCAGAAAGATGCAAATCATTGTGTTTTAATCTAAATGGCCCCAAATTTGGTGAGTATCATCTAGACACATGTGCCAACCAAAGTTGTGACTTTGTTGATATCTTATCGGGTATGGGTGTGGCAAGCCTGTAACGAGGTGGCCATTTTTGTGAAAATAAAACGTCTCTTAACTCTCAAAGCGGCTTCTCGGATCGAGTTGGACCCAAAAAACGTTTGTGCACATTCATGACCTGAACACAAAAATATGTAAATAAAGGGTTATCTTTAGAAATGGCTCTCCAGCGCCCCTACAAACTTATAATGGACCCAAGAATTTAGTTTGTCATGGAGACATAAAATTTTGTACACACATCTCTTATGTCATGACGAGCATAAAAGCCAATGACAACCACCCCTATCTATAAATGTGTTGCCATAGCAACGTCCCAAAAAATGTGAAAAAAGTCAATGGGAAGTGAAATTTTTAGTTTGTTGTAGGCAAATAAAACTTGGTACACACATCCACCATGGGCTTATGAACAAAAAGCCAATGGGGACCACACCCTATCACACACAGGAAGGCCATTTTGAATTGAAAATGTGAACCGACTTAAAATACACCTCTTTTAAAAGTACACAGAAAAAAGCTGCTTCATTCCACAGACACCAAACTTGGGCAAAATGAGCTAAACACATGTATGTAAATGAGACAAAGGGTTTTCTGGACTTTTTTGCTCGAGGTATATATTTTTTTATTATAATTTGGTATATATTTAGGCCCGAGCCGGTGATGGCGGGAGGGCCTATTGTTTTTTTTTTTTTTTTTTTTTTTTTTTTTTTTTATCTTTCTTGTCGACCTATGATCCTAAATTTGACCCAGTGAACATGCACAAAAGTCATTTTATTGGTCCCAGACTTCAAGCTCAGTGAAAAATTTATGTATTTGAAGTCGCGAAAAAAATATGAAAAATGACTCAGTGGCGACCCTACAAAATCAAAATACATTGGGCCTATGGAAAGTGAAAGTAACTTTTTCCAACGTAGAAAAATGAAACTTGGTATATCCATAGGACACCTCAGGGCAAACAGAAAAGTCAATGACAGTCACACCTAAACTTAACAGGAAGTCCGCCATGTGGGTGAAGCTGACCACTAAATCGCACCCCTTAATCATTGTGTTTTAATCTAAATGGCCCCAAATTTGGTGAGTATCATCTAGACACGTGTGCCAACCAAAGTTGTGACTTTGTTGTTGATATCTTATCGGGTATGGGTGTGGCAAGCCTGTAACGAGGTGGCCATTTTTGTGAAAATAAAGCGTCTCTTAACTCTCAAACGCCTTCTCGGATCGAGTTGGACCCAAAAAGCCGTTTGTGCACATTCATGACCTGAACACAAAAATATGTAAATAAAGGGTTATCTTTAGAAATGGCTCTCCAGCGCCCCTACAAACTTATAATGGACCCAAGAATTTAGTTTGTCATAGAGACATAAAATTTGTACACACATCTCTTATGTCATACGAGCATAAAAGCCAATGACAACCACCCCTATCTATAAATGTGTTGCCATAGCAACGTCCCAAAAATGTGAAAAAAGTCAATGGGAAGTGAAATTTTTAGTTTGTTGTAGGCAAATAAAACTTGGTACACACATCCACCATGGGCTTATGAACAAAAAAGCCAATGGGGACCACACCTATCACACACAGGAAGGCGGCCATTTTGAATTGAAAATGTGAACCGACTTAAAATACACCTCTTTTTAAAAGTACACAGAAAAAGCTGCTTCATTCCACAGACACCAAACTTGGGCAAAATGAGCTAAACACATGTATGTAAATGAGACAAGTGTTTTTCTAGACTTTTTTGCTCGAGTTATATTTTTTTTTATTATAATTCGGTATATATTTTTTTATTATAATTTTTCTGTAAAATGATCCTCAATTTAACCCAGTAAACGAACAACTAAAAGTCATTTTTATTGGTCCCAGACTTCAAGCCTGGCAAAAAATTTATGTATTTGAAGTCCCGAAAAAAATACGAAAAATGACTCAGTGGCGACCCCTACAAAAGTCAAAATACATTGGGCCTATGGAAAGTGAAAGTAACTTTTTTCCAACGTAGAAAAATGAAACTTGGTATATCCATAGACCTCAGGGCAAACAGAAAAGTCAATGACAGTCACACCTAAACTTAACAGGAAGTCCGCCATGTGGGGTGAAAGGCGCGACCACTAAATCGCACCTTGCGCAGAAAGATGCAAATCATTGTGTTTTAATCTAAATGGCCCCAAATTTGGTGAGTATCATCTAGACACATGTGCCAACCAAAGTTGTGACTTTGTTGTTAATATCTTATCGGGTATGGGTGTGGCAAGCCTGTAGCGAGGTGGCCATTTTTGTGAAAATAAACGTCTCTTAACTCTCAAACGGCTTCTCGGATCGAGTTGGACCCAAAAAGGCGTTTGTGCACATTCATGACCTGAACACAAAAATATGTAAATAAAAGGGTTATCTTTAGAAATGGCTCTCCAGCGCCCCCTACAAACTTATAATGGGACCCAAGAATTTAGTTTGTCATAGAGACATAAAATTTGGTACACACATCTCTTATGTCATGACGAGCATAAAAGCCAATGACAACCACCCCTATCTATAAATGTGTTGCCATAGCAACGTCCCAAATATTTGGAAAAAGTCAATGGGAAGTGAAAATTTTAGTTTGTCGTAGGCAAATGAAACTTGGTACACACATCCAGCATGGGCTTATGAACAAAAAAGCCAATGGGGACCACACCCTATCACACACAGGAAGGCGGCCATTTTGAATTGAAAATGTGAACCGACTTAAAATACACCTCTTTTTAAAAGTACACAGAAAAAAGCTGCTTCATTCCACAGACACCAAACTTGGGCAAAATGAGCTAAACACATGTATGTAAATGAGACAAGTGTTTTTCTAGACTTTTTGCTCGAGTTATATTTTTTTATTATAATTCGGTATATATTTTTTATTATAATTTTTCTGTAAAATGATCCTCAATTTAACCCAGTAAACGAACAACTAAAAGTCATTTTTATTGGTCCCAGACTTCAAGCCTGGCAAAAATTTATGTATTTGAAGTCCCGAAAAAAATACGAAAAATGACTCAGTGGCGACCCTACAAAAGTCAAAATACATTGGGCCTATGGAAAGTGAAAGTAACTTTTTTCCAACGTAGAAAAATGAAACTTGGTACATCCATAGGACACCTCAGGGCAAACAGAAAAGTTTATTACAGCCATATCGTAAACTCAACAGAAAATCTACTATGTTGGGTGAAATGCGTGACCACCTAAATCACACCCCTTGTGTCTAAAAGCTTTTCATCTAAACAGCTCCAAATTTGGTGAGTATCATCTAGACACGTGTGCAAAAAAAGTTATCAATTTGTTTTTTGATACATTTGTAGCTGTGGTCGTAATGAGTCTGTGAAGAGGCAACCTTTGGGAAATAAATGCCATTTCCCAATTGCCAGGATCCTTCCTTTAGAGGAGGCCCCTCCAGAGCCACGGCTAGAGTCTTAGAAAACTCCTCAGAATCCTTTTACCGTAAAGTTTACGCTTTAAAGCACGAAATGCACTCCTCCGAGTGCATGTGTCCCCGCGGTCTCAAGGGAGGCGAGGGCCTTTATCGCCGCTTGCG
The DNA here is from genome assembly GCA_024416835.2 of Perccottus glenii. Classification (NCBI taxonomy): domain Eukaryota; kingdom Metazoa; phylum Chordata; class Actinopteri; order Gobiiformes; family Odontobutidae; genus Perccottus; species Perccottus glenii. The sequence goes on along the minus strand of CM044559.2, from coordinate 979,002 downwards.
GCTTTAATTATTATTATTCTTCTTCTGCCCTTTGAGGGCAAATTTGACCCCCTGAACATGCACGAAAACTCAGGAAACTTTGCCCAAAATTCAAGCCCGGCGAAAAATTTATAGAAATGAAGTCCGCAAGAAAAAATATGAAAAAATGACTCAGTGGCGACCCCTGGAAAAGTCAAAATACATTGGGCCTATGGAAAGTGAAAGTAACTTTTTTGCTATGTAAAAAAATGAAACTTGGTACATCCATAGGACACCTTAGGGCAAATATAAAAGTCTATGACAGCCACACCCTAAAGTCAACAGGAAGTCCGCCGTGTGGGGTGGAACGCTGACCACTAAAATCGCACTCCTCGCGCAAAATGATTCAACTCATCGTGTTTTTATCTAAATGGCCCCAAATTTGGTGAGTATCATCTAGACATGTGTGCCAACCAAAGTTAACACTTTGTTGTAGATATCTTATCGGGTATGGGTGTGGCAAGCCTGTAACGAGGTGGCCATTTTTGTGAAAATAAAATGTCTCTTAACTCTGAAACGCCTTCTCGGATCAAGTCGGACCCAAAAAGGCGTTTGTGCACATTCATGACCTGAACACAAAGATAATAGGAAGTGAAAATTTTAGTTTGTCGTAAGCAAATGAAACTTGGTACACACATCCAGTATGGGCTTATGAACAAAAAAGCCAATGGTGACCACCCCCTATCTATAAATGTGTTGCCATAGCAACGCCCCAAATATGTGGACAGAGTCAATAGGAAGTGAAAATTTTAGTTTGTCGTAAGCAAATGAAACTTGGTACACAGATCCAGTATGGGCTTATGAACAAAAAAGCCAATGGTGACCACACCCTATCACACACGGGAAGGCGGCCATTTTGAATTGAATATCTGATTTGCCTTAGAATACACCTCTCTTTTAAAAAACAGTACTTTGATTTTCTCGCCTTAGCCCAAGCATAATCTATTATTTTCAAAAGTTCAGACAGCTCCCAGGAAAACCAGGGATTGTGGAGGCCTTTAACTCTAAATTACAAGGTGGTGTAGCAGGGCCTTGGGAGTAGCACAGGCCCGAGGTGATGAAGCAGGATCCAGCCAGAAGAAGATTCAAGCAGTAGCACAGGCCTGGTTATTTGACATTACTGTGAAGTTTACGCTTTAAAGCACAAAATGCAATCCTCCGAGTACATGATTCCCCGCGGTCTCAAGGGAGGCGAGGGTCTTTATCGCCGCTTGCGGCTTTAATTTTTTATTATAATTTTTCTGTAAAATGATCCTCAATTTAACCCAGTAAACGAACAACTAAAAGTCATTTTTATTGGTCCCAGACTTCAAGCCCGGCAAAAAATGTATGTATTTGAAGTCCCCGAAAAAAAAAATACGAAAAATGACTCAGTGGCGGCCCCTAGAAAATTTTGTCTTTTTAAACAGGGGGGTGCAGCGATTCCTGAGTCATCTCAAATCTCCAGCCAGTACTTTGTTTTTCTCGCCTTAGCCCAAGCATAATCTATTATTTCCAAAGATTCAAGATTCAAAGTGTTTATTGTCATGTGTACAGACAGAAAGCATGTTTCCCTGTACAATGAAATTCTTACTTTGCCGTCCACAGTAAAAATGTCACACAGGTAAGTAAAAAAAATAAGACAATATACAAGTAATAATAATGCAAATGTACAACAAAATACAAGAGGGCAAAAGGAATAAAGTAGTAAAGTGAAGTAGTGCAGTTGTGATGGTGTAAAGTGACGGTGTAAAGTGAGGTAGTGCAGTAGGTAAAGGTAAACAATTGTTCATGTAATGTTGTGATTGTGAATGTAGACTCCTATCTGCTGTTTAGGAGTCTTATGGCAGAGGGAAAGAATGAGTTCTTCATTCTGGAAGTCCTAGCTCCAAGTCCTAGTCCAAAGGTTCAGACAGCTCCCAGGAAAACCAGAGATTGTGGAGACCTTTAACTCTAAAGTTAGGTTACAAGGTGGTGTAGCAGGCCCAAGCAGTAGCACAGGCCCGGTTATTTGACATTACCGTGAAGTTTACGCAATCCTCCGAGTGCATGTGTCCCCGCGGTCTCAAGGGAGGCGAGGGCCTTTATCGCCGCTATGCTTTAATTAGGCCCGAGCCGGTGATGACCGGGAGGGCCTATTGTTTTTGCTCGGAATTCTTTTTTTTTTTTTTTTTTTTTTATCTTTCTTCTTCTCCCCATATGATCCTAAATTTGACCCAGTGAACATGAACGAAAAGTCATTTTTATTGGTCCCAGCCTTCAAGCCCAGCGAAAAATTTATGTATTTGAAGTCCCCGAAAAAAATACGAAAAATGACTCAGTGGCGACCCCTAGAAAAGTCAAAATACATTGGGCCTATGGAAAGTGAAAGTAACTTTTTTCCAACGTAGAAAAATGAAACTTGGTATATCCATAGGACACCTCAGGGCAAACTGAAAAGTCAATGACAGTCACACCTAAACTCAACAGGAAGTCCGCCATGTGGGGTGAAGCAGCGACCACTAAATCGCACCCCTTGCGCAGAAAGATGCAAATCATTGTGTTTTAATCTAAATGGCCCCAAATTTGGTGAGTATCATCTAGACACATGTGCCAACCAAAGTTGTGACTTTGTTGTTGATATCTTATCGGGTATGGGTGTGGCAAGCCTGTAACGAGGTGGCCATTTTTGTGAAAATAAAACGTCTCTTAACTCTCAAACGGCTTCTCGGATCGAGTTGGACCCAAAAGGCGTTTGTGCACATTCATGACCTGAACACAAAAATATGTAAATAAAAGGGTTATCTTTAGAAATGGCTCTCCAGCGCCCCCTACAAACTTATAATGGGACCCAAGAATTTAGTTTGTCATAGAGACATAAAATTTGATTGGTACACACAGCCTTCAAGCCCAGCGAAAAATTTATGTATTTGAAGTCCCAAAAAAAATACGAGAAATGACTCAGTGGCGGCCCTAGAAAAGTCAAAATACATTGGGCCTATGGAAAGTGAAAGTAACTTTATTCCAACGTAGAAAAATGAAACTTGGTATATCCATAGGACACCTCAGGGCAAACTGAAAAGTCAATGACAGTCACACCCTAAACTCAACAGGAAGTCCGCCATGTGTGGGTGAAGCGCGGCCACTAAAATCGCACTTTGCGCAGAAAGATGCAAATCATTGTGTTTTAATTTAAATGGCTCCAAATTTGGTGAGTATCATCTACACACATGTGCCAACCAAAGTTGTGACTTTGTTGTTGATATCTTATCGGGTATGGGTGTGGCAAGCCTGTAACGAGGTGGCCATTTTTGTGAAAATAAAACGTCTCTTAACTCTCAAACGGCTTCTCGGATCGAGTTGGACCCAAAAAGGCGTTTGTGCACATTCATGACCTGAACACAAAAATATGTAAATAAAAGGGTTATCTTTAGAAATGGCTCTCCAGCGCCCCCTACAAACTTATAATGGGACCCAAGAATTTAGTTTGTCATAGAGACATAAAATTTGGTACACACATCTCTTATGTCATGACGAGCATAAAAGCCAATGACAACCACCCCCTATCTATAAATGTGTTGCCATAGCAACGTCCCAAATATTTGGAAAAAGTCAATGGGAAGTGAAAATTTTAGTTTGTCGTAGGCAAATGAAACTTGGTACACACATCCAGCATGGGCTTATGAACAAAAAGCCAATGGGGACCACATCCTATCACACACGGGAAGGCGGCCATTTTGAATTGAAAATGTGAACCAACTTAAAATACACCTCTTTTTTAAAAGAACACAGAAAATAGCTGCTTCATTCCACAGACACCAAACTTGGGCAAAATGAGCTAAACACATGTATGTAAAATAGACAAGCGTTTTCTAGACTTTTTGCTCGAGTTATATTTTATTTTATTATAATTTGGTATATTTTTTATTATAATTTTTCTGCAAATGATCCTCAATTTGACCCAGTAAACGCAACTAAAAGTCATTTTTATTGGTCCCAGACTTCAAGCTCGGCAAAAATGTATGTATTTGAAGTCGGAAAAAAATATGAAAAATGACTCAGTGGCGACCCCTACAAAAGTCAAAATACATTGGGCCTATGGAAAGTGAAAGTAACTTTTCCAACGTAGAAAAATGAAACTTGGTACATCCATAGGACACCTCAGGGCAAACACAGAAAAGTCAATGACAGTCACAGCCACCTAAACTTAACAGGAAGTCCGCCATGTTGGGGTGAAAGCGACCACTAAATCGCACCCCTTGAAAGATGCAAATCATTGTGTTTTAATCTAAATCCAAATTTGGTGAGTATCATCTAGACACGTGTGCCAACCAAAGTTGTGACTTTGTTTTTGATATCTTATCGGGTATGGGTGTGGCAAGCCTGTAGAGGTGGCCATTTTTGTGAAAATAAAGCGTCTCTTAACTCTCAAAAGCGGCTTCTCCGGATCGAGTTGGACCCAAAAAGCGTTTGTGCACATTCATGACCTGAACACAAAAATATGTAAATAAAAGGTTATCTTTAGAAATGGCTCTCCAGCGCCCTACAAACTTATAATGGGACCCAAGAATTTAGTTTGTCATAGAGACATAAAATTTGGTACACACATCTCTTATGTCATGACGAGCATAAAAGCCAATGACAACCACCCCTATCTATAAATGTGTTGCCATAGCGTCCCAAAATGTGAAAAAGTCAATGGGAAGTGAAATTTTTAGTTTACATCCACCATGGGCTTATGAACAATGGGGACCACATTTATTTGACCCAGTGAACATGAACTAAAAGTCATTTTTATTGGTCCCAGACTTCAAGCCCGGAAAAATTTATGTATTTGAAGTCGCCCGAAAAAAATACGAAAAATGACTCAGTGGCGACCCCTACAAAATCAAAATACATTGGGCCTATGGAAAGTGAAAGTAACTTTTTCCAACGTAGAAAAATGAAACTTGGTATATCCATAGGACACCTCAGGGCAAACAGAAAAGTCAATGACAGTCACACCTAAACTCAACAGGAAGTCCGCCATGTGGGGTGAAAGCGCGCCACTAAAATCGCACCCCTTGCGCAAAAGATGCAAATCATTGTGTTTTAATCTAAATGGCCCCAAATTTGGTGAGTATCATCTAGACACGTGTGCCAACCAAAGTTGTGACTTTGTTTTGATATCTTATCGGGTATGGTGTGGCAAGCCTGTAGAGTGGCCATTTTGTGAAAATAAAGCGTCTCTTAACTCTCAAAGCCTTCTCGGATCGAGTTGGACCCAAAAGGCGTTTGTGCACATTCATGACCTGAACACAAAAATATGTAAATAAAAGGGTTATCTTTAGAAATGGCTCTCCAGCGCCCCTACAAACTTATAATGGGACCCAAGAATTTAGTTTGTCATAGAGACATAAAATTTGGTACACACATCTCTTATGTCATGACGAGCATAAAAGCCAATGACAACCACCCCTATCTATAAATGTGTTGCCATAGCAACGTCCCAAAATGTGAAAAAGTCAATGGGAAGTGAAATTTTTAGTTTGTTGTAGGCAAATGAAACTTGGTACACACATCCACCATGGGCTTATGAACAAAAAAACCAATGGGGACCACACCTATCACACACGGGAAGGCGGCCATTTTGAATTGAAAATGTGAACCGACTTAAAATACACCTCTTTTAAAAGAACACAGAAAATAGCTGCTTCATTCCACAGACACCAAACTTGGGCAAAATGAGCTAAACACATGTATGTAAAATAGACAAGCGTTTTTCTAGACTTTTTGCTCGAGTTATATATTTTTATTATAATTGGTATATATTTTTTATCATATTTTTCTGCAAAATGACCCTCAATTTAACCCAGTAAACGTGCAACTAAAAGTCATTTTATTGGTCCCAGATTTCAAGCCCAGCGAAAAATTGATGTATTTGAAGTCCCGAAAAAAATACGAAAAATGACTCAGTGGCGACCCTAGAAAGTCAAAATACATTGGGCCTATGGAAAGTGAAAGTAACTTTTTCCAATGTAGAAAAATGAAACTTGGTACATCCATAGGACACCTCAGGGCAAACAGAAAAGTCAATGACAGCCATACCTAAACTCAACAGGAAGTCCGCCATGTGGGGTGAAACGCATGGCCACTAAAATCGCACCCCTTAAAAGATGCAAATCATTGTGTTTTAATCTAAATGGCCCCAAATTTGGTGAGTATCATCTAGACACGTGTGCCAACCAAAGTTGTGACTTTGTTTATAATATCTTATCGGGTATGGGTGTGGCAAGCCTGTAACGAGGTGGCCATTTTTGTGAAAATAAAGCGTCTCTTAACTCTCAAAGCGCCTTCTCGGATCGAGTTGGACCCAAAAAGGCGTTTGTGCACATTCATGACCTGAACACAAAGATATGTAAATAAAGGGTTATCTTTAGAAATGGCTCTCCAGCGCCCCTACAAACTTATAATGGGACCCAAGAATTTAGTTTGTCATAGAGACATAAAATTTGGTACACACATCTCTTATGTCATGACGAGCATAAAAGCCAATGACAACCACCCCCTATCTATAAATGTGTTGCCATAGCAACGTCCCAAAAAATGTGAAAAAAGTCAATGGGAAGTGAAATTTTTAGTTTGTTGTAGGCAAATGAAACTTGGTACACACATCCAGCATGGGCTTATGAACAAAAAAGCCAATGGGGACCACACCCTATCACACACAGGAAGGCGGCCATTTTGAATTGAAAATGTGAACCGACTTAAAATACACCTCTTTTTAAAAGACACAAAGAAAATAGCTGCTTCATTCCACAGACACCAAACTTGGGCAAAATGAGCTAAACACATGTATGTAAAATAGACAAGCGTTTTTCTAGACTTTTTTGCTCGAGTTATATTTTATTTTATTATAATTTGGTATATTTTTTTTATTATAATTTTTCTGCAAAATGATCCTCAATTTGACCCAGTAAACGTGCAACTAAAAGTCATTTTTATTGGTCCCAGACTTCAAGCTCGGCAAAAAATTTATGTATTTGAAGTCCCGAAAAAAAATATGAAAAATGACTCAGTGGCGACCCTACAAAAGTCAAAATACATTGGGCCTATGGAAAGTGAAAGTAACTTTTTCCAACGTAGAAAAATGAAACTTGGTACATCCATAGGACACCTCAGGGCAAACAGAAAAATGTATTACAGCCATATCGTAAACTCAACAGGAAATCTATGTTGGATGGAATGCGTGACCACCTAAATTGCACCCCTTGTGTCTAAAGGCTTTTCATCTAAACAGCTCCAAATTTGGTGAGTATCATCTAGACACGTGTGCAAAAAAAGTTATCAATTTGTTTTGATAGATTTGTGGCTGTGGTCGTAATGAGTCTGTGAAGAGGCAACTATTGGGAAATAAATGCCATTTCCCAATTGCCAGGATCCTTCTCAACAGAAAATGTTGGGTGGAATACATGACCACCTAAATCGTACACTTTGTGCTAAAGGGTTTTCATCTAAACAGCTCCAAATTTGCTTTAAAGCCACGACATGCAATCCTCCGAATATATGTGTCCCCGCGGTCTCAAGGGAGGCGAGGGCCTTTATCGCCGCTTGCGGCTTAATTAGGCCCGAGCGGTGATGGCAGAGAGGGCCTATTGTTTTTGCTCGGATTTTTTTTTTTTTTTTTTTTTTTATCTTTATTGTGACCAAATGATCCTAAATTTGACCCAGTGAACATGCACAAAAGTCATTATATTGGTCCCAGACTTCAAGCTCGGCAAAATGGTATGTATTTGAAGTCGCCGAAAAAAATACGAAAAATGACTCAGTGGCGACCCTACAAAATCAAAATACATTGGGCCTATGGAAAGTGAAAGTAACTTTTTTCCAACGTAGAAAAATGAAACTTGGTATATCCATAGGACACCTCAGGGCAAACAGAAAAGTCAATGACAGTCACACCTAAACTTAACAGGAAGTCCGCCATGTGGGGTGAAAGCGACCACTAAAATCGCACCCCTTGCGCAGAAAGATGCAAATCATTGTGTTTTAATCTAAATGGCCCCAAATTTGGTGAGTATCATCTAGACACGTGTGCCAACCAAAGTTGTGACTTTGTTGTTGATATCTTATCGGGTATGGGTGTGGCAAGCCTGTAACGAGGTGGCCATTTTGTGAAAATAAAACGTCTCTTAACTCTCAAACGCCTTCTCGGATCGAGTTGGACCCAAAAAGGCGTTTGTGCACATTCATGACCTGAACACAAAAATATGTAAATAAAAGGGTTATCTTTAGAAATGGCTCTCCAGCGCCCCTACAAACTTATAATGGACCCAAGAATTTAGTTTGTCATAGAGACATAAAATTTTGTACACACATCTCTTATGTCATGACGAGCATAAAAGCCAATGACAACCACCCCTATCTATAAATGTGTTGCCATAGCAACGTCCCAAAAATGTGAAAAAAGTCAATGGGAAGTGAAATTTTTAGTTTGTTGTAGGCAAATAAAACTTGGTACACACATCCACCATGGGCTTATGAACAAAAAAGCCAATGGGGACCACACCCTATCACACACAGGAAGGCGGCCATTTTGAATTGAAAATGTGAACCGACTTAAAATACACCTCTTTTTAAAAGTACACAGAAAAAGCTGCTTCATTCCACAGACACCAAACTTGGGCAAAATGAGCTAAACACATGTATGTAAATGAGACAAGTGTTTTTCTAGACTTTTTGCTCGAGTTATATTTTTATTATAATTCGGTATATATTTTTATTATAATTTTTCTGTAAAATGATCCTCAATTTAACCCAGTAAACGAACAACTAAAAGTCATTTTTATTGGTCCCAGACTTCAAGCCTGGCAAAAATTTATGTATTTGAAGTCCCGAAAAAAATACGAAAAATGACTCAGTGGCGGACCCTAGAAAAGTCAAAATACATTGGGCCTATGGAAAGTGAAAGTAACTTTTTCCAACGTAGAAAAATGAAACTTGGTATATCCATAGGACACCTCAGGGCAAACAGAAAAGTCAATGACAGTCACACCTAAACTTAACAGGAAGTCCGCCATGTGGGGTGAAAGCGCGGCCACTAAAATCGCACCCCTTGCGCAGAAAGATGCAAATCATTGTGTTTTAATCTAAATGGCCCCAAATTTGGTGAGTATCATCTAGACACGTGTGCCAACCAAAGTTGTGACTTTGTTGTTGATATCTTATCGGGTATGGGTGTGGCAAGCCTGTGAGGTGGCCATTTTTGTGAAAATAAAGCGTCTCTTAACTCTCAAAGCGCCTTCTCGGATCGAGTTGGACCCAAAAAGGCGTTTGTGCACATTCATGACCTGAACACAAAAATATGTAAATAAAAGGGTTATCTTTAGAAATGGCTCTCCAGCGCCCCTACAAACTTATAATGGACCCAAGAATTTAGTTTGTCATAGAGACATAAAATTTTGTACACACATCTCTTATGTCATGGAGCATAAAAGCCAATGACAACCACCCCTATCTATAAATGTGTTGCCATAGCAACGTCCCAAAAATGTGAAAAAGTCAATGGGAAGTGAAATTTTTAGTTTGTTGTAGGCAAATAAAACTTGGTACACACATCCACCATGGGCTTATGAACAAAAAAGCCAATGGGGACCACACCTATCACACACAGGAAGGCGGCCATTTTGAATTGAAAATGTGAACCGACTTAAAATACACCTCTTTTTAAAAGTACACAGAAAAAGCTGCTTCATTCCACAGACACCAAACTTGGGCAAAATGAGCTAAACACATGTATGTAAATGAGACAAGTGTTTTTCTAGACTTTTTGCTCGAGTTATATTTTTTTATTATAATTCGGTATATATTTTTATTATAATTTTTCTGTAAAATGATCCTCAATTTAACCCAGTAAACGAACAACTAAAAGTCATTTTTATTGGTCCCAGACTTCAAGCCTGGCAAAAAATTTATGTATTTGAAGTCCCGAAAAAAATACGAAAAATGACTCAGTGGCGACCCTACAAAAGTCAAAATACATTGGGCCTATGGAAAGTGAAAGTAACTTTTTCCAACGTAGAAAAATGAAACTTGGTATATCCATAGGACACCTCAGGGCAAACAGAAAAGTCAATGACAGTCACACCTAAACTTAACAGGAAGTCCGCCATGTGGGGGTGAAAGCGCGGCCACTAAAATCGCACCTTGCGCAGAAAGATGCAAATCATTGTGTTTTAATCTAAATGGCCCCAAATTTGGTGAGTATCATCTAGACACGTGTGCCAACCAAAGTTGTGACTTTGTTGTTGATATCTTATCGGGTATGGGTGTGGCAAGCCTGTAACGAGGTGGCCATTTTTGTGAAAATAAAAGCGTCTCTTAACTCTCAAGCGCCTTCTCGGATCGAGTTGGACCCAAAAGGCGTTTGTGCACATTCATGACCTGAACACAAAAATATGTAAATAAAGGGTTATCTTTAGAAATGGCTCTCCAGCGCCCCTACAAACTTATAATGGGACCCAAGAATTTAGTTTGTCATAGAGACATAAAATTTGGTACACACATCTCTTATGTCATGTGAGCATAAAAGCCAATGACAACCACCCCTATCTATAAATGTGTTGCCATAGCGTCCCAAAAATGTGAAAAAGTCAATGGGAAGTGAAATTTTTAGTTTGTTGTAGGCAAATAAAACTTGGTACACACATCCACCATGGGCTTATGAACAAAAAAGCCAATGGGGACCACACCCTATCACACACAGGAAGGCGGCCATTTTGAATTGAAAATGTGAACCGACTTAAAATACACCTCTTTTTAAAAGTACACAGAAAAAAGCTGCTTCATTCCACAGACACCAAACTTGGGCAAAATGAGCTAAACACATGTATGTAAAATAGACAAGTGTTTTTCTAGACTTTTGCTCGAGTTATATTTTATTATAATTGGTATATATTTTTTATTATAATTTTTCTGCAAAATGATCCTCAATTTGACCCAGTAAACGTGCAACTAAAAGTCATTTTATTGGTCCCAGACTTCAAGCTCGGCAAAAATTTATGTATTTGAAGTCCCGAAAAAAATATGAAAAATGACTCAGTGGCGACCCCTACAAAAGTCAAAATACATTGGGCCTATGGAAAGTGAAAGTAACTTTTTCCAACGTAGAAAAATGAAACTTGGTACATCCATAGGACACCTCAGGGCAAACAGAAAAATGTATTACAGCCATATCGTAAACTCAACAGGAAATCTACTATGTTGGGTGTATGCGTGACCACCTAAATTGCACCCCTTGTGTCTAAAGGCTTTTCATCTAAACAGCTCCAAATTTGGTGAGTATCATCTAGACACGTGTGCAAAAAAAGTTATCAATTTGTTTTTGATACATTTCTGGCTGTGGTCGTAATGAGTCTGTGAAGAGGCAACTATTGGGAAATAAATGCCATTTCCCAATTGCCAGGATCCTTCTCAACAGAAAATGTTGGGTGGAATACATGACCACCTAAATCGTACACTTTGTGCTAAAGGGTTTTCATCTAAACAGCTCCAAATTTGCTTTAAAGCACGACATGCAATCCTCGAATATATGTGTCCCAGCGGTCTCAAGGAGGCGAGGGCCTTTATCGCCGCTATGGCTTTAATATTATTTTCTTTTTCTTTTTTTCTTTTTTTTATTGTCGACCTATGATCCTAAATTTGACCCAGTGAACATGCACGTAAAGTCATTTTTATTGGTCCCAGACTTCAAGCCTGGCGAAAAATTTATGTATTTGAAGTCGCCGAAAAAAAAATACAAAAAATGACTCAGTGGCGACCCCTAGAAAAGTCAAAATACATTGGGCCTACGGAAAGTAAAAGTAACTTTTTTCCAACGTGGAAAAATGAAACTTGGTACATCCATAGAACACTTCAGGGCAAACAGAAAAGTCACTGACAGCCACACCCTAAACTCAACAGGAAGTCCGCCATGTGGGGTGAAACACGCGGCCACTAAACTCGCACCCCTTGCTTAAAAAGATGCAAATCATTGTGTTTTAATCTAAATTGCCCCAAATTTGGTGAGTATCATCTAGACACGTGTGCCAACCAAAGTTGTGACTTTGTTTTTGATATCTTATCCGGGTATGGGTGTGGCAAGCCTGTAACGTGGCCATTTTGTGAAAATAAAATGTCTCTTAACTCTCAAACGCCTTCTTGGATCGAGTTGGACCCAAAAAGGCGTTTGTGCACATTCATGACCTGAACAAGAAAATATGTAAACAAAAGGGTTATCTTTAGAAATGGCTCTCCAGCGCCCCCTACAAAAATATAATGGGACCCAAGAATTTAGTTTATCATAGAGACATGAAATTTGGTACACACATCTCTTATATCATGACGAGCATAAAAGCCAATGACAACCACCCCCTATCTATAAATGTGTTGCCATAGCAATGTCCCAAATATTTGGAAAAAGTCAATGGGAAGTGAAAATTTTAGTTTGTCGTAGACAAATGAAACTTGGTACACACATCCACCATGGGCTTATGAACAAAAAAGCCAAAGGGGACAACACCCTATCACACACGGGAAGGCGGCTATTTTGAATTGAAAATGTGAACCGACTTAAAATACACCTCTTTTTTAAAAGTACACAGAAAAAAGCTGCTTTATTCCACAGACACCAAACTTGGGCAAAATGAGCTAAACACATGTATGTAAAATAGACAAGTGTTTTTCTAGACTTTTTTGCTCGAGTTATATTTTTTTTTATTATAATTCGGTATATTTTTTTTTATTATAATTTTTCTGCAAAATGATCCTAAAATTGACCCAGTAAACATGCAACTAAAAGTCATTTTTATTGGTCCCAGACTTCAAGCTCGGCGAAAAATTAATGTATTTGAAGTCCCCGAAAAAAAAATAAAAAAAATGACTCAGTGGCTACCCCTAGAAAGTCAAAATACATTGGGCCTATGAAAAGTGAAAGTAACTTTTTTCCAATGTAGAAAAAGAAAACTTGGTACATCCATAGAACACTTCAGGGCAAACAGAAAAGTCTATGACAGCCACACCCTAAACTCAACAGGAAGTCCGCCATGTGGGGTGAAACGCGCGGCCACTAAAATCGCACCCCTTGCGCAAAAAGATGCAAATCCTTGTGTTTTAATCTAAATGGCCCCCAATTTGGTGAGTATCATCTAGACACGTGTGCCAACCAAATTTGTGACTTTGTTGTTGATATCTTATCGGGTATGGGTGTGGCAAGCCTATAACGAGGTCGCCATTTTTGTGAAAATAAAATGTCTCTTACTCTCAAACGTCTTCTCGGATCGAGTTGGACCCAAAAAGGCGTTTGTGCACATTCATGACCTGAACACAAAAATATGTAAATAAAAGGGTTATCTTTAGAAATGGCTCTCCAGCGCCCCCTACAAACTTATAACCTTATAACAAACCTATCTATAAATGTGTTGCCATAGCAACGTCCCAAATATGTGGAAAAAGTCAATGGGAAGTGAAAATTGTAGTTTGTCGTAGGCAAATTAAACTTGGTACACACATCCAGCATGGGCTTATGAACAAAAAAGCCAAAGGGGACCACACCTTATCACACACGGGAAGGCAGCCATTTTGAATTGAAAATGTGAACCGACTTAGAATACAACCTCTCTTTTAAAAAACAACAGAACATAGGTGCTTCATTCCACAGACACCAAACTTGGGCAAAATGAGCTAAACACATGTGTGTAAAATAGACAAGCGTTTTTCTAGACTTTTTTGCTCGAGTTATTTTTTTATTATTTTATATATTTTTTATATATATATTTTTCTGAAAAATGATCCTCAATTTGACCCAGTAAACGTGCAACTAAAAGTCATTTTTATTGGTCCCAGACTTCAAGCCCGGCAAAAATTTATGTATTTGAAGTCTCCGAAAAAAAAAATATGAAAAATGACTCAGTGGCGACCCCTAGAAAAGCCAAAATACATTGGGCCTATGACAGACAGTTCAGACAGCTCCCAGGAAAACCAGAGATTGTGGAGACCTTTAACTCTAAATTACAAGGTGGTGTAGCAGGCCCAAGCAGTAGCACAGGCCCGGTTATTTGACATTACCGTGAAGTTTACGCTTTAAAGCACGAAATGCAATCCTCCGAGTGCATGTGTCCCCGCGGTCTCAAGGGAGGCGAGGGCCTTTATCGCCGCTTGCGGCTTTAATTAGGCCCGAGCCGGTGATGGCCGGGAGGGCCTATTGTTTTTGCTCGGATTTTTTTTTTTTTTTTTTTTTCTCTTTCTTCTTCTCCCCATATGATTCTAAATTTGACCCAGTGAACATGCACGAAAAGTCATTATATTGGTCCCAGACTTCAAGCTCGGTGAAAAATTTATGTATTTGAAGTCGCGAAAAAAATACGAAAAATGACTCAGTGGCGACCCTACAAAATCAAAATACATTGGGCCTATGGAAAGTGAAAGTAACTTTTTCCAACGTAGAAAAATGAAACTTGGTATATCCATAGGACACCTCAGAACAAACAGAAAAGTCAATGACAGTCACACCCTAAACTCAACAGGAAGTCCGCCATGTGGGGTGAAACGCGCGGCCACTAAAATCGCACCCCTTGCGCAGAAAGATGCAAATCATTGTGTTTTAATCTAAATGGCCCCAAATTTGGTGAGTATCATCTAGACACGTGTGCCAACCAAAGTTGTGACTTTGTTGTTGATATCTTATCGGGTATGGGTGTGGCAAGCCTGTAACGAGGTGGCCATTTTATGAAAATAAAGCGTCTCTTAACTCTCAACGCCTTCTCGGATCGAGTTGGACCCAAAAAGGCGTTTGTGCACATTCATGACCTGAACAAAAAATATGTAAATAAAGGGTTATCTTTAGAAATGGCTCTCCAGCGCCCCTACAAACTTATAATGGACCCAAGAATTTAGTTTGTCATAGAGACATAAAATTTTGTACACACATCTCTTATGTCATGAGCATAAAAGCCAATGACAACCACCCCTATCTATAAATGTGTTGCCATAGCGTCCCAAAAATGTGAAAAAGTCAATGGGAAGTGAAATTTTTAGTTTGTTGTAGGCAAATAAAACTTGGTACACACATCCACCATGGGCTTATGAACAAAAAAGCCAATGGGGACCACACCCTATCACACACAGGAAGGCGGCCATTTTGAATTGAAAATGTGAACCGACTTAAAATACACCTCTTTTTAAAAGTACACAGAAAAAGCTGCTTCATTCCACAGACACCAAACTTGGGCAAAATGAGCTAAACACATGTATGTAAAGAGACAAGTGTTTTCTAGACTTTTTGCTCGAGTTATATTTTATTATAATTTGGTATATATTTTTATTATAATTTTTCTGCAAAATGATCCTCAATTTAACCCAGTAAACGAACAACTAAAGTCATTTTATTGGTCCCAGACTTCAAGCTCGGCGAAAAATTTATGTATTTGAAGTCCCGAAAAAAATACGAAAAATGACTCAGTGGCGACCCTACAAAATCAAAATACATTGGGCCTATGGAAAGTGAAAGTAACTTTTTCCAACGTAGAAAAATGAAACTTGGTACATCCATAGGACACCTCAGGGCAAACAGAAAAGTCAATGACAGTCACACCTAAACTTAACAGGAAGTCCGCCATGTGGGGTGAAAGCGACCACTAAAATCGCACCCCTTGCAGAAAGATGCAAATCATTGTGTTTTAATCTAAATGGCCCCAAATTTGGTGAGTATCATCTAGACACGTGTGCCAACCAAAGTTGTGACTTTGTTATTGATATCTTATCGGGTATGGGTGTGGCAAGCCTGTAACGAGGTGGCCATTTTTGAAAATAAAAGCGTCTCTTAACTCTCAAGCGGCTTCTCGGATCGAGTTGGACCCAAAAGAGGCGTTTGTGCACATTCATGACCTGAACACAAAAATATGTAAATAAAAGGGGTTTTTAGAAATGGCTCTCCAGCGCCCCTACAAACTTATAATGGGACCCAAGAATTTAGTTTGTCATAGAGACATAAAATTTGGTACACACATCTCTTATGTCATGACGAGCATAAAAACCAATGACAACCACCCCCTATCTATAAATGTGTTGCCATAGCAACGTCCCAAAAAATGTGAAAAAAGTCAATGGGAAGTGAAATTTTTAGTTTGTTGTAGGCAAATAAAACTTGGTACACACATCCACCATGGGCTTATGAACAAAAAAGCCAATGGGGACCACACCCTATCACACACAGGAAGGCGGCCATTTTGAATTGAAAATGTGAACCGACTTAAAATACACCTCTTTTTAAAAGTACACAGAAAAAGCTGCTTCATTCCACAGACACCAAACTTGGGCAAAATGAGCTAAACACATGTATGTAAAAGAGACAAGTGTTTTTCTAGACTTTTTTGCTCGAGTTATATTTTTTTTTATTATAATTCGGTATATATTTTTTTATTATAATTTTTCTGCAAAATGATCCTCAATTTGACCCAGTAAACTGCAACTAAAAGTCATTTTATTGGTCCCAGACTTCAAGCTCCGTGAAAAATTTATGTATTTGAAGTCGCGAAAAAAATATGAAAAATGACTCAGTGGCGACCCCTACAAAAGTCAAAATACATTGGGCCTATGGAAAGTGAAAGTAACTTTTTTCCAACGTAGAAAAATGAAACTTGGTACATCCATAGGACACCTCAGGGCAAACAGAAAAGTCAATGACACATCACACCTAAACTTCAACAGGAAATCTACTATGTTGGGTGTGAAGCGACCACTAAATTGCACCCCTTGTCTAAAGATGCAAATCATTGTGTTTTAATCTAAATGGCTCCAAATTTGGTGAGTATCATCTAGACACGTGTGCAAAAAAAGTTATCAATTTGTTTTTGATACATTTCTTATCGGGTATGAGTCTGTGAAGAGGCAACTATTGGAAATAAATGCCATTTTGTGAAAATTGCCAGGATCTCTTAACTCTCAAGCAGCCTTCTCGGAATCAGTTGGACCCAAAAACTTTGTGCACATTCATGACCTGAACACAAAAATTTGTAAATAAAGGGTTATCTTTAGAAATGGCTCTCTCAGCGCCTACAAACTTATAATCTTTTCTTTTTTAGTTTGTCATAGATCCTAAATTTGACCCAGTGAACATGCACATCATTTTTATTGGTCCCAGACTTCAAGCATAAAAATGTATTTGAAGTCATATCTAAAAATGACTCAGTGGCGACCCTAGAAAAGTCAAAATACATTGGGCCTACAATGGAAAGTGAAAGTAACTTTTTCCAACGTAGAAAAATGAAACTTGGTACATCCATCCACCATGGGCATGAACAGAAAAGTCACAATGACAGACCACACCTAAACACAGGAAGTCCGCCATGTGAATTGAAAATGTGAACCACTAAAATACACACTCTTTTTAAAAGATGCAAATCATTGTGTTTTACAGACACCAAATTTGGTGAGTATCATCTAGACACATGTATGTAAAAGTTGTGACTTTGTTTTTGATATCTTATCGAGTTATATTTTTTATTATAATTGGTATATATTTTTTTATTATAATTTTTCTGCAAAATGATCCTCAATTTAACTAACGAACAACTAAAAGTCATTTTATTGGTCCCAGACTTCAAGCCACAAAAAATTTATGTATTTGAAGTCCCGAAAAAAATACAAAAAATGACTCAGTGGCGACCCTAGAAAGTCAAAATACATTGGGCCTATGGAAAGTGAAAGTAACTTTTTCCAACGTAGAAAAATGAAACTTGGTACATCCATAGGACACCTCAGGGCAAACAGAAAAGCCAATGACAGTCACACCCTAAACTTAACAGGAATGTGTTGTATGTGAAAACATGACCACTAAATCGCACCTTGCAGAAGTGAAAATTTTAGTTTGTTTAATCTAAATAAATTTGGTGAGTATCATCTAGACACCATGTAAAGTTTAATTTTTCTGCAAAATGATCCTAAATTTGACCCAGTAAACATGCAACTAAAAGTCATTTTTATTGGTCCCAGACTTCAAGCTCGTGAAAAATTTATGTATTTGAAGTCCCGAAAAAAATAAAAAAATGACTCAGTGGCGACCCCTACAAAAGTCAAAATACATTGGGCCTATGGAAAGTGAAAGTAACTTTTTCCAACGTAGAAAAATGAAACTTGGTACATCCATAGGACACCTCAGGGCAAACAGAAAAGTCAATGACAGCCACACCTAAACTCAACAGGAAGTCCGCCATGTGGGGTGAAAGCATCGCCACTAAAATCGCACTTGCGCAAAAGATGCAAATCCATTGTGTTTTAATCTAAATGGCCCCAAATTTGGTGAGTATCATCTAGACACGTGTGCCAACCAAAGTTGTGACTTTGTTGTTGATATCTTATCGGGTATGGGTGTGGCAAGCCTGTAACGAGGTGGCCATTTTTGTGAAAATAAAATGTCTCTTAACTCTCAAACGCCTTCTCGGATCGAGTTGGACCCAAAAAGGCGTTTGTGCACATTCATGACCTGAACACAAAAATATGTAAATAAAGGGTTATCTTTAGAAATGGCTCTCCAGCAAGCCCAAAACTTTATGGGACCAAAAATTTACTATTGTCATATGATATGACATTGGGAAGTGAAAATTTTAGTTTGTCGTAGGCAAATGAAACTTGGTACACACATCCAGCATGGGCTTATGAACAAAAAGCCAATGGGGACCACACCTATCACACACGGGAAGGCAGCCATTTTGAATTGAAAATGTGAACCGACTTAAGAATACAACCTCTTTTTAAAAAACAACAGAAAATAGGTGCTTCATTCCACAGACACCAAACTTGGGCAAAATGAGCTAAACACATGTATGTAAAATAGACAAGCGTTTTTCTAGACTTTTTGCTCGAGTTATTTTTTATTATAATTTGGTATATATATATATTTTTCTGAAAAATGATTTTCAATTTGACCCAGTAAACGCAACTAAAAGTCATTTTTATTGGTCCCAGACTTCAAGCCGGCAAAAAATTTATGTATTTGAAGTCTCCGAAAAAAAAATGAAAAATGACTCAGTGGCGACCCCTACAAAAGCCAAAATACATTGGGCCTATGGAAAGTGAAAGTAACTTTTTCCAACGTAGAAAAATGAAACTTGGTACATCCATAGGACACCTCAGAACAAACAGAAAAGTCAATGACAGTCACACCCTAAACTTAACAGGAAGTCCGCCATGTGGGGTGAAAAGTGTCGACCACTAAATTCGCACCTTATGCAGAAAGATGCAAATCATTGTGTTTTAATCTAAATGGTTTAATTTGGTGAGTATCATCTAGACACATGTGCCAGACTTCAAAGTTGTGACTTTGTTGTTGAATACATTGGGCCTATGGAAAGTGAAAGTAACTTTTTCCAACGTAGAAAAATGAAACTTGGTATATCCATAGGACACCTCAGGGCAAACAGAAAAGTCAATGACAGTCACACCCTAAACTCAACAGGAAGTCCGCCATGTGGGGTGAAACGCGCCACTAAAATCGCACCCCTTGCAGAAAGATGCAAATCATTGTGTTTTAATCTAAATGGCCCCAAATTTGGTGAGTATCATCTAGACACGTGTGCCAACCAAAGTTGTGACTTTGTTGTTGATATCTTATCGGGTATGGGTGTGGCAAGCCTGTAACGAGGTGGCCATTTTTGTGAAAATAAAACGTCTCTTAACTCTCAAACGCCTTCTCGGATCGAGTTGGACCCAAAAGGCGTTTGTGCACATTCATGACCTGAACACAAAAATATGTAAATAAAGGGTTATCTTTAGAAATGGCTCTCCAGCGCCCCTACAAACTTATAATGGACCCAAGAATTTAGTTTGTCATAGAGACATAAAATTTGTACACACATCTCTTATGTCATGACGAGCATAAAAGCCAATGACAACCACCCCCTATCTATAAATGTGTTGCCATAGCAACGTCCCAAAAAATGTGAAAAAAGTCAATGGGAAGTGAAATTTTTAGTTTGTTGTAGGCAAATAAAACTTGGTACACACATCCACCATGGGCTTATGAACAAAAAGCCAATGGGGACCACACCCTATCACACACAGGAAGGCGGCCATTTTGAATTGAAAATGTGAACCGACTTAAAATACACCTCTTTTTAAAAGTACACAGAAAAAAGCTGCTTCATTCCACAGACACCAAACTTGGGCAAAATGAGCTAAACACATGTATGTAAAAGAGACAAGTGTTTTCTAGACTTTTTGCTCGAGTTATATTTTTTTATTATAATTTTATATATTTTTATTATAATTTTTCTGCAAAATGATCCTCAATTTAAAGTAAAGCGAACAACTAAAAGTCATTTTATTGGTCCCAGACTTCAAGCTCGGAAAAATTTATGTATTTGAAGTCCCCGAAAAAAATACGAAAAATGACTCAGTGGCGACCCTACAAAATCAAAATACATTGGGCCTATGGAAAGTGAAAGTAACTTTTTCCAACGTAGAAAAATGAAACTTGGTACATCCATAGGACACCTCAGGGCAAACAGAAAAGTCAATGACAGTCACACCCTAAACTTAACAGGAAGTCCGCCATGTGGGGTGAAACGCGTGACCACTAAATCGCACCCCTTGCGCAGAAAGATGCAAATCATTGTGTTTTAATCTAAATGGCCCCAAATTTGGTGAGTATCATCTAGACACGTGTGCCAACCAAAGTTGTGACTTTGTTGTTGATATCTTATCGGGTATGGGTGTGGCAAGCCTGTAACGAGGTGGCCATTTTTGTGAAAATAAAAGCGTCTCTTAACTCTCAAAGCGCCTTCTCGGATCGAGTTGGACCCAAAAAGGCGTTTGTGCACGACATTCATGACCTGAACACAAAAATATGTAAATAAAGGGTTATCTTTAGAAATGGCTCTCCAGCGCCCCTACAAACTTATAATGGGACCCAAGAATTTAGTTTGTCATAGAGACATAAAATTTGGTACACACATCTCTTATGTCATGACGAGCATAAAGCCAATGACAACCACCCCTATCTATAAATGTGTTGCCATAGCAACGTCCCAAAAATGTGAAAAAGTCAATGGGAAGTGAAATTTTTAGTTTGTTTGTAGGCAAATGAAACTTGGTACACACATCCACCATGGGCTTATGAACAAAAAAGCCAATGGGGACCACACCTATCACACACAGGAAGGCGGCCATTTTGAATTGAAAATGTGAACCGACTTAAAATACACCTCTTTTTAAAAGTACACAGAAAATAGCTGCTTCATTCCACAGACACCAAACTTGGGCAAAATGAGCTAAACACATGTATGTAAAATAGACAAGTGTTTTTCTAGACTTTTTGCTCGAGTTATATTTTTTTTATTATAATTAGGTATATATTTTTTATTATAATTTTTCTGCAAAATGATCCTCAATTTAACCCAGTAAAGCGAACAACTAAAAGTCATTTTTATTGGTCCCAGACTTCAAGCCCGGCAAAAATTTATGTATTTGAAGTCCCGAAAAAAAATACGAAAAATGACTCAGTGGCGACCCTAGAAAAGTCAAAATACATTGGGCCTATGGAAAGTGAAAGTAACTTTTTCCAACGTAGAAAAATGAAACTTGGTACATCCATAGGACACCTCAGGGCAAACAGAAAAGTTTATTACAGCCATATCGTAAACTCAACAGGAAAATCTACTATGTTGGGTGGAATGCGTGACCACCTAAATTGCACCCCTTGTGTCTAAAGGCTTTTCATCTAAACAGCTCCAAATTTGGTGAGTATCATCTAGACACGTGTGCCAAAAAAATTATCAATTTGTTTTTTGATAGATTTGTGGCTGTGGTGTAATGAGTCTGTGAAGAGGCAGCCATTTTTTGGGAAATAAATGCCATTTCCCAATTGCCAGGATCCTTCCTTTAGAGGAGGCCCCTCCAGAGCCATGGCTAGAGTCTTAGAAAACTCTTCAGAATCATTTGGAACTTGTAACCTTGTACTTTTAGACAAGTTATATTTACATTTTGTCTTTAAACAGGGGGTGCAGCGATTCCTGAGTCATCTCAAATTTCCAGCCAGTACTTTGTTTTTCTCGCCTTAGCCCAAGCATAATCTATTATTTCCAAAGGTTCAGACAGCTCCCAGGAAAACCAGAGATTGTGGAGACCTTTAACTCTAAAGTTAGGTTACAAGGTGGTGTAGCAGGCCCAAGCAGTAGCACAGGCCCGGTTATTTGACATTACCGTGAAGTTTACGCTTTAAAGCACGAAATGAAATCCTCCAGTGCATGTGTCCCTGTCTCAAGGGAGGCGAGGGCCTTTATCGCCGCTTGCGGCTTTAATTTATTTATTTTTTATTCTTCTCATTTGACCCAGTGAACATGAACAACTAAAGTCATTTTATTGGTCCCAGACTTCAAGCCCGGCGAAAAATTTATGTATTTGAAGTCGCGAAAAAAAATCGAAAAATGACTCAGTGGCGACCCTACAAAAGTCAAAATACATTGGGCCTATGGAAAGTGAAAGTAACTTTTTCCAACGTAGAAAAATGAAACTTGGTACATCCATAGGACACCTCAGAGCAAACAGAAAAGTCAATGACAGCCACACCCTAAACTCAACAGGAAGTCCGCCATGTGGGGTGAAACGCGACCACTAAAATCGCACCCCTTGCGCAGAAAGATGCAAATCATTGTGTTTTAATCTAAATGGCCCCAAATTTGGTGAGTATCATCTAGACACGTGTGCCAACCAAAGTTGTGACTTTGTTGTTGATATCTTATCGGGTATGGGTGTGGCAAGCCTGTAACGAGGTGGCCATTTTTGTGAAAATAAAACGTCTCTTAACTCTCAAACGCCTTCTCGGATCGAGTTGGACCCAAAAGGCGTTTGTGCACATTCATGACCTGAACACAAAAATATGTAAATAAAAGGGTTATCTTTAGAAATGGCTCTCCAGCGCCCCCTACAAACATATAATGGGACCCAAGAATTTAGTTTGTCATAGAGACATGAAATTTGGTACACACATCTCTTATGTCATGGAGCATAAAAGCCAATGACAACCACCCCTATCTATAAATGTGTTGCCATAGCAACGTCCCAAAAATGTGAAAAAGTCAATGGGAAGTGAAATTTTTAGTTTGTTGTAGGCAAATAAAACTTGGTACACACATCCACCATGGGCTTATGAACAAAAAGCCAATGGGGACCACACCTATCACACACAGGAAGGCGGCCATTTTGAATTGAAAATGTGAACCGACTTAAAATACACCTCTTTTTAAAAGTACACAGAAAAAAGCTGCTTCATTCCACAGACACCAAACTTGGGCAAAATGAGCTAAACACATGTATGTAAAAGAGACAAGTGTTTTTCTAGACTTTTTGCTCGAGTTATATTTTTTTATTATAATTCGGTATATATTTTTATTATAATTTTTCTGCAAAATGATCCTCAATTTAACCCAGTAAACAAACAACTAAAAGTCATTTTTATTGGTCCCAGACTTCAAGCCCGGCAAAAATTTATGTATTTGAAGTCCCGAAAAAAATACGAAAAATGACTCAGTGGCGGCCCCTAGAAAAGTCAAAATACATTGGGCCTATGGAAAGTGAAAGTAACTTTTTCCAACGTAGAAAAATGAAACTTGGTACATCAATAGGACACCTCAGGGCAAACAGAAAAGTCAATGACAGTCACACCTAAACTTAACAGGAAGTCCGCCATGTGGGGTGAAAGCGCGCCACTAAATTCGCACCCCTTGCGCAGAAAGATGCAAATCATTGTGTTTTAATCTAAATGGCCCCAAATTTGGTGAGTATCATCTAGACATGTGCCAACCAAAGTTGTGACTTTGTTGTTGATATCTTATCGGGTATGGGTGTGGCAAGCCTGTAACGAGGTGGCCATTTTGTGAAAATAAAACGTCTCTTAACTCTCAAACACCTTCTCGGATCGAGTTGGACCCAAAAAGGCGTTTGTGCACATTCATGACCTGAACACAAAAATATGTAAATAAAAGGGTTATCTTTAGAAATGGCTCTCCAGCGCCCCTACAAACTTATAATGGGACCCAAGAATTTAGTTTGTCATAGAGACATAAAATTTGGTACACACATCTCTTATGTCATGACGAGCATAAAAGCCAATGACAACCACCCCCTATCTATAAATGTGTTGCCATAGCAACGTCCCAAATATTTGGAAAAAGTCAATGGGAAGTGAAAATTTTAGTTTGTCGTAGGCAAATGAAACTTGGTACACACATCCACCATGGGCTTATGAACAAAAAAGCCAATGGGGACCACACCCTATCACACACGGGAAGGCGGCCATTTTGAATTGAAAATTTGGTCCGACTTAAAATACACCTCTTTTTTAAAAGAACACAGAAAATAGCTGCTTCATTCCACAGACATCAAACTTGGGCAAAATGAGCTAAACACATGTATGTAAAATAGACAGGCGTTTTTCTAGACTTTTTTGCTCGTGTTATATTTTATTTTATTATAATTTGGTATATATTTTTTTAATTATAATTTTTCTGCAAAATGATCCTCAATTTGACCCAGTAAACGTGCAACTAAAAGTTATTTTTTATTGGTCACAGACTTCAAGCCCGGCAAAAATTTATGTATTTGAAGTCCCCGAAAAAAAAATATGAAAAATGACTCAGTGGCGACCCCTAGAAAAGTCAAAATACATTGGTTCTATGGAAAATGAAAGTAAATTTTTCCAATGTAGAAATACAAAACTTGGTACATCCATAGGACACCTCAGGGCAAACAGAAAAGTTTTTTAACAGCCATACCGTAAACTCAACAGGAAATCTACTATGTTGGGTGGAATGCGTGACCACCTAAATTGCACCCCTTGTGTCTAAAGGCTTTTCATCTAAACAGCTCCAAATTTGGTGAGTATCATCTAGACACGTGTGCCAAAAAAGTTATCAATTTGTTTTTTGTTACATTTGTGGCTGTGGTTGTAATGAGTCTGTGAAGAGGCAGCCATTTCTTTGGGAAATAAATGCCATTTCCCAATTGCCAGGATCCTTCCTTTAGAGGAGGCCCCTCCAGAGCCACGGCTAGAGTCTTAGAAAACTCCTCAGAATCCTTTGGAACTTGTAACCTTGTACTTTTAGACAAGTTATATTTACATTTTGCCTTTTTAAACAGGGGGGTGCAGCGATTCCTGAGTCATCTCAAATCTCCAGCCAGTACTTTGTTTTTCTCGCCTTAGCCCAAGCATAATCTATTATTTTCAAAGGTTCAGACAGCTCCCAGGAAAACCAGGGATTGTGGAGACCTTTAACTCTAAATTACAAGGTGGTGTAGCAGGCCCCAGCAGTAGCACAGGACCGGTTTCTTGACATTACCGTGAAGTTTACGCTTTAAAGCACGAAATGCACTCCTCCGAGTGCATGTGTCCCCGCGGTCTCAAGGGAGGCGAGGGCCTTTATCGCCGCTTGCGGCTTTAATTTTGTTTTGTTTTGTTTTTTTTCTAGCCCAAGAGGGCTGTTGCTGGAAGCGGGTTGAACAAACTCAAGAAATGCAGAGTAATTTCTGAGTTTGTAAAACCAAACAAATCCAAACTTGGTAACTTTAGATTAATCTGTTGCACAACTTTGCTTCAACTTTCTCTCTCAACTCAGATTTAAACCCTTCAACAACAAGAGCCAATAGCATTCAACTTGGAGGGGAAGCAACAGGGTCACAGTCACAACTTTGCTCACACTGAGAATAAAAGAGCAACTTAAAAACATTAATATAAGCGTAATTTGCTTTAACATTATAACATGTAAACACTTTTTACACTTGTATAAAAGAAAATTTAGTAAGTAAGTAAGTAAATTTTATTTATATAGCACCTTTCACAGATATAAATCACAAAGTGCTTTACAAAGTGCAATAAAAGAACAATAAAACTATGAGAATAACAATTAAAACCACAAAATATTAAAAACATAAAAGCCCAATCAACTAAAAGCTTGTTTAAATAAAAGTGTCTTCAGCTGCTTTTTAAAAGAATCAACAGAAGCGCCCACTCGCAGTGACAGGGGCAGGGCGTTCCAGAGTCTGGGGCGACTGCTTGGAAAGACCGGTCTCCCGAGTTTTAAACGGGTTTTGGGGACCGTTAGAAGGTTTTGACCAGAAGACCGAAGAGCGCGGAGGAGGAGTAAGGGGTCAGCAGGTCAGTGATGTACTGGGGGGCCTGTCCATGCAGAGCTCTAAAAGTCAAGACTAAAATTTTAAAATCAATTCTGAATTTGACTGGAAGCCAATGTAATGAAGATAAAACCGGGGAAATGTGAGCCCTTCTGTTGGTTCCAGTTAAAAGCCTGGCTGCAGCATTTTGCACCATTTGTAGCCGACTCAGAGACGATTTGTTAAAACAAGTAAAAAGAGAATTACAATAATCAAGACAAGAAGAAATAAAAGCATGAATAATCATCTCCAAGTCAGCTTTAGACAAAAACACTCTCAATTTAGAAATGTTTCTTAAATGAAAAAACAGTTTTTGACCAACTGTCTAGAATGACTGTCCAGAGACATCGATTGGTCAAACAGAACACCAAGGTTTCTGAGGCTCGACTGGACGGAAGAACCCAGGAACCAAGGTGTTGTTTGATTTCAGGTATTTTTTGGTCTGGTGCAAAGATTAAAGTTTCAGTCTTTTTTGTATTCAGCTGTAGGTAGTTATTATATAACCAATTCTTTATGCAAGACAAGCAGTCCAACAAATCAGTAAGTTTATGAAACTCCGAGTCTTTAAAAGAACAGTACAACTGAATGTCATCAGCATAAAAGTGATAAGACACATTTTTAAAACCGTGAATTATATCACCAAGAAGGCGAATGTACAATAAAAACAAAAGAGGACCTAGCACTGAGCCTTGAGGAACTCCATATGACAGAGGGTCATTTCAGACAGAATATTGTTAATAGAGACACAAAAAGATCTGTCACTCAGGTAAGAGGAAAACCACTTTAAAATTGATCCAGAGAAACCCGTTTCATATTGTAGACGCTTTAACAATACATTATGGTCCAGAGTATCAAAAGCTGACGATAAATCCAGTAGGATCAAGACAGAGTACTGCCCAGAGTCAGCCGCCATCATAATGTCACTTGAAATCTTCAGCAGGGCAGTCTCAGTCGAATGACATTTTCGGAAACCTGACTGAAATTTATCTATAAAATTTAGATATGACCATTCCTTCATTTGCAACTCTTTTTTTATTTTCAGGAGAAGTTTCTCAAAGTAAAAGTTAATGTGGCCTGTTTTTAACTCTGATTTTTAACTCAGCTTGTAGAAATTTCCCGCTTGTTTGTTAAAATAGCATAATTTACAAACAAAAAGATATAATGCAGTCTTCATAACAATATATGTTTCTTTACCTTTTTTTTTCTTCTTGGTGCTGTGGGAATACTTCCTCTAGGTATTCTCTCTGTGTTCCCCCACCTCCATCTTTACAAATTAAGCACTGGGAGTGAACCAAATAAAAATTTATACATAAAGCTTTTTGTTTTTGTTCAGAGTTAAAGTGGCACTTTGCAGGATTTTCACCTTAACATAAAACCTAAAGCAGAGAAAACCATTGCTCATGGTCAAACGGGAAGAGAGAACAGTGAGTCAACAGTAGGGGAGCTCTATTGGGAAATATACAAACAAAACAGCAAAGAAACTGTCAGACTTGCAAAGTGCTGCTTTAAAAAGCGATTCTTTTCTTTTTTCTCACCTCTGATCAGTCTACTTTGGTTTTGCGGACTCTAGACCAGAATAAAACCTCCTCTGGAGCAGGGTAGCTGTGTAGAGTCAGTTAACATGGCAATGAAACCTGCTCTAAACCAAAACACCTTCTAGAGCCAGAAAGAGTTTGTTCAAACTAAACCTGAACATACCTGGATCAAAACCTAAACCGGCTTCCAGCAACAGGCTTCTCTGTATATATAAAGTGTATCTTCAAAAAATTGACACGCCTCTGCAACATCGCGTGGCGGTTGGGGACAGTACCTCTGGACTGGCAGACCGGGGTGGTGGTCCCTCTTTTCAAGAAGGGTGACCAGTGTTCCAACTACAGAGGGATCACACTCCTCAGCCTCCCCGGGAAGGTCTATGCCAGGGTACTGGAGAGGAGAATGCGGACGATAGTTGAACCTCGGATTCAGGTGGAACAATGCGGATTTTGTCCCCGGTCGGGCCGGAGGGAGTCTGGTTTGGGGAACACAGGATCTCGCTCTGCTTTTGCAGATGATGTTGTCCTGTTGGCTCCATCAGGCCAGGATCTTCAGTTTTCACTGGAACGGTTTGCAGCCGAGTGTGAAGCGGCTGGGATAAGGATCAGCACCTCCAAGTCTGAGACCATGGTTCTCAGTCGTAAAAGGGTGGCTAGTTGGTGGAGAGCTCCTGCCTCAAGTGGAGGAGTTCAAGTATCTTGAGGAAGGAGGAGCGTGAGATTGATAGACGGATCGGTGCAGCTTCTGCAGTTGATGGTCTGTTGTGGTAAAAAAGAGCTGAGCTGTAAGGCAAAGCTCTCGATTTATCGTCAATCTACGTTCCTACTCTCACTTATGGTCATGAGCTTTGGGTCATGACCGAAAGAACAAGATCCCAGATACAGGCGGCTGAAATTTGCTTTCTCCGCAGGGTGGCGGGGCGCTCCCTTAGAGATAAGGTGAGGAGCTCGGTCACTCGAGAGGAGCTCAAAGTGAGCCGCTGCTCCTCCACATTGAGAGGAGGCAGCTGAGATGGAGGAGCGGTAGAAGATGGATGGATGGATGGATGGATCGATCGATCTTCAAAAAATTGGGATTAGGGGCCTGATTAAAGTTTAATGAAATGATACGAATTATGAAATGAATGAAATGATGAAGTGATACATTATAGATGTCCTAGCACGTTGTGCATGCTCATGTTGTCTACATACTATTGGCAGATACTATTGGAGTAAAATAGAACTTCATAGAATAGAATAGAACTTTATTGCTCACCAAAGTGGACATTTGTCATTTGTCAAATTTGTAAATTTGTCCTAATGTGAATCTGCTGAAGAAGTGCTGAATGTGTTTTCAGGTGGAGATGTGTGTGTGCTAGGCCATGACAGTGGACCAGTGTTTGAAGAACAGCCCAGCAGTGTTATTTACCCAGAGGGGTTAACACTGGGCAAAGTGACCCTGAGCTGCCAGGCCCGGGCCAGCCCCGCTGCGTCCTACAGGTCAGGGACGTATATACTTGTGCTCTATGTTAGTAGCACTCTGTTATATTGTATGGTGTATGGTTTGTGTGTAGATGGCTGGTGAACGGCACAGAGGTACCCTTGGGTTTGGACACACGTTACACTCTGGTGGCTGGAAGTCTAGTGATCAGTGGTCCTGAGGCGAGTCGGGACACTGGCTCATACCAATGTCTGGCTATCAACCGCTGTGGCACCATCATCAGTCGGGCTGCCAACCTTAAATTTGGCTGTAAGTACGCAATTAAGAGTGTAAAAATATGATTTTAATGGAAGGCAGAACAAATCTAGCTAACTGTAAATAATGTCATATAACAGTAATGAAGTGTAGATTTACATTGACACTGCTTTGCAGATCTCCATGACTTCCCGCCAGACAGCAGAAATCCACAGACGGCATATGAAGGAGTGGGGATGTTCATGGCCTGCCAGCCACCTCCCCATTATCCTGGTATCAGTTTACTCTCGTCTGATGCATGTTTTTTGTATTTTAGCTGAATAAGAATGTCAACAACAAGGGCCATTTGGAAAAACTGCTGACCGTATTATTACAAGCCCTGACTGAACAGCTAGTTTTTGTTTCTTTCCCTTCCCCAGCTCTGTCCTACCGCTGGTTCATCAATGAGTTTCCCAATTTTATCAAAAAGGACGATGGGCGCTGGTTTGTGTCTCAGGTCACCGGAAACCTGTATGTGGCCAAGGCAGAGCCAAATGACACGGGCAGCTATTTCTGCTTTACCACTATCAACATGGACATCAGCACCAAGAGCACATTCAGCAAAGCCAACCAGCTCGACGTGCTGACTGATGGTGAGAGTCCACCACACACATTCAGCCTCTGCCACTATGATTGTTGTTGAACAGAGAAAAAAACTACTGGATAGAAAGATAAAGGTTTAAACTATAAATACATGTATTTGTCATTCTTTAATGCAGTAGCCTTGCACAAAGTATTTACTTTAATGATGAAAAGTATTTTATAATATTAAAAAAAAATCTTTTATGTAGCTAATCCTCGGAAGTTGGCCCCCAGCATCAAAGTGCGTTTTCCAGCAGACACTTATGCTTTAGCAGGACACACAGCGCAGTTGGAGTGTTTTGCATATGGAAAGTAAGTGGTTGAACTGTTCTTTTTCTGCAATAATGTCAGTACGCTCCTGGACTTCAGACCTTCTTGATTTGTAATCATTCATAATGCCTCTTTTCTGTGTGTCTAATAGTCCAGTGCCTAAGCTCAGGTGGAGGAAGGTGGATGGCCTCATGCCGTCTAAAGCAGGGTTCAGTGCAGAGGGCCCCACACTTACTCTCCCAGAGCTTTCCTTCGACGATGAGGGGATCTACGAATGTGAGGCCTACAACTCTGAGGGCAGTAACACATACCAGGGACGCATTAATGTGCAAGGTGATAGATGCAGTCATTTGTCAGAAAGGCCCTTTTTCACTCCCTTTAGTGTAAAATACAGGTTGTGTCTGTATAGCTGGGTTCAGGTATTGTAATGGCTTGTGATTTTACTGTAGTCAGCTACATAAACACAGACGTGAAAGTTCTTCAAAAAGTCCAAAGTTTTTATTGTCCCTCTTGGGAAATTATTTTGCAGCATCATGCAACATAAAAGTACACATCAACAAAAACCCAAGAGCAGGATCAACAATGGAAAACACTAAAAACCCAAAGATAAAAAAGTACAAACTCCCTTCTGAGGGGATGGTCTTGGGACTGCGCTATAGTACCAGCCTTCTGTCTGCTGTAAATGTCCCCCAGCTGAGGCTGACTCCTCCCTAAAATCTTACTGGCCACTTTAACCAGACTACCCAGTCTGTTTTTGTTGGTCAGGAAGAGGCTTCCAAACCAGCAATACAGAAGGATAAAACCGATTCAATAAAAACACAATAAAACATCATTTCACTAGATACATTAAACAGGGTTCGTACAAGGTGCTTAAAGTGCTTGAAGTACTTGAATTTGACTTTTTGAAATTTAAGTCCTGGAAAACCCTTGAAAACAGTCATATTAATGACGAGGTAATTGAAAAGTGCTTGAATTATTTAAAGGCAATATTTATGAATTTACAAAGCAATTTTGAAGTGTATATTTTTTGTCTATAAAACAAAATTAACGCTCAAAATTAACGCCTCAGCCCATCCCCCTCCTTCTACCCGCCTTATACGTTAACTCGCTCGTTCTGACATCACTTACCTGGAGCACATTTACGAAATGGTAAAGAGTAAGACGAAGAAATGCCGGGGAAGTGTAAATTTAATCCAGCTTGGCTAGAAAAGGAACCATATAAAAGTGGCTTCTTGAAGACCTAAAAGTGTGCATCGTGCACATTGTAAAATATGCCGCAAATCCCTCGAGATTTTAAACATGGGCAAATCGGCACTGAAGAGTCACATACAAGGGGAGCGTCATGTCAGTGCAGTTGCACGCACTGGACCACCATCCGTCCGAGAATATTTCACCCCAACAGTCACAGAGCAACACGGTGCACAGAGTACCGTGACTTTCATGTTCTCATACTTAGAGTTGCCACAGTCATTGAATACTTTAATGTGCTGTACCTTATTTGTACCATCTTGTTTAATTTTTATTCATCTATTTTCCTTTTTTAGAATTTAAAGTAAATAAAGTATATGTTTGATAGGTGAGACCTCTGATTGTAGGCCTTGAAAATCCCCAAAATAGTGCTTGAAAAGTCCTGGAAAGTCCTGGAATTTCATTATACAGTATCTGTACGAACCCTGCATTAAAACTGTTCATCTTCCTCAGGAAGTACAATTGTTGGCTCAAAACACAGTTTATTGTCCAAAATGACTCCAATGTATTTGTAGCTGTCGACCAGGTCAATGTCTGTGTTCTTGATGACAGTAACAGTGGGGCAAGGTGGTGTTTTGCGGAAGTCTATTTTAATTTCCTTTGTTTTTAACACATTCATATATAAAAATGAATGGTCACACCACTGAACAAAGTCATTCAGGACTGGCCCATGGTCCTGTTCATCCCCTCTGAGCAGGCTGATGATAACAGAGTCATCTGCAAACTTTAAGATGTGTATATCCTTGTAGACACTGCAACACTGATATGTGTACAGAATGTACAGAAGAGGGGAGAGACAGCAGCCTTGGGGGGAACCAGTAGAGGCATAAAGCACATCAGATAAAATACCATTCACTCTAACACACTGAGGTCTGGCTAATAAAAAGTCCAATATCCAACCAACCTTGTTAAGATCAAGATTAAAATCAGTCATAAGTCTCTCTGCCAGCAGGAATGGCTGAATGGTGTTAAAAGCAGAAGTAAAATCAACAAATAAAAGTCTGTCATTTCAAACTACTGTCATTTCAACACGGAAATTATCATCTGTTTCACGCAAAAGGCGACGCAACCATAATAATCTGCATGTTGTATCACTGTCAATAACTGCCCCTTCTACTTTCCCAATAGGCTTGTGGAACTGCCAGTCTGCTGTGAACAAAGCTGATTTCATTACAGCTTTTGTTCAACATTCTGGTCTTTCAGTTGTAGCACTTACAGAAACATGGATCAAACCAGAGGACTCTGCCACTCCCGCCGCCCTCTCTTATAATCACACTTTCCCACAGTCCTCGCCTCACTGGAAGGGGCGGAGGGACCGGACTACTTATTCCTACCGACTGGAAGTTCAAACAGCTAACTGTTACGGACCAGCAAGAAAACCCAAATGCAGACACACAAGTAAAGGAATATAAACAGATTTATTGAGACACAAAGGTATGACAGGTTCTTCTGGGATAACGAGAGGACACAGGACAAGACCGGGGCTGGACTGAAACTGGATCGAGGACGAGACTTGAAGTTACAGGAACAGACGAAGACGGAACAGGAACAGGACATACGGCAGGACTGGACGGATCTG
Source organism: Perccottus glenii (assembly GCA_024416835.2). Taxonomy (NCBI): domain Eukaryota; kingdom Metazoa; phylum Chordata; class Actinopteri; order Gobiiformes; family Odontobutidae; genus Perccottus; species Perccottus glenii. The sequence goes on along the minus strand of CM044559.2, from coordinate 945,926 downwards.
AGACGAACAAAGGCACAGGTAAGTAATTCAATAAACAACAAGGCAATAGCAAGCTAGACGTATAACTGACTGGAGTTAGTATTACGATCTGGCAACGAGGAGCAGGCTGCGGTGCTTCTTATCCTCTGTTGATTGCCAACTCGGCTCAGCTGGTCTTGCTCCGCCGGCGCTCCCGCACACCTGTTTCTCATCTGCGAGTCTGTAGGGGCGGGGGAGGCGGAGGCCGCGGCCAACTGATCAGAGTCCTGAGCGACCGTGACAGTACCCCCCCCTCTATGGACGCCACCTGGCGGCCTATCCCGCTTCTCCGGATGACAATGAAAAAATTCTCGAATAAGGGAAGGATCGAGAATGTTCTTCTGGGGAACCCAACACCGTTCCTCAGGTCCATAACCCTCCCAATCTACTAAAAACTGACGGCCCCGACCCCGGCGCCTTACATCCATAATCCTCCTCACCGTGTATGCAGGCTGATCGTCTATCATCCTGGGCGGAGGCGGGGAGGACAGGGAGGATCAGGGAGCTGGAACTGACCGGTTTGATTCTGGACACATGAAAAGTAGGGTGAATCCTAAGAGAACCAGGGAGCTTCAGGCGCACTGCCGCAGGGTTGATGACCTTCTCCACTTCAAATGGCCCGATGAACCTTGGTGCCAACTTTGTAGATTCCACCCTCAAAGGCAGGTCCCTGGATGACAGCCAAACCTTCTGCCCCAGAGAGTACCTAGGGGCAGGGGCGATGGCGGTTAGCTTGTACCTGTGACTGGGTAGAAGCGTACCAGAGCTGAACGGGCCCTTTTCCAGACCTGATGGCACCGGCGCAGGTGCTCTTGTACCAAGGAACTGCCAGCTCTTGTTCCTGATCTGCAAATAGAGGCGGTTGATAACCATAACAACACTGGAAGGGAGACATACCTAGAGAGGCGTTGACCAGGGTGTTGTGGGCATACTCTACCCAAGGCAGATGGACACTCCAACTAGCAGGATTAGCTGACGACGTGCACCTCAGTGCCACTTCCATCTGTTGATTTGCCCTCTCCGTCTGTCCATTGGTCTGTGGATGGTAACCAGAGGAGAGACTAACCTTGATGTCCAACGCCGTACAAAAAGCCTTCCAAACCTGGGAGGTAAACTGTGGACCTCTGTCCGAAACGATGTCCCAAGGAAGACCGTGTAACCGAAATAGATGTAGTACCAGAAGATCCGCAGTCTCGAGCGGACGGCAGCTTGGGGTAAGGGTACAAAGTGAGCTGCCTTAGAGAACACCACCGTGTGTCCTTTAGAAGACGGAAGCCCAGTAACAAAGTCCACCGCCACATGTGACCATGGCCGGCTAGGAATCGGTAGTGGTTGTAGCAGACCGGCTGGGGTCGATTAAGTGTCTTATTCTGAGCACACACTGGGCATGCCGAAATGTATTCTTTAGTATCCTTGTCCATAGTGTCCCACCAAAACCTACTGCGCAGGACAGCCAGGGTGCGACCAATCCCCGGATGGCAAGTGAGGCGGGTCCCATGGGCCCAGTGCAATACCTCGAACGAACGCTACTTGGCACGCATACAAGGCATTCGGTGGCCCAGTACCAGGATCAGGATGCTGACGCTGTGCAAGCCGGACACGAGCCTCTATCTCCCAGGTAAGTGTAGCCACGATGCGAGACTGGGGCAGGATACTCTCCTCTTCTGTAGGTTGCCGGTCCGTGGTGAAGACTCTGGATAAGGCGTCTGGCTTAATATTCTTGGAACCTGGGCGATAAGTAAGGACAAAATTAAACCGATCAAAGAATAGTGCCCACCTGGCCTGTCGGGAGTTCAGCCGCCTTGCCGTCTGGATGTAAGTCAAATTCTTATGGTCGGACCAGACCACAAACGGTTGAATGGATCCCTCCAGCCAATGACGCCACTCTTCTAACGCCAACTTAACCACCAGGTGCTCTCTGTTCCCCACATCATAGTTCCGCTCTGCTGGAGAGAGTTTATGAGAGAAAAAAGCACAAGGGTGAAGCTTTTGATCAGTAGAAGAGCGCTGGGACAGTACTGCCCCTACTCCCGTATCTGAAGCGTCGACCTCCACCACAAACTGTAGCTCTGGATTAGGCTGGATGAGCACCGAGCAGAAGTAAAACGATGCTTTAGGACATTAAAGGCTCCTTCTGCCTCCGGTGTCCAGGCAAAAGGTTGTGCGGTGGACGTGAGAGTCGTCAAAGGCTCTGCCAGCTTACTGAAATTTCGTATGAAATTCCTATAAAAATTTGCAAACCCCAAGAATCGCTGAACCTCCTTGCGGCTGGACGGGGTAGGCCACTCCCGTACCGCCGTGAGTTTCTCTGGGTCCATCTGGATCTGTCCCTGAGCGATGATGTATCCAAGGAAGGTAACAGACGGTGCGTGGAACTCGCACTTCTCGGCCTTAACGAACAGTCTATTCTCCAATAATCTCTGGAGAACCCCCCTGACATGTCCCTGATGTTCCTTCAAATCCTTAGAAAAGATCAAAATGTCATCCAGATAAACAAAAACAAACCGACCAATCATGTCTCGTAGTACATCGTTCACCAAATTTTGAAATACCGCAGGGGCATTCATAAGTCCAAAAGGCATCACCCGATATTCAAAATGTCCTAAGGGTGTATTAAAAGCAGTCTTCCACTCATCCCCCTCCCTAATACGCACCAAATGGTATGCATTGCGGAGATCGAGTTTGGTGAATATCATGGAGCCACAGAGAGGAGTAAAAACGGAACTGATCAAAGAAAGCGGATACTTATTCTTGATAGTGATTTTGTTCAGGCCCCGAAAATCAATACATGGTCTCAGACTCTTGTCCTTCTTATCAACAAAGAAAAAACCTGCACCCACCGGAGAGGACGAGGGTCGTATTATTCCTGCTGCCAACGACTCCTGGATGTACTTTTCCATTGCCTCATTTTCTGGCCTCGAGAGTGTATAGAGACGACTGCTGGGAAGAGGAGCACCGGGCAAGAGGTCGATGGCGCAGTCGTATGGTCTATGAGGTGGCAGCGACAACGCCTGATGCTTACAGAACACTGCTGACAAATCATGGTAGGTAGGTGGAACTGAAGACAAATCTGGAGGTTCAGGTGCCGGGGTGGATCTAGAGGAAACAGGAGGTAAAGGAGACTGCAGACAATGTAAATGACAATATTTACTCCAAGACAACACTTGGTATGCGGCCCAGTCAATGTGAGGGTTATGAATTTTCAGCCAGGGTAACCCCAACACTATAGGTGTGTGAACACAATCAAAAATGTAAAAACTAATAGTCTCTGTGTGATTACCAGACAGAAGGAGGTTTACTGGAATAGTCTGTTCACTTATCTGGGTCAAAACCTCACCGTTCAAAGCCTTGACCTTTACAGGCACCTCCAATGGTATAGTCTGTATACCCAACCTCTTAGCCACCCCACGGTCCAAAAGGCTCTCATCTGCTTTCCAGAATCGATCAGAACTTCCAATGTCTGGTTCTGATCTGCTAAAATAATAGTTCCTTCCATACGTACAGAAGTGGGAGACGAGCACCGGACTTGGCTCAGCAGTATTTCTCCCATTACCGCCGAGCCCACCCTTTTCCCGGAAGTAGTGGGCAAGAAGCACGAAAATGTCCACGTCTTCCACAATATAGACAACTCCCGGTATTGACCCGAAGTCTCTCCTCCTCTGTCAAATGGGTCCGACCCAACTGCATGGGTTCAGGTGCGGCTGGTTGCAGTGTCGACGAATCTGTATTGGAACTGGATGAGCCTCTTTCATCGCCCTTCTGTGTCCACCAACCCCCGGTCCTCTCTCGTGGAGGCTGGGGAAAACCGAAGGCGATTATCCATTCTAATAGCCCCGGTAATGAGTTCATTCAGACTCGTTGGAGGCTCTCGCGCCGCCATCTCGTCCTTAAGTTCCTCAGAAATCGCATTTAAAAAGGCTCCGTGAAGAGCTTCCTCATTCCAACCGCTCTCCACGGCTAATGAACGAAACTCAACGGCAAACTCTGCCACACTGCGATTCCCCTGACGAATGGAAAACAGTCTTTTAGTAGCCTCCCCTCCTCGAACAGGATGATCAAAAATTAATTTCATCTCCTTGATGAATGCGGAATAAGAGAAACACAAAGCCTCCTGCTTCTCCCAGACAGCGGAGGCCCATTGTAAAGCCTGACCCCTTAGACACCCAATTAAAAAAGCAATTCTTGAACGATCACTCTTATAAGTCTGTGATTGTAGTTCAAAAACCAAAGAGCACTGGGTTAAAAAGGCACCACAAGAGCCGAGATCTCCACTGTATGGTGCAGGTGGCGGTACAAACGCTTCCTTGTAACCTGGAGGCGGGGCTTCCATAGTCAGCGTAGAGACGGCTGGAGCGCTGGTAGCCGGCGGTGAGTTCACTGAAGTCAACTGGGCACTCAGCACGGAAAGCTGAGAGAAGTCCTTCATGTGGCCCATGAGAGCCTGGAGAGTAGCATCATGCTGCTCCAGAAGTGCGGTCTGAGCAGCGACAGTCTGCGGAAGAGTGTGCGGCTCTGCTGGGTTCATTCTGGCCAGATCGTACTGTTACGGACCAGCAAGAAAACCCAAATGCAGACACACAAGTAAAGGAATATAAACAGATTTATTGAGACACAAAGGTATGACAGGTTCTTCTGGGATAACGAGAGGACACAGGACAAGACCGGGGCTGGACTGAAACTGGATCGAGGACGAGACTTGAAGTTACAGGAACAGACGAAGACGGAACAGGAACAGGACATACGGCAGGACTGGACGGATCTGAGACGAACAAAGGCACAGGTAAGTAATTCAATAAACAACAAGGCAATAGCAAGCTAGACGTATAACTGACTGGAGTTAGTATTACGATCTGGCAACGAGGAGCAGGCTGCGGTTCTTCTTATCCTCTGTTGATTGCCAACTCGGCTCAGCTGGTCTTGCTCCGCCGGCGCTCCCGCACACCTGTTTCTCATCTGCGAGTCTGTAGGGGCGGGGGAGGCGGAGGCCGCGGCCAACTGATCAGAGTCCTGAGCGACCGTGACACTATCACCCTTGTGCGACAACAGCTCCTTCGAGTTCCATGCTGTTACCATCACCCACCCTGTTAAAAGTCATTTTGTAGTTATCTATCGGCCCCCAGGTCCGCTTGGACATTTCTTGGAGGAGTTGGATGCGCTTCTTTCATCCTTCCCTGAGGATGGTACTCCTCTGGTGGTATTAGGAGACGTCAACATCCACCTTGAAAAGCCACAGGCTGCTAACTTCATTAACCTGACTGCATCATTTGACCTCAAGCGGGTTTCCACATCGGCAACCCACAAGTCTGGTAACCAACTAGATCTTATCTACATAAGATACTGCTCCACTCGGCACACTCATGTCACACCACTGCACACTTCTGATCATTTCTTCATTACTCTCGACCTTGACCTAATTTCTCCAGACTCTGCAATTGTTTTACCGCTGGTCACTTTCCGACGCAACCTGCGTACACTCAGGCCCTCCCATTTTTCCTCTGCTGTCTCTTCTGCACTCCCCTCTTCTGAGGAGCTCTCTCTTTTCAACACAAACGACGCCACCGACACTCTGTGCTCCACGCTTACATCCTGCTTGGACAACTTATGCCCTCTTACATCTAGACCAGCCCGCACATCCTCGTCTGCCCCCTGGTTATCCGATGTTCTACGCGAGCAACGCGCCAGCCTCCGGTCAGCTGAGAGAAAATGGCGCAAGTCAAATGATCCTACTAACCTCTGTCTATCCTCTCTACTTTCTCCGCTGATGTCACCTCTGCAAAAACTGTCTACTACCATTCTAGGTTAATCAACTCACCTGACTCGCGCACTCTCTTTAAAACCTTTACTGCCCTCCTTTGTCCGCCTGCTCCCCCACCTTCATCGGATTTAACAGCTGATGATTTCGCGTCTTTCTTAATAAAGAAAACGACCACCATCAGCAGTCAGTTCTCTGCGCCGCCACCTGTCGAGCTCATTCAGACCCCTGATATGTGTTTGCTCACTTCTCCCCTCTAACTGAAGCAGATATTTCCAAGGTCATTAGTTCTAACCACCCTACTACCTGCCCACTGGATCCCATCCCCACACATCTCCTTCAGGCCATCTCTCCATCTGTCGTGCCTGCTCTCACCCACATCATCAACTCATCTCTCTCCACTGGGTCAATCCCCACAGCTTTCAAAGAGGCCCGCATCACTCCACTAGGTGTCGGGTAGGTCATTCAGAGTATCCTGGAGAAACGAGGTCTCTGAGTCCCAACATCTCAATACAGGGGTGCCACAGGGCTCAGTGCTTGGACCACTACTCTTTTCCATATACATGACATCTCTTGGCTCTGTCATCCAGGAGCAGTCCTTTCACTGCTATGCAGATGACACTCAACTCCACCTGTCATTTCAACCTGGCGATCCGACGGTCTCTGCTCGCGTCTCGGCATGTCTGAGTGACATCTTACTAGGGGTGTGACGGTTAGTATATAACCGTGTGATCGGCGGTTATAGTTGGACACCGTCATTAGAACTCTATAACTGCCAAAACCGTGTCATTAAAATATTTTTTATATTTACCACTTCATTAAATTTTGCTTTGTAGAAAACCTTTCTTAAAAACGAATTCTGTTTTGTACAAATTTTATCTTAATTTTAATAAATGTTTCATCAACCAATTGCATGTATTTTAATAAATAAAAAGCAAATATAGCAGACAATGATAACCGTGACATGGAAGCGCCAGCGCGCCGCGTTCACTTGCACTGCACTGTGAACTAGAGCGCATCTCATCGTAAATGAAACTCAGCGTAGGCCTATGCCTCATACATTAGCACAAATACAGTGCCCCAGCCACTCAGGAGCTTTGGAGGCTGCTGCTGCTGGAGATGAGGGAGAGGTCTGTGCACAATCTTGGAGATCTCCTTAATAAACGGAGGTCTGAAATATCTGCCCCTTTACCGATCAGAGCGCGCGCTGACACGGCGTTAACCCGCTATCTCCAAGAACAACCAATCCAGATACGGCAGATCCACTAGCATGGTGGCGAGACAATGAAACGCGCTATCCGCTCTTAGCAAAATTGGCACGTAAATACATGTGTATTTGTGCTACAAGCACAGCATCAGAGCGAGTTTTTAGCACTGCGGGGAACATAGCTACCCCTGTCAGATCGTCACTAAAACCGAGTAAAGTGAACATGTTGGTGTTCCTGTCACGGAACTTGGTTTTGTTTACTGTGTGTGATTTATTTAATAAGCACATTCACTGCTAGTTGTCTTGCTGTTAATTTTAAATAAACGTAGAGCAAGTAGTAATCAGTGTCTGCCCCCCCCCCGACGCTTATGTTATGAACCGTCACATTTGACTCACGTCATAACCGTCATCGCCAATTCTGAAACCGCACACTACATCTTACTTTGGATGGAGGACCATCACCTGCAGCTGAACCTTGCAAAAACAGAACTGCTTGTGATTCCGGCCAAACCAAAGACCCACCACAACCTCTCCATTCAACTAGGCCCATCAACCATTACACCGTCCAGCACTGCCAGAAATCTGGGAGTGGTAATTGATGATCAGCTAAACTTCACAAGTCATGTCGCCAGCACCACCAGGTCCTGTAGATTCATCCTCTACAACATTAGGAAAATTAGACCTTTCCTATCAGAGCACTCTACGCAAATTCTAGTCCAGGCTCTTGTCTTGTCCAAACTGGATTATTGCAATGCTCTACCTGCTGGACTCCCTGCCTGCACAACCAAACCTCTGCAGCTGATCCAGAATGCAGTGGCAAGAGTGGTCTTTAATGAACCGAAGAGAGCGCATGTAACTCCTCTATTCATTAGGTTACACTGGCTTCCGGTTGACGCCCGCATCAAGTTCAAAGCTATGCTCTTGGCCTACAAGACCACCACTGGTTCTGCACCCTCATATCTTCACTCACTAATACAGACCTACGTTCCTACCAGATCCCTGCGCTCTGCAAATGAACAACGGCTTGTAGTACCATCCCAAAAAGGTAAAAAATCACTCTCACGTACCTTCTCTGGCTCTGTTCCATATTGGTGGAATGATCAACCTGCTGCTACAAGATCAGCGGATTCTGTAGCCATCTTTAAAAAACGCCTGAAAACACATCTCTTCCGTCAACACCTGACAAACACTGAGTTCTACTTCCTTTCTATCGATTCCTTTCTTTAAAAAAAAAAAATATATATATATATATATATATATATATATATATATATATTATCTTATCCTTAGCTTTGTATACTGTGCTGTGTCGCTTTGGATAAAAGCGTCTGCTAAATGACTAAATGTAAATGTAAATGCATGTTTTTTAGTTCCAACCAAATGTTTAAGAATAAAGTGCAACAGTGTGATGACAGCATCCTCCACTCCTCTCTCGGACCTGTAAGCAAACTGTCTAGCTGTTCCCTAACCTGCAGTAGCACCATGTCTTTAATGATTTTTCAAAAGTTTTCATAACCAAGGAGGTCAGAGCAACTGGTCTAAAATCATTCAAGGCTTTAGGAGTGTTGCACTTCGCTAAGGTCACAATGACTGAGTGCTTCCAAGTGTTTGGGACCTTCTGTTGTAGTAAAGACAGATTAAAAATATGCTGGAAGATGCCACAAAGTTTGTAAGCACACTTTCTTAATGTCTGTCCACATATGTTATCTGGCCCTAGGCTTTTGGGTTTGGTGTGGCAGAATAGCTTAGCCACAGTGTTTACATATCTTATCATTAAAATCCACTTTGTTGAACCGTGTATAAAATATATTTAGTTTATCAGAATTAAAACCATCAAGTGCAACTCTGTTGACTTTATCATGTAACCCAATCATTGTTTTCACAGGGTTTCCGCGGGGTCATAAAAAGTCATAAATTTAACAATAAGAATTTAAGGCCATAAAAAGTCATAAAAACGTCCGGTTTTTCCACACAAAGTCATAAAAAACATTTAGTCACGTCTTAAATTGATATGCTCGTCCATTAATTTGTTCTTCCATCAAAACATCAAAATGCGCGGGCAATGGCATTAATTTGTTTTGCCTGTTGTAGTTCTGTGTGAGGAATCTGGGTGGTATCACACTGGTATCACAGCGCTCCAGAACTACAAGGTCCATGCGGCAGCATACAGACTTGTCAGAAGGACTTCCCAGAAACCCGCGCGAACTCCGAATATCATACTCCGAATATATCATACTGTCACTGCTTAGTTTAATTGATCACAATGGGTAAATGTACGTTTAATGATCTGTGGCTCGAAGACGGTGCGTTTAGTAGCTGGCTTAAGCCCGTCGCAAATTATCGGTATCAAGCCTATTGTACTCTGTGTAAGAAGATGTTGGAGATGTCTAGTTTAGGCATAAAAGCCTTGAAGTCGCATGCAAAGTCGGAAAAGCCTGCAGCGAGTGCGTGCGATCCGTCAGTTTTGTTCGGCTCCGTCACAAACGTTACCCGGTCCAAGTACAGTGCGGGATTCCGTTTCTGTCGCATCCAGTGCCACACACAGTGGTTTTGGATCAACCTCCACACTGAAAGCGGAGGTCCCGTGAGTGTTAAATACTGTGACTAAACACCAGTCGTACAATGGGAACGAGGATATTGCCGAACTTTTCCGAACAATGTTCCCAGACTCTGACATAGCCAAAACATTTACGTGCGGGAAAGATAAGACCTCATACATCACCCGCTTTGGCTTCGCAGATTATATAAAAAAAGACCTCATCTCTAAGGTCTCGGGGCCTTATGTTTTCATGTTTGATGAAAGCTTAAATCACACAAGCAAGAAGAAACAGCTGGTCAATTTTTTTTCACCATTAAGGGAGACGAACTGAGAAAAATGTAGACAGACACTGACTGACTGACTTGTTATTTTGGAAAGTAATGCCATAGAATAATTGTTAATTTACAATGTTACTTTACAATGTTACAATTGTTAAATGTTTCTGTGTTCTTGATACTCCAGAAAAAGAAGGCGAAGGCTTCAGTTTCTTAATCTTAAGTAAGAAATAATAGAATTACTCTTTACATAATAAAACTTCTTACTTTCAATGAAAGTCAATAATAAAGACTTTTGAAAGGAATTTTAATGACTGAAGTTATTTATCGTAATTTGTAATTAGGTCATAAATTCAAATCATAATGGTCATAAAAAGGTCATAAAAAGTCTTAAATTTGACTGATTAAACCCTGCAGAAACCCTGTTTCATACCATTCCAGGTTCTTTTTAAATTGTTACTTCTAAATTCAGCCTCAATCTTATCCTTATATCTCAATTTGGCTTTTTAAATTTTAGCCCTGATCTCCTTTCTCACAACCCTCTCTACAATCACATCACCTTCGTTAAATACATTTTTCCTTTTGATAAGCAGATCTTTAATGTACTTGGAAATCCACTGTTTGTTGTTAGGATAAACCTTGACTTCCCTATTTGGGAGGACTGAGTCTTTACAGAAGGAGATGTAACTGCAGACAACATCAGTCAGTTCGTCCATATCAGTACAAGAGTTCTGAAACAATGTCCAGTCTGTGCACTCGAAGTAGCCCTGTAGCGCCAGAGAGCTGTCCTTCGTCCATACCTTCACCTGTTTTCTAACAGGCTTCTCCCTCCTCAGCACAGAGGTGTAGGCAGGCAGAAGGTGGACTGTGTTGTGGTCAGAGGAGCCCAGTGGAGGTCCTGCCTTCGAGATATAAGCCCCTTTAATAGAGCCGTAGCGCAATGTCAGCCGCAGACTTAGCGTCAGCCTTGGGGTAGATATAAACAACAGTCACAAATATCTGGGGGAACTCTCTCGGGAGGTAAAACGGCCTTAAAGACACAGACAAGAGTTCGATGTCCGGGAGACACAGCTGCTCTCTTACAGTAATGTTACTGCAACATCTTTGGTTTATATAGAGATGTACGCCTCCTCCCAGTGTTTTGTGTGTCACCTCTCGGTCTCAATCCAGGCGCAGAGGAGAGCTAAAGCCGCATATTTCCAGCGCTGAGTCCGCGTCCACATCATTTAACCAGGTTTCCGTAAAAGCCATAAGACACACATCCCTGTAGATGGATCACATTTCCTTGTGGTTGCATTGGGTTAAACTTAGTTTAAGTAAATATTTTCTCTGAGGCTAGAGGCTGGAGGTAGGCTATGAGTAGGTCATTTACTGCAGCAACACACAGCCGAATATACTGTATCTGGTTATTTTCAATCTTTCTCAACTTACAGTTTTCTGCTTGTGCTTTATGTAATGTAGTCAGTGGCTGTGGGGTTTTTAATTCCCAAGATTCTGACTTTCTTTGATTTTGCTAAAAAAAAAAAAAAAGTATAACATTTAGCATTTTTAAAACATGTTTTTCACAACAAAACAATTTTGACCTAAGTGATGAAGTTATGAATATGTATTATCTTGGAACCCCTCTTAAGTTTTTAACAAGAGTCCGTCCTGTTGCTCACGAGTGGTTTGTCCTGTCTGTAGCTCAGCCCGAGTGGCTACAGGTGATGAGTGACTCTGAGGTAGAGATCAGCTCAGAACTGCACTGGAGCTGTGTTGCTGCAGGAAAACCGCGTCCTTCTGTTCACTGGCTCCGCAACGGACAGCCTCTTACTACACAGGTAATATGGAAAAGGAGACTGTACTGTATGCGATTTTATACATATTAACACCTCTTACAAGCGATGTAATCAAAAAGATACACATTTTTAGTAGTGTCCAAATTAACACATCAGAGTTGGCAAAAAATAAAAAATGCTGTCACATTTTAAATACAAGTTCCACTCAAGTATGTTGCTATCGTATTATTTACCATTAACAGATACAGCCCCCTCTACATTTAGTGATTTATTACACATAATCACATATTGCTGATTTTATTTTAACAATCTTTTATGACTTTCACCATATAACTCTGGCGCCTCCATGTGGTGTTATTTAGTGTTTTTTTTGTTCAAGTCCATCAAAACCCTGTCCTAAGTGACAACCCACTCACCAATGTTCTCTATGCCCTTTCTCACAGTACACATGTAGTCAGTCAGTTGTCATTGTCAAAGGTTTGATTAACTATTTTATATTCTTATAATCAGAACAATGTTTTTAGTGTGTTAACCTTGACATGTTTTGACTGCTAAACTTCCTGCAGTCTTCTTCAGCAAAATCACCTGATGTTACTTTGACATGTCTTGGTAGCTGATTTATACAGGTTTTGTCAATTTATTATTATTATTATTGTCTACAGATTCTTTTTTATTATTATTTACCAACACAGGATCGAGTGGAGGTAAACGGGCCTAAACTTAAAATCAGTAACCTGGCCCTGGAGGATTCTGGGATGTACCAGTGTGTGGCAGAAAACAAGCACGGGACCATCTACTCCACCGCTGAGCTCCGAGTCCAAGGTAGGGTCATGTTTGTTCTCCATTGTTTCAGTTAGTTCAAAATGCCACATCAGTCCAGTCAATATTTAGTTTTGATGCACCCTTTAACCTTTTTCACTCTCCAGTCCAAGTTCCTGATTTCAGGTCCAACCCAGTAAAAAAGCTGATCCCAGCAGCCAGAGGGGGACAGGTGATGATTGAGTGTCGCCCTCGAGCTGCCCCCAAACCCCTCCTTTTCTGGAGTCGAGGGACTGAGCTGCTCATCAACAGCAGCAGGTAGAGCACTGAATCAGCTCTGATGGGTTTACACTGAAGATGAGAATCTCTAGAAATCAACAAAGCCTCATATGTATATTAATAAATGGCCTTAAGCATCAAAGACAGCTTTGGAATGGCAGTTCAGTAGATGTCAAAAGCTGAAAGTACTCAAAACATATAAATGATTGAATGTACATTATCTCTCCTTGTGATTGTAAGACTTTTTTATTTTAGTCAGGGTCAAAAGGTGCCATGTGTTATACACTGTGTGCACAATTATTAGGCAAGTGATTATTTTGACCATATCATCATTTTCATTCCATAATTTCTAACTCCAAGCTGTATAAACTTGGATCCTTATTGGATTTAATGCAAATCAAGTGATGTGTATTTGTGTAACGAGGGATGGTGTGGCCTAAGGAGATCAACACCCTATATCATGGTGTGCATAATTATTAGGCAGATTCTTATCCTCAGAAAAAATGGGTCAGAAAAGAGATTTAATTGACTCAAAAATTGTATCGATATCTAAGATATTGTGGCGCGATCACAGAACCATCAAACGTTTTGTAGCAAATAGTCAACAGGGTCGCAAGAAAAGTGTTGAGAAGAAAAGACGCAAATTAACCACCAAAGATTTGCGAAGAATCAAAGGTGAAGCTACCAGAAACCCATTATCCTCCATTGCTGACATATTCCACAACTGCAACCTACCTGGAGTGTCAAGAAGTACGAGGTGTTCAGTTCTCAGAGACATGAAACAAGGTGAGAAAAGCTGAAACCTGACCACCTCTGAACAAGACAGGGTTTTCGGGTTGAAAACTCAAAATCAACTCTCAGACCTACTGTCAATTTTTAGAAGACACTTTCTTCAAGCAGTGGTACAGAAAAAAGTCTGCATCTTTCAAGAAGACTTTGATTATGCAAGACAACGCTCCATCACATGCATCAAAGTTCTCCACTGCGTGGCTGGCCAGTAAAGGCCTTAAAGATGAAAAACTAATGACTTGGCCCCCTTCTTCACCTGACTTAAACCCTATTTAGAACTTTTGGGCCTTTCTTAAGCAGGAAATACTGTATACAGTGAAGGTAAACAGTACACCTCTCTGAACAGTGTCTGGGAGGCTGTGGTTGCGGCTGCACAAAATATTGATTCTGACCAGATCAAGAAACTGACTGACTCCGTGAATGGAAGGCTTGTTACTGTTATCGAAAAGAAGGGTGGCTATATTGGTCTCTGAGTTTTTTTTTTTTTGTTTTTTTTTAAATTTCAGAAATGTTTATTTGTAAATTTTGAGTTTGTTTATAATTCTCACTTTAACAGGTGAAAATAAACAAGTGAGATGGGAAAATCTTTGTTTTTCATTTCGTTGCATAATAATTCTGCACACTAATAATTGCCTAATAATGGTTTACATGTAGATATTCTCCTAAGAAAGCCAAAACTTCCCTTTTACTACTTAAATGTTCAGGTTTGAGGGTTTGTTAACATTTTGGATTGACCAAGAGCACTGTACAATAACAAAATGAATCCTCAAAAACACAACTTGCCTAATAATTGTGCACACAGTGTACATTAACTAATGTTGGAAGAAAAATATTTTTGCAGCTTAAGATCTTAAAGTGAACACACATGAGCTAAAGCAAGGATGTTGTATTATTAGGGGCCAAGCAGAAGAAGGTGCCTTTTCGATTATTACTTCAGAATGCTTTATCCAAAAATCACAAACCCGGTCTCTTTAGATTCGTGGCGTCATGCCGAGCCGTAGCGTATGCAATTTTCCCGTATCAACTATTTTGGGAGTCGGCCATTTTGAATTTTCTAAAAACCGTACTTTTGCTAACTCGTCCTAGGTCGTAGCCCCATTTTTCATGAAAATTTAACCAGATCATCTTCAGACCATGCTGACAGAAAGTTATTAGAATTAAGATGATTAGTCAAACTGTTTTTGAATAACACGCCAATGAAATCGACTTAATGCTCACAAAAATGAAAGTCAGGCTATATCTCTGCAATGCTTTGACATATTGACACCAAACTTTGCTTGTGTCATTGTCACCTCACCCTGACCACACCACATCAATTTCGTAACTGCGCCGCCTATTGGTCAAAAGTGATAAACCATTAAATCAGCTAATAAGTTAGTGTATTAATGATTGTCTAAAATCATCTTTTAATGCCTTTAATTGCTCTTTGTTTCACTTGGTCTAACACTCACAGCCATGTTGGCATGTCTTTGCGCTTGGCCCCGTTAATTGCTGCTCGCAGCTATATTTAGGCCCGAGCCGGTGATGACCGGGAGGGCCTATTGTTTTAGCTCGGAAATTTTTTTATTTTTTTTTTCTGCAAAATGATCCTAAATTTGACCCAGTGAACATGAACGAAAAGTAATTTTTATTGGTCCCAGCCTTCAAGCTCGGCGAAAAATTTATGTATTTGAAATACGAAAAATGACTCAGTGGCGTCCCCTACAAAAGTCAAAATACATTGGGCCTATGGAAAGTGAAAGTAATTTTTTTCCAACGTAGAAAGATGAAACTTGGTACATCCATAGGACACCTCAGGGCAAACAGAAAAGTCTATGACAGCCACACCCTAAACTCAACAGGAAGTCTGCCATGTGGGGTGAAATGCGCAGCCACTAGAATCGCACCCCTTGCGCAGAAAGATGCAAATCATTGTGTTTTAATCTAAATGGCCCCAAATTTGGTGAGTATCATCTAGATACGTGTGCCAACCAAAGTTGTGGCTTTGTTTATGATATATTATCGGGTATGGGTGTGGCAAGCCTGTAACGAGGTGGACATTTTTGTGAAAATAAAATGTCTCTTCACTCTCAAACGCCTTCTCGGATCGAGTCGGACCCAAAAAGGCGTTTGTGCACATTTATGACCTGAACACAAAAATATGTAAATAAAAGGGTTATCTTTAGAAATGGCTCTCCAGCGCCCCCTACAAACTTATAATGGGACCCAAGAATTTAGTTTGTCATAGAGACATGAAATTTGGTACACACATCTCTTATGTCATGACGAGCATAAAAGACAATGACAACCACCCCCTATCTATAAATGTGTTGCCATAGCAACGTCCTAAATATGTGGAAAAAGTCAATGGGAAGTGAAAATTTTAGTTTGTCGAAGGCAAATGAAACTTGGTACACACATCCAGTATGGGCTTATGAACAAAAAAGCCAAAGGGGACCACAGCAGGGGAAGGCAGCCATTTTAAATTGAAGATGTGAACCGACTTAGAATACAACCTCTCTTTTATAAAACAACAGAAAATAGCTGCTTCATTCCACAGACACCAAACTTGGGCAAAATGAGCTAAACACATGTGTGTAAAATAGACAGGCATTTTTCTTGTCATTTTTGCTCGAGTTATATTTTTTTTATTATAATTTGGTATATATTTTTTTTATTATAATTTTTCTGAAAATTTATTTTCAATTTGACCCAGTAAACGTTCGACTAAAAGTCATTTTTATTGGTCCCAGACTTCAAGCCCGGCAAAAATGTATGTATTTGAGGTCCTCGAAAAAAAAAATATGAAAAATGACTCAGTGGCGACCCCTAGAAAAGTCAAAAAACATTGGTTCTATGGAAAATGAAAGTAAATTTTTCCAATGTAGAAATACAAAACTTGGTACATCCATAGGACACCTCAGGGCAAACAGAAAAGTTTATTACAGCCATACCGTAAACTCAACAGAAAATCTACTATGTTGGGTGGAATGCGTGACCACCTAAATTGCACCCCTTGTGTCTAAAGGCTTTTCATCTAAACAGCTCCAAATTTGGTGAGTATCATCTAGACATGTGTGCAAAAAAAAGTTATCAATTTGTTTTTTGATACATTTGTGGCTGTAGTCGTAATGAGTCTGTGAAGAGGCAACCTTTGGGAAATAAATGCCATTTCCCAATTGCCAGGATCCTTCCTTTAGAGGAGGCCCCTCCAGAGCCATGGCTAGAGTCTTAGAAAACTCCTCAGAATCCTTTGGAACTTGTAAACTTGTACTTTTAGACAAGTAATATTTACATTTTGCCTTTTTAAAAAGGGGGTGCAGCGATTCCTGAGTCATCTCAAATCTCCAGCCAGTACTTTGTTTTTCTCGCCTTAGCCCAAGCATAATCTATTATTTTCAAAGGTTCAGACAGCTCCCAGGAAAACCAGGGATTGTGGAGACCTTTAACTCTAAATTACAAGGTGGTGTAGCAGGCCCCAGCAGTAACACAGGCCCGGTTATTTGACATTACCGTGAAGTTTACACTTTAAAGCACGAAATGCAATCCTCCGAGTGCATATGTCCCCACGGTCTCAAGGGAGGCGAGGGCCTTTATCACGCTGCGGCTTTAATTAGGCCCGAGCCGGTGATGGCCGGGAGGGCCTATTGTTTTTGCTCGGATTTTTTTTTTTTTTTTTTTATCTTTCTTGTCGACCTATGATCCTAAATTTGACCCAGTGAACATGCACGAAAAGTCATTATATTGGTCCCAGACTTCAAGCTCAGCGAAAAATTTATGTATTTGAAGTCGCCGAAAAAAAAATACGAAAAATGACTCAGTGGCGACCCCTACAAAATCAAAATACATTGGGCCTATGGAAAGTGAAAGTAACTTTTTTCCAACGTAGAAAAATGAAACTTGGTATATCCATAGGACACCTCAGGGCAAACAGAAAAGTCAATGACAGTCACACCCTAAACTTAACAGGAAGTCCGCCATGTGGGGTGAAACGCGCGCCACTAAAATCGCACTTTATGCGCAGAAAGATGCAAATCATTGTGTTTTAATCTAAATGGCCCCAAATTTGGTGAGTATCATCTAGACACGTGTGCCAACCAAAGTTGTGACTTTGTTGTTGATATCTTATCGGGTATGGGTGTGGCAAGCCTGTAACGAGGTGGCCATTTTTGTGAAAATAAAACGTCTCTTAACTCTCAAACAGCTTCTCGGATCGAGTTGGACCCAAAAAGGCGTTTGTGCACATTCATGACCTGAACACAAAAATATGTAAATAAAAGGGTTATCTTTAGAAATGGCTCTCCAGCGCCCCTACAAACTTATAATGGACCCAAGAATTTAGTTTGTCATAGAGACATAAAATTTTGTACACACATCTCTTATGTCATGACGAGCATAAAAGCCAATGACAACCACCCCTATCTATAAATGTGTTGCCATAGCAACGTCCCAAAAATGTGAAAAAGTCAATGGGAAGTGAAATTTTTAGTTTGTTGTAGGCAAATAAAACTTGGTACACACATCCACCATGGGCTTATGAACAAAAAGCCAATGGGGACCACACTATCACACACAGGAAGGCGGCCATTTTGAATTGAAAATTTGGTCCGACTTAGAATACACTCTTTTTAAAAACAACAAAAATAGCTGCTTCATTCCACAGACACCAAACTTGGGCAAAATGAGCTAAACACATGTATGTAAATGAGACAAGTGTTTTTCTAGACTTTTTTGCTCGAGTTATATTTTTTTTTATTATAATTCGGTATATATTTTTTATTATAATTTTTCTGCAAAATGATTCTCAATTTGACCCAGTAAACCAACAACTAAAAGTCATTTTTATTGGTCCCAGACTTCAAGCCCGCAAAAATTTATGTATTTGAAGTCCCCAAAAAAAAAAATGAAAAATGACTCAGTGGCGACCCCTAGAAAAGTCAAAATACATTGGGCCTATGGAAAGTGAAAGTAACTTTTTCCAACGTAGAAAAATGAAACTTGTACATCAATAGGACACCTCAGGGCAAACAGAAAAGTCTATGACAGCCACACCCTAAACTAAACAGGAAGTCCGCCATGTGGGGTGAAACGCATGGCCACTAAAATCGCACTTTGCGCAAGAAGATGCAAATCATTGTGTTTTAATTTAAATGGCCCCAAATTTGGTGAGTATCATCTAGACACGTGTGCCAACCAAATTTGTGACTTTGTTGTTGATATCTTATCGGGTATGGGTGTAGCAAGCCTGTAACGAGGTGGCCATTTTTGTGAAAATAAACGTCTCTTAACTCTCAAACGCCTTCTCGGATCGAGTTGGAACCAAAAGGCGTTTGTGCACATTCATGACCTGAACACAAAGATATGTAAATAAAAGGGTTATCTTTAGAAATGGCTCTCCAGCGCCCCTACAAACTTATAATGGGACCCAAGAATTTAGTTTGTCATAGACACATAAAATTTGGTACACACATCTCTTATGTCATGACGAGCATAAAAGCCAATGACAACCACCCCCTATCTATAAATGTGTTGCCATAGCAACGTCCCAAAAATGTGAAAAAAGTCAATGGGAAGTGAAATTTTTAGTTTGTTGTAGGCAAATGAAACTTGGTACACATATCCACCATGGGCTTATGAACAAAAAGCCAATGGGGACCACACCCTGTCACACACGGGAAGGCGGCCATTTTGAATTGAAAATTTGGTCCGACTTAGAATACACCTCTTTTTTAAAAACAACAAAAATAGCTGCTTCATTCCACAGACACCAAACTTGGGCAAAATGAGCTAAACACATGTATGTAAATGAGACAAGTGTTTTTCTAGACTTTTTTGCTCGAGTTATATTTTTTTTTATTATAATTCGGTATATATTTTTCATTATAATTTTTGCAAAATGATTCTCAATTTGACCCAGTAAACCAACAACTAAAAGTCATTTTTATTGGTCCCAGACTTCAAGCCCGGCGAAAAATTTATGTATTTGAAGTCCCAAAAAAAAATGAAAAATGACTCAGTGGCGACCCCTAGAAAAGTCAAAATACATTGGGCCTATGGAAAGTGAAAGTAACTTTTTTCCAACGTAGAAAAATGAAACTTAGTACATCAATAGGACACCTCAGGGCAAACAGAAAAGTCTATGACAGCCACACCCTAAACTAAACAGGAAGTCCGCCATGTAGGGTGAAACGCATGGCCACTAAAATCGCACTCTTGCGCAAAAGATGCAAATCCTTGTGTTTTAATCTAAATGGCCCCAAATTTGGTGAGTATCATCTAGACACGTGTGCCAACCAAATTTGTGACTTTATTGTTGATATCTTATCGGGTATGGGTGTGGCAAGCCTGTAACGAGGTGGCCATTTTTGTGAAAATAAAATGTCTCTTAACTCTCTAACGCCTTCTCGGATCAAGTCGGACCCAAAAAGGCGTTTGTGCACATTCATGACCTGAACACAAAGATATGTAAATAAAGGGTTATCTTTAGAAATGGCTCTCCAGCGCCCCTACAAACTTATAATGGGACCCAAGAATTTAGTTTGTCATAGAGACATGGAATTTGGTACACACATCTCCTATGTCATGAGGAGCATAAAAGCCAATGACAACCACTATCTATAAATGTGTTGCCATAGCAACGCCCCAAATATGTGGAAAAGTCAAAAGGAAGTGAAAATTTTAGTTTGTCGTAGGCAAATGAAACTTGGTACACACATCCAGTATGGGCTTATGAACAAAAAGCCAAAGGGGACCACACCGTATCACACACGGAAGGCGGCCATTTTAATTGAAGATGTGAACCGACTTAGAATACAACCTCTCTTTAAAAACAACAGAAAATAGCTGCTTCATTCCACAGACACCAAACTTGGGCAAAATGAGCTAAACACGTGTGTAAAATAGACAGGCGTTTTTCTTGTCGTTTTTGCTCGAGGTATATTTTATTTTATTATAATTTGGTATATTTTTTTATTATAATTTTTCTGAAAAATGATTTTCAATTTGACCCAGTAAACGTGCAACTAAAAGTCATTTTTATTGGTCCCAGACTTCAAGCCCGGCAAAAATGTATGTATTTGAAGTCCCTGAAAAAAAATAGGAAAAATGACTCAGTGGCGACCCCTAGAAAAGTCAAAATAATGGGCCTATGGAAAATGAAAGTAAATTTTTCCAATGTAGAAATACAAAACTTGGTACATCCATAGGACACCTTAGGGCAAACAGAAAAGTTTATTACAGCCATACCGTAAACTCAACAGAAAATCTATGTTGGGTGGAATACATGACCATCTAAATCGTACACTTTGTGCTAAAGGGTTTTCATCTAAACAGCTCCAAATTTGCTTTAAAGCACGACATGCAATCCTCCGAATATATGTGTCCCCGCGGTCTCAAGGGAGGCGAGGGCCTTTATCGCCGCTTATGCTTTTAGGCCCGAGCCGGTGATGACCGGGAGGGCCTATTGTTTTTGCTCGGATTTTTTTTTTTTTTATCTTTCTTCTTCTCCCCATATGATCCTAAATTTGACCCAGTGAACATGAACGAAAAGTCATTTTTATTGGTCCCAGCCTTCAAGCCCAGCGAAAAATTTATGTATTTGAAGTCCCGAAAAAAATACGAGAAATGACTCAGTGGCGGCCCCTAGAAAAGTCAAAATACATTGGGCCTATGGAAAGTGAAAGTAACTTTATTCCAACGTAGAAAAATGAAACTTGGTATATCCATAGGACACCTCAGGGCAAACTGAAAAGTCAATGACAGTCACACCCTAAACTCAACAGGAAGTCCGCCATGGGTGAAGCGCTGGCCACTAAAATCGCACTTGCGCAGAAAGATGCAAATCATTGTGTTTTAATTTAAATGGCTCCAAATTTGGTGAGTATCATCTACACACATGTGCCAACCAAAGTTGTGACTTTGTTGTTGATATCTTATCGGGTATGGGTGTGGCAAGCCTGTAACAGTGAGGTGGCCATTTTGTGAAAATAAAACGTCTCTTAACTCTCAAACGGCTTCTCGGATCGAGTTGGACCCAAAAAGGCGTTTGTGCACATTCATGACCTGAACACAAAAATATGTAAATAAAAGGGTTATCTTTAGAAATGGCTCTCCAGCGCCCCCTACAAACTTATAATGGGACCCAAGAATTTAGTTTGTCATAGAGACATAAAATTTGATTGGTCCCAGCCTTCAAGCCCAGCGAAAAATTTATGTATTTGAAGTCCCCGAAAAAAAAATACGAGAAATGACTCAGTGGCGGCCCCTAGAAAAGTCAAAATACATTGGGCCTATGGAAAGTGAAAGTAACTTTATTCCAACGTAGAAAAATGAAACTTGGTATATCCATAGGACACCTCAGGGCAAACTGAAAAGTCAATGACAGTCACACCCTAAACTCAACAGGAAGTCCGCCATGTGGGGTGAAACGCTGCCACTAAAATCGCACTTTTGCGCAGAAAGATGCAAATCATTGTGTTTTAATTTAAATGGCCCCAAATTTGGTGAGTATCATCTACACATGTGCCAACCAAAGTTGTGACTTTGTTGTTGATATCTTATCGGGTATGGGTGTGGCAAGCCTGTAACGAGGTGGCCATTTTTGTGAAAATAAACGCGTCTCTTAACTCTCAAACGGCTTCTCGGATCGAGTTGGACCCAAAAAGGCGTTTGTGCACATTCATGACCTGAACACAAAAATATGTAAATAAAAGGGTTATCTTTAGAAATGGCTCTCCAGCGCCCCTACAAACTTATAATGGGACCCAAGAATTTAGTTTGTCATAGAGACATAAAATTTGGTACACACATCTCTTATGTCATGACGAGCATAAAAGCCAATGACAACCACCCCTATCTATAAATGTGTTGCCATAGCAACGTCCCAAATATTTGGAAAAAGTCAATGGGAAGTGAAAATTTTAGTTTGTCGTAGGCAAATGAAACTTGGTACACACATCCAGCATGGGCTTATGAACAAAAGCCAATGGGGACCACATCCTATCACACACGGGAAGGCGGCCATTTTGAATTGAAAATGTGAACCAACTTAAAATACACCTCTTTTTAAAAGAACACAGAAAATAGCTGCTTCATTCCACAGACACCAAACTTGGGCAAAATGAGCTAAACACATGTATGTAAAATAGACAAGCGTTTTTCTAGACTTTTTGCTCGAGTTATATTTTATTTTATTATAATTTGGTATATTTTTTTATTATAATTTTTCTGCAAATGATCCTCAATTTGACCCAGTAAACGTGCAACTAAAAGTCATTTTTATTGGTCCCAGACTTCAAGCTCGGCGAAAAATGTATGTATTTGAAGTCGCGAAAAAAATATGAAAAATGACTCAGTGGCGACCCCTACAAAAGTCAAAATACATTGGGCCTATGGAAAGTGAAAGTAACTTTTTCCAACGTAGAAAAATGAAACTTGGTACATCCATAGGACACCTCAGGGCGAACAGAAAAATGTATTACAGCCATATCGTAAACTCAACAGGAAATCTACTATGTTGGGTGTATGCGTGACCACCTAAATTGCACCCCTTGTGTCTAAAGGCTTTTCATCTAAACAGCTCCAAATTTGGTGAGTATCATCTAGACACGTGTGCCAAAAAAATTATCAATTTGTTTTTGATAGATTTGTGGCTGTGGTCGTAATGAGTCTGTGAAGAGGCAGCCATTTCTTTGGGAAATAAATGCCATTTCCCAATTGCCAGGATCCTTCCTTTAGAGGAGGCCCCTCCAGAGCCAAGGCTAGAGTCTTAGAAAACTCCTCAGAATCATTTGGAACTTGTAACCTTGTACTTTTAGACAAGTTATATTTACATTTTGTCTTTTAAACAGGGGGTGCAGCGATTCCTGAGTCATCTCAAATCTCCAGCCAGTACTTTATTTTTCTCGCCTTAGCCCAAGCATAATCTATTATTTCCAAAGGTTCAGACAGCTCCCAGGAAAACCAGGGATTGTGGAGACCTTTAACTCTAAAGTTAGGTTACAAGGTGGTGTAGCAGGCCCAAGCAGTAGCACAGGCCCGGTTATTTGACATTACCGTGAAGTTTACGCTTTAAAGCACGAAATGAAATCCTCCGAGTGCATGTGTCCCCGCTGGTCTCAAGGGAGGCGAGGGCCTTTATCGCCGCTATGGCTTTAATTAGGCCCGAGCCGGTGATGGCCGGGAGGGCCTATTGTTTTTGCTCGGATTTTTTTTTTTTTTTTAATTTTATTTTTTTTTTTTATTTTCCACCTATGATCCTAAATTTGACCCAGTGAACATGAACGAAAAGTCATTTTTATGGTCCCAGACTTCAAGCCCGGCAAAAAATTGATGTATTTGAAGGCGCCAAAAAAATACAAAAATGACTCAGTCCCTACAAAATCAAAATACATTGGGCCTATGGAAAGTGAAAGTAACTTTTTCCAACGTAGAAAAATGAAACTTGGTATATCCATAGGACACCTCAGGGCAAACAGAAAAGTCAATGACAGTCACACCCTAAACTCAACAGGAAGTCCGCCATGTGGGGTGAAACGCGCGCCACTAAAATCGCACTTTGCGCAAAAAGATGCAAATCATTGTGTTTTAATCTAAATGGCCCCAAATTTGGTGAGTATCATCTAGACACGTGTGCCAACCAAAGTTGTGACTTTGTTTTGATATCTTATCGGGTATGGGTGTGGCAAGCCTGTAACGAGGTGGCCATTTTTGTGAAAATAAAACGTCTCTTAACTCTCAAACGCCTTCTCGGATCGAGTTGGACCCAAAAAGGCGTTTGTGCACATTCATGACCTGAACAAAAAATATGTAAATAAAAGGGTTATCTTTAGAAATGGCTCTCCAGCGCCCCTACAAACTTATAATGGGACCCAAGAATTTAGTTTGTCATAGAGACATAAAATTTGGTACACACATCTCTTATGTCATGACGAGCATAAAAGCCAATAACAACCACCCCCTATCTATAAATGTGTTGCCATAGCAACGCCCCAAAAATGTGAAAAAGTCAATGGGAAGTGAAATTTTTAGTTTGTTGTAGGCAAATGAAACTTGGTACACACATCCACCATGGGCTTATGAACAAAAAGCCAATGGGGACCACACCCTATCACACACGGGAAGGCGGCCATTTTGAATTGAAAATGTGAACCGACTTAAAATACACCTCTTTTTTAAAAGAACAAAGAAAATAGCTGCTTCATTCCACAGACACCAAACTTGGGCAAAATGAGCTAAACACATGTATGTAAAATAGACAAGTGTTTTTCTAGACTTTTTGCTCGAGTTATATTTTTTTATTATAATTCGGTATATATTTTTTTATCATATTTTTCTGCAAAATGATCCTCAATTTTAACCCAGTAAACGTACAACTAAAAGTCATTTTTATTGGTCCCAGATTTCAAGCCCAGCGAAAAATTGATGTATTTGAAGTCCCCGAAAAAAAAATACGAAAAATGACTCAGTGGCGACCCCTAGAAAAGTCAAAATACATTGGGCCTATGGAAAGTGAAAGTAACTTTTTCCAACGTAGAAAATGAAACTTGGTACATCCATAGGACACCTCAGGGCAAACAGAAAAGTCAATGACAGCCACACTAAACTCAACAGGAAGTCCGCCATGTGGGGTGAAACGCATGGCCACTAAAATCGCACTTGCCAAAAAGATCCAAATCATTGTGTTTTAATCTAAATGGCCCCAAATTTGGTGAGTATCATCTAGACACGTGTGCCAACCAAAGTTGTGACTTTGTTGTTGATATCTTATCGGGTATGGGTGTGGCAAGCCTGTAACGAGGTGGCCATTTTTGTGAAAATAAAACGCCTCTTAACTCTCAAACGCCTTCTCGGATCGAGTTGGACCCAAAAAGGCGTTTGTGCACATTCATGACCTGAACACAAAATATGTAAATAAAAGGGTTATCTTTAGAAATGGCTCTCCAGCGCCCCTACAAACTTATAATGGGACCCAAGAATTTAGTTTGTCATAGAGACATAAAATTTGGTACACACATCTCTTATGTCATGACGAGCATAAAAGCCAATGACAACCACCCCTATCTATAAATGTGTTGCCATAGCAACGTCCCAAAAATGTTGAAAAAGTCAATGGGAAGTGAAATTTTTAGTTTGTTGTAGGCAAATGAAACTTGGTACACACATCCAGCATGGGCTTATGAACAAAAAGCCAATGGGGACCACACCCTATCACACACGGAAGGCGGCCATTTTGAATTGAAAATGTGAACCGACTTAAAATACACCTCTTTTTAAAAGAACAAAGAAAATAGCTGCTTCATTCCACAGACACCAAACTTGGGCAAAATGAGCTAAACATATGTATGTAAAATAGACAAGCGTTTTTCTAGACTTTTTTGCTCGAGTTATATTTTATTTTATTATAATTTGGTATATTTTTTTTTATTATAATTTTTCTGCAAAATGATCCTCAATTTGACCCAGTAAACGTGCAACTAAAAGTCATTTTTATTGGTCCCAGACTTCAAGCTCGGCAAAAATTTATGTATTTGAAGTCCTAAAAAAAATATGAAAATGACTCAGTGGCGACCCCTACAAAGTCAAAATACATTGGGCCTATGGAAAGTGAAAGTAACTTTTTCCAACGTAGAAAAATGAAACTTGGTACATCCATAGGACACCTCAGGCAAACAGAAAAATGTATTACAGCCATATCGTAAACTCAACAGGAAATCTACTATGTTGGGTGGAATGCGTGACCACCTAAATTGCACCCCTTGTGTCTAAAGGCTTTTCATCTAAACAGCTCCAAATTTGGTGAGTATCATCTAGACACGTGTGCAAAAAAAGTTATCAATTTGTTTTTGATAGATTTGTGGCTGTGGTCGAATGAGTCTGTGAAGAGGCAACTATTGGGAAATAAATGCCATTTCCCAATTGCCAGGATCCTTCTCAACAGAAAATGTTGGGTGGAATACATGACCACCTAAATCGTACACTTTGTGCTAAAGGGTTTTCATCTAAACAGCTCCAAATTTGCTTTAAAGCACGACATGCAATCCTCCGAATATATGTGTCCCCGCGGTCTCAAGGGAGGCGAGGGCCTTTATCGCCGCTTGCGGCTTTAATTAGGCCCGAGCCGGTGATGGCCGGGAGGGCCTATTGTTTTTGCTCGGATTTTTTTTTTTTTTTTTTTTTTTTTTTTTTTTTTATCTTTATTGTGACCAAATGATCCTAAATTTGACCCAGTGAACATGCACAAAAAAGTCATTATATTGGTCCCAGACTTCAAGCTCGGCAAAAATGGTATGTATTTGAAGTCCAAAAAAATACGAAAAATGACTCAGTGGCGACCCTACAAAATCAAAATACATTGGGCCTATGGAAAGTGAAAGTAACTTTTTTCCAACGTAGAAAAATGAAACTTGGTATATCCATAGGACACCTCAGGGCAAACAGAAAAGTCAATGACAGTCACACCCTAAACTTAACAGGAAGTCCGCCACTAAAATCGCACTTGCGCAGAAAGATGCAAATCATTGTGTTTTAATCTAAATGGCCCCAAATTTGGTGAGTATCATCTAGACACGTGTGCCAACCAAAGTTGTGACTTTGTTGTTGATATCTTATCGGGTATGGGTGTGGCAAGCCTGTAACGAGGTGGCCATTTTTGTGAAAATAAACGCCTCTTAACTCTCAAACGCCTTCTCGGATCGAGTTGGACCCAAAAAGGCGTTTGTGCACATTCATGACCTGAACACAAAATATGTAAATAAAAGGGTTATCTTTAGAAATGGCTCTCCAGCGCCCCTACAAACTTATAATGGACCCAAGAATTTAGTTTGTCATAGAGACATAAAATTTTGTACACACATCTCTTATGTCATGACGAGCATAAAAGCCAATGACAACCACCCCTATCTATAAATGTGTTGCCATAGCAACGCCCCAAAAATGTGAAAAAGTCAATGGGAAGTGAAATTTTTAGTTTGTTGTAGGCAAATAAACTTGGTACACACATCCACCATGGGCTTATGAACAAAAAGCCAATGGGGACCACACCCTATCACACACAGGAAGGCGGCCATTTTGAATTGAAAATGTGAACCGACTTAAAATACACCTCTTTTTAAAAGTACACAGAAAAAGCTGCTTCATTCCACAGACACCAAACTTGGGCAAAATGAGCTAAACACATGTATGTAAATGAGACAAGTGTTTTTCTAGACTTTTTGCTCGAGTTATATTTTTTTTATTATAATTCATATATTTTTTATTATAATTTTTCTGTAAAATGATCCTCAATTTAACCCAGTAAACAAACAACTAAAAGTCATTTTTATTGGTCCCAGACTTCAAGCCTGCAAAAATTTATGTATTTGAAGTCCCCGAAAAAAATATGAAAATGACTCAGTGGCGACCCTACAAAAGTCAAAATACATTGGGCCTATGGAAAGTGAAAGTAACTTTTTCCAACGTAGAAAAATGAAACTTGGTACATCCATAGGACACCTCAGGGCGAACAGAAAAATGTATTACAGCCATATCGTAAACTCAACAGGAAATCTACTATGTTGGGTGTATGCGTGACCACCTAAATTGCACCCCTTGTGTCTAAAGGCTTTTCATCTAAACAGCTCCAAATTTGGTGAGTATCATCTAGACACGTGTGCAAAAAAAAGTTATCAATTTGTTTTTTGATAGATTTGTGGCTGTGGTCGTAATGAGTCTGTGAAGAGGCAACTATTGGGAAATAAATGCCATTTCCCAATTGCCAGGATCCTTCTCAACAGAAAATGTTGGGTGGAATACATGACCACCTAAATCGTACACTTTGTGCTAAAGGGTTTTCATCTAAACAGCTCCAAATTTGCTTTAAAGCACGACATGCAATCCTCCGAATATATGTGTCCCCGCGGTCTCAAGGGAGGCGAGGGCCTTTATCGCCGCTTGCGGCTTTAATTAGGCCCGAGCCGGTGATGACCGGGAGGGCCTATTGTTTTTGCTCGGATTTTTTTTTTTTTTTTTTTTTTTTTTTTTTTTTCTTCCGACCCAATGATCCTAAATTTGACCCAGTGAACATGCACGAAAAGTCATTTTATTGGTCCCAGACTTCAAGCTCGGCGAAAAATTGATGTATTTGAAGTCACGAAAAAAATACGAAAAATGACTCAGTGGCGACCCTACAAAATCAAAATACATTGGGCCTATGGAAAGTGAAAGTAACTTTTTCCAACGTAGAAAAATGAAACTTGGTATATCCATAGGACACCTCAGGGCAAACAGAAAAGTCAATGACAGTCACACCCTAAACTTAACAGGAAGTCCGCCATGTGGGGTGAAACGCTGCCACTAAAATCGCACTTTGCGCAGAAAGATGCAAATCATTGTGTTTTAATCTAAATGGCCCCAAATTTGGTGAGTATCATCTAGACACGTGTGCCAACCAAAGTTGTGACTTTGTTTTTGATATCTTATCGGGTATGGGTGTGGCAAGCCTGTAACGAGGTGGCCATTTTTGTGAAAATAAAACGTCTCTTATCCTCTCAAACGCCTTCTCGGATCGAGTTGGACCCAAAAAGGCGTTTGTGCACATTCATGACCTGAACAAAAAAATATGTAAATAAAAGGGTTATCTTTAGAAATGGCTCTCCAGCGCCCCTACAAACTTATAATGGACCCAAGAATTTAGTTTGTCATAGAGACATAAAATTTTGTACACACATCTCTTATGTCATGACGAGCATAAAAGCCAATGACAACCACCCCTATCTATAAATGTGTTGCCATAGCAACGTCCCAAAAATGTGAAAAAGTCAATGGGAAGTGAAATTTTTAGTTTGTTGTAGGCAAATAAAACTTGGTACACACATCCACCATGGGCTTATGAACAAAAAGCCAATGGGGACCACACCTATCACACACAGGAAGGCGGCCATTTTGAATTGAAAATGTGAACCGACTTAAAATACACCTCTTTTTAAAAGTACACAGAAAAAGCTGCTTCATTCCACAGACACCAAACTTGGGCAAAATGAGCTAAACACATGTATGTAAAGAGACAAGTGTTTTTCTAGACTTTTTGCTCGAGTTATATTTTTTTATTATAATTCGGTATATATTTTTTATTATAATTTTTCTGCAAAATGATCCTCAATTTAACCCAGTAAACGAACAACTAAAAGTCATTTTTATTGGTCCCAGACTTCAAGCCCGGCAAAAAATTTATGTATTTGAAGTCAAAAAAATACTAAAAATGACTCAGTGGCGGCCCCTAGAAAAGTCAAAATACATTGGGCCTATGGAAAGTGAAAGTAACTTTTTTCCAACGTAGAAAAATGAAACTTGGTATATCCATAGGACACCTCAGGGCAAACAGAAAAGTCAATGACAGTCACACCCTAAACTTAACAGGAAGTCCGCCATGTGGGGTGAAACGCGCCACTAAAATCGCACTTGCGCAGAAAGATGCAAATCATTGTGTTTTAATCTAAATGGCCCCAAATTTGGTGAGTATCATCTAGACACATGTGCCAACCAAAGTTGTGACTTTGTTGTTGATATCTTATCGGGTATGGGTGTGGCAAGCCTGTAACGAGGTGGCCATTTTTGTGAAAATAAAACGTCTCTTAACTCTCAAACGCCTTCTCGGATCGAGTTGGACCCAAAAAGGCGTTTGTGCACATTCATGACCTGAACAAAAAAATATGTAAATAAAAGGGTTATCTTTAGAAATGGCTCTCCAGCGCCCCTACAAACTTATAATGGGACCCAAGAATTTAGTTTGTCATAGAGACATAAAATTTGGTACACACATCTCTTATGTCATGACGAGCATAAAAGCCAATGACAACCACCCCTATCTATAAATGTGTTGCCATAGCAACGCCCCAAATAATGTGAAAAAGTCAATGGGAAGTGAAATTTTTAGTTTGTTGTAGGCAAATGAAACTTGGTACACACATCCACCATGGGCTTATGAACAAAAAGCCAATGGGGACCACACCCTATCACACACGGAAGGCGGCCATTTTGAATTGAAAATGTGAACCGACTTAAAATACACCTCTTTTTAAAAGTACACAGAAAATAGCTGCTTCATTCCACAGACACCAAACTTGGGTAAAATGAGCTAAACACATGTATGCAAAAGAGACAAGCGTTTTTCTAGACTTTTTGCTCGAGTTATATTTTTTTATTATAATTTGGTATATATTTTTATTATAATTTTTCTGCAAAATGATCCTCAATTTGACCCAGTAAACGTGCAACTAAAAGTCATTTTTATTGGTCCCAGACTTCAAGCCGGCGAAAAATTTATGTATTTGAAGTCGCGAAAAAAATATGAAAAATGACTCAGTGGCGACCCTACAAAAGTCTAAAATACATTGGGCCTATGGAAAGTGAAAGTAACTTTTTCCAATGTAGAAAAATGAAACTTGGTACATCCATAGGACACCTCAGAGCAAACAGAAAAGTCAATGACAGTCACACCTAAACTTAACAGGAAGTCCGCCATGTGGGGTGAAATGACGGCCACTAAAATCGCACCCCTTGCCCAGAAAGATGCAAATCATTGTGTTTTAATCTAAATGGCCCCAAATTTGGTGAGTATCATCTAGACACATGTGCCAACCAAAGTTGTGACTTTTTAAATATATCTTATCCGGTGTATGGGTGTGGCAAGCCTGTAACGAGGTGGCCATTTTTGTGAAAATAAAATGTCTCTTAACTCTCAAACGCCTTCTCGGATCGAGTTGGACCCAAAAGGCGTTTGTGCACATTCATGACCTGAACACAAAAATATGTAAATAAAGGGTTATCTTTAGAAATGGCTCTCCAGCGCCCCTACAAACTTATAATGGGACCCAAGAATTTAGTTTGTCATAGAGACATGAAATTTGGTACACACATCTCTTATGTCATGAGGAGCATAAAAGCCAATGACAACCACCCCTATCTATAAATGTGTTGTTGCCATAGCAATGTCCCAAATATGTGGAAAAAGTCAATGGGAAGTGAAAATTTTAGTTTGTCGTAGGCAAATGAAACTTAGTACACACATCCAGTATGGGCTTATGAACAAAAAGCCAAAGGGGACCACACCTTATCACACACGGGAAGGCGGCCATTTTAAATTGAAGATGTGAACCGACTTAGAATACAACCTCTCTTTTAAAAAACAGAAAATAGCTGCTTCATTCCACAGACACCAAACTTGGGCAAAATGAGCTAAACACATGTGTGTAAAATAGACAGGCGTTTTTCTTGTCGTTTTTGCTCGAGTTATATTTTTTTTATTATAATTTGGTATATGTTTTTTTTATTATAATTTTTCTGAAAAATGATTTTCAATTTGACCCAGTAAACATGCAACTAAAAGTCATTTTTATTGGTCCCAGACTTCAAGCCCGGCAAAAATTTATGTATTTGAAGTCCCCGAAAAAAAAATATGAAAAATGACTCAGTGGCGACCCCTAGAAAAGTCAAAATAATTGGTTCTATGGAAAATGAAAGTAAATTTTTCCAATGTAGAAATACAAAACTTGGTACATCCATAGGACACCTTAGGGCAAACAGAAAAGTTTATTACAGCCATACCGTAAACTCAACAGAAAATCTACTATGTTGGGTGGAATACATGACCACCTAAATCGTACACTTTGTGCTAAAGGGTTTTCATCTAAACAGCTCCAAATTTGCTTTAAAGCACGACATGCAATCCTCAGTGCATGTGTCCCATGATCTCAAGGGCGAGGCGAGGCCTTTATCGCCGCTATGCTTTAATATTTATTAGGCCCGAGCCGGTGATAGCGGGAGGGCCTATTGTTTTTGCTCGGATTTTTTTTTATTTTTTTTTTTTTTTTTTTATTTTTATCTTTATTGTGACCAAATGATCCTAAATTTGACCCAGTGAACATGCACAAAAGTCATTATATTGGTCCCAGACTTCAAGCCCGGCAAAAATGGTATGTATTTGAATACGCCGAAAAAAATACGAAAAATGACTCAGTGGCGACCTACAAAATCAAAATACATTGGGCCTATGGAAAGTGAAAGTAACTTTTTCCAACGTAGAAAAATGAAACTTGGTATATCCATAGGACACCTCAGAACAAACAGAAAAGTCAATGACAGTCACACCTAAACTTAACAGGAAGTCCGCCATGTGGGGTGAAAGCGCGACCACTAAAATCGCACCCCTTGCGCAGAAAGATGCAAATCATTGTGTTTTAATCTAAATGGCCCCAAATTTGGTGAGTATCATCTAGACACGTGTGCCAACCAAAGTTGTGACTTTGTTGTTGATATCTTATCGGGTATGGGTGTGGCAAGCCTGTAACGAGGTGGCCATTTTGTGAAAATAAAGCGTCTCTTAACTCTCAAACGCCTTCTCGGATCGAGTTGGACCCAAAAAGGCGTTTGTGCACATTCATGACCTGAACACAAAAATATGTAAATAAAGGGTTATCTTTAGAAATGGCTCTCCAGCGCCCCTACAAACTTATAATGGACCCAAGAATTTAGTTTGTCATAGAGACATAAAATTTTGTACACACATCTCTTATGTCATGCGAGCATAAAAGCCAATGACAACCACCCCTATCTATAAATGTGTTGCCATAGCAACGTCCCAAAAATGTGAAAAAGTCAATGGGAAGTGAAATTTTTAGTTTGTTGTAGGCAAATAAAACTTGGTACACACATCCACCATGGGCTTATGAACAAAAAAGCCAATGGGGACCACACCCTATCACACACAGGAAGGCGGCCATTTTGAATTGAAAATGTGAACCGACTTAAAATACACCTCTTTTTAAAAGTACACAGAAAAAGCTGCTTCATTCCACAGACACCAAACTTGGGCAAAATGAGCTAAACACATGTATGTAAATGAGACAAGTGTTTTTCTAGACTTTTGCTCGAGTTATATATTTTATTATAATTCGGTATATATTTTTTATTATAATTTTTCTGCAAAATGATCCTCAATTTAACCCAGTAAACGAACAACTAAAAGTCATTTTTATTGGTCCCAGACTTCAAGCCGGCAAAAAATGTATGTATTTGAAGTCCCCGGAAAAAAAAATACGAAAAATGACTCAGTGGCGGCCCCTAGAAAAGTCAAAATACATTGGGCCTATGGAAAGTGAAAGTAACTTTTTCCAACGTAGAAAAATGAAACTTGGTATATCCATAGGACACCTCAGGGCAAACAGAAAAGTCAATGACAGTCACACCTAAACTTAACAGGAAGTCCGCCATGTGGGGTGAAAGCGCGGCCACTAAATTCGCACCTTACGCAGAAAGATGCAAATCATTGTGTTTTAATCTAAATGGCCCCAAATTTGGTGAGTATCATCTAGACACATGTGCCAACCAAAGTTGTGACTTTGTTGTTGATATCTTATCGGGTATGGGTGTGGCAAGCCTGTAACGAGGTGGCCATTTTTGTGAAAATAAAACGTCTCTTAACTCTCAAGCGGCTTCTCGGATCGAGTTGGACCCAAAAGGCGTTTGTGCACATTCATGACCTGAACACAAAAATATGTAAATAAAGGGTTATCTTTAGAAATGGCTCTCCAGCGCCCCTACAAACTTATAATGGGACCCAAGAATTTAGTTTGTCATAGAGACATAAAATTTGGTACACACATCTCTTATGTCATGACGAGCATAAAAGCCAATGACAACCACCCCTATCTATAAATGTGTTGCCATAGCAACGTCCCAAAAATGTGAAAAAGTCAATGGGAAGTGAAATTTTTAGTTTGTTGTAGGCAAATAAAACTTGGTACACACATCCACCATGGGCTTATGAACAAAAAAGCCAATGGGGACCACACCCTATCACACACAGGAAGGCGGCCATTTTGAATTGAAAATGTGAACCGACTTAAAATACACCTCTTTTTTAAAAGTACACAGAAAAAAGCTGCTTCATTCCACAGACACCAAACTTGGGCAAAATGAGCTAAACACATGTATGTAAAAAGAGACAAGTGTTTTTCTAGACTTTTTGCTCGAGTTATATTTTTTTATTATAATTCGGTATATATTTTTTATTATAATTTTTCTGCAAAATGATCCTCAATTTGACCCAGTAAACCAACAACTAAAAGTCATTTTTATTGGTCCCAGACTTCAAGCCCGGCGAAAAATTTATGTATTTGAAGTCCCCGAAAAAAGAAAAATGAAAAATGACTCAGTGGCGACCCTAGAAAGTCAAAATACATTGGGCCTATGGAAAGTGAAAGTAACTTTTTCCAACGTAGAAAAATGAAACTTGGTACATCCATAGGACACCTCAGGGCAAACAGAAAAGTCAATGACAGCCACACCTAAACTAAACAGGAAGTCCGCCATGTGGGGTGAAACATGGCCACTAAATCGCACCCCTTGCGCAGAAAGATGCAAATCATTGTGTTTTAATCTAAATGGCCCCAAATTTGGTGAGTATCATCTAGACACGTGTGCCAACCAAAGTTGTGACTTTGTTGTTGATATCTTATCGGGTATGGGTGTGGCAAGCCTGTAACGAGGTGGCCATTTTTGTGAAAATAAAGCGTCTCTTAACTCTCAAAGCGGCTTCTCGGATCGAGTTGGACCCAAAGGCGTTTGTGCACATTCATGACCTGAACACAAAAATATGTAAATAAAGGGTTATCTTTAGAAATGGCTCTCCAGCGCCCCTACAAACTTATAATGGGACCCAAGAATTTAGTTTGTCATAGAGACATAAAATTTGGTACACACATCTCTTATGTCATGACGAGCATAAAAGCCAATGACAACCACCCCTATCTATAAATGTGTTGCCATAGCAACGTCCCAAATATTTGGAAAAAGTCAATGGGAAGTGAAAATGTTAGTTTGTCGTAGGCAAATGAAACTTGGTACACACATCCAGCATGGGCTTATGAACAAAAAAGCCAATGGGGACCACACCTATCACACACGGGAAGGCGGCCATTTTGAATTGAAAATGTGAACCGACTTAAAATACACCTCTTTTAAAGAACTCAGAAAATAGCTGCTTCATTCCACAGACACCAAACTTGGGCAAAATGAGCTAAACACATGTATGTAAAATAGACAAGCGTTTTTCTAGACTTTTTTGCTCGAGTTATATTTTATTTTATTATAATTTGGTATATATTTTTTATTATAATTTTTCTGCAAAATGATCCTCAATTTGACCCAGTAAACGCAACTAAAAGTCATTTTTATTGGTCCCAGACTTCAAGCTCGTGAAAAATTTATGTATTTGAAGTCCCGAAAAAAAATGAAAAATGACTCAGTGGCGACCCCTACAAAAGTCAAAATACATTGGGCCTATGGAAAGTGAAAGTAACTTTTTCCAACGTAGAAAAATGAAACTTGGGACACCTCAGGGCGAACAGAAAAATGTATTACAGCCATATCGTAAACTCAACAGGAAATCTACTATGTTGGGTGTATGCGTGACCACCTAAATTGCACCCCTTGTGTCTAAAGGCTTTTCATCTAAACAGCTCCAAATTTGGTGAGTATCATCTAGACACGTGTGCAAAAAAAGTTATCAATTTGTTTTTGATAGATTTGTGGCTGTGGTCGTAATGAGTCTGTGAAGAGGCAACTATTGGGAAATAAATGCCATTTCCCAATTGCCAGGATCCTTCTCAACAGAAAATGTTGGGTGGAATACATGACCACCTAAATCGTACACTTTGTGCTAAAGGGTTTTCATCTAAACAGCTCCAAATTTGCTTTAAAGCACGACATGCAATCCTCCGAATATATGTGTCCCCGGTCTCAAGGAGGCGAGGGCCTTTATCGCCGCTTGCGGCTTTAATTTCTTTTTCTTTTTTTTTTATCTTTCTTGTCGACCTATGATCCTAAATTTGACCCAGTGAACATGCGAAAAGTCATTTTATTGGTCCCAGACTTCAAGCTCGTGAAAAATTTATGTATTTGAAGTCCCGAAAAAAATACGAAAAATGACTCAGTGGCGACCCTACAAAAGTCAAAATACATTGGGCCTATGGAAAGTGAAAGTAACTTTTTCCAACGTAGAAAAATGAAACTTGGTACATCCATAGGACACCTCAGAACAAACAGAAAAGTCAATGACAGCCACACCTAAACTCAACAGGAAGTCCGCCATGTGGGGTGAAAGCGTACCACTAAATCGCACCTCTTGCGCAGAAAGATGCAAATCATTGTGTTTTAATCTAAATGGCCCCAAATTTGGTGAATATCATCTAGACACGTGTGCCAACCAAAGTTGTGACTTTGTTTTGATATCTTATCGGTGTATGGGTGTGGCAAGCCTGTAACGAGGTGGCCATTTTTGTGAAAATAAAATGTCTCTTAACTCTCAAAAGCGCCTTCTCGGATCGAGTTGGACCCAAAAAGGCGTTTGTGCACATTCATGACCTGAACACAAAGATATGTAAATAAAAGGGTTATCTTTAGAAATGGCTCTCCAGCGCCCCCTACAAACTTATAATGGGACCCAAGAATTTAGTTTGTCATAGAGACATAAAATTTGGTACACACATCTCTTATGTCATGACGAGCATAAAAGCCAATGACAACCACCCCTATCTATAAATGTGTTGCCATAGCGTCCCAAATATGTGGAAAAAGTCAATGGGAAGTGAAATTTTTAGTTTGTTGTAGGCAAATGAAACTTGGTACACACATCCACCATGGGCTTATGAACAAAAAAGCCAATGGGGACCACACCTATCACACACAGGAAGGCGGCCATTTTGAATTGAAAATGTGAACCGACTTAAAATACACCTCTTTTTAAAAGTACACAGAAAAAAGCTGCTTCATTCCACAGACACCAAACTTGGGCAAAATGAGCTAAACACATGTATGTAAATGAGACAAGTGTTTTCTAGACTTTTTGCTCGAGTTATATATTTTTTTATTATAATTCGGTATATATTTTTTTATTATAATTTTTCTGCAAAATGATCCTCAATTTAACCCAGTAAACGAACAACTAAAAGTCATTTTATTGGTCCCAGACTTCAAGCCCGGCAAAAATTTATGTATTTGAAGTCCCGAAAAAAAAATACGAAAAATGACTCAGTGGCGACCCTAGAAAAGTCAAAATACATTGGGCCTATGGAAAGTGAAAGTAACTTTTTCCAACGTAGAAAAATGAAACTTGGTATATCCATAGGACACCTCAGGGCAAACAGAAAAGTCAATGACAGTCACACCTAAACTTAACAGGAAGTCCGCCATGTGGGGTGAAAGCGACCACTAAATTCGCACCCCTTGCGCAGAAAGATGCAAATCATTGTGTTTTAATCTAAATGGCCCCAAATTTGGTGAGTATCATCTAGACACGTGTGCCAACCAAAGTTGTGACTTTGTTGTTGATATCTTATCGGGTATGGGTGTGGCAAGCCTGTAACGAGGTGGCCATTTTTGTGAAAATAAAACGTCTCTTAACTCTCAAGCGGCTTCTCGGATCGAGTTGGACCCAAAAAGGCGTTTGTGCACATTCATGACCTGAACACAAAAATATGTAAATAAAAGGGTTATCTTTAGAAATGGCTCTCCAGCGCCCCTACAAACTTATAATGGGACCCAAGAATTTAGTTTGTCATAGAGACATAAAATTTGGTACACACATCTCTTATGTCATGACGAGCATAAAAGCCAATGACAACCACCCCTATCTATAAATGTGTTGCCATAGCAACGTCCCAAATATTTGGAAAAAGTCAATGGGAAGTGAAAATTTTAGTTTGTGTAGGCAAATGAAACTTAGTACACATCCAGCATGGGCTTATGAACAAAAAAGCCAATGGGGACCACACCCTATCACACACGGGAAGGCGGCCATTTTGAATTGAAAATGTGAACCGACTTAAAATACACCTCTTTTAAAAGAACACAGAAAATAGCTGCTTCATTCCACAGACACCAAACTTGGGCAAAATGAGCTAAACACATGTATGTAAAATAGACAAGCGTTTTTCTAGACTTTTTGCTCGAGTTATATTTTTTTATTATAATTTGGTATATATTTTTATTATAATTTTTCTGCAAAATGATCCTCAATTTGACCCAGTAAAGCGAACAACTAAAAGTCATTTTGTGGTCCCAGACTTCAAGCTCGGCAGAAAAATTTATGTATTTGAAATGCTTGAAAAAATGAAAAATGACTCAGTGGCGACCTACAAAAGTCAAAATACATTGGGCCTATGGAAAGTGAAAGTAACTTTTTCCAACGTAGAAAAATGAAACTTGATACATCCATAGGACACCTCAGGGCAAACAGAAAATGTATTACAGCCATATCGTAAACTCAACAGGAAATCTACTATGTTGGGGTATGCGTGACCACTAAATTGCACCCCTTGTGTCTAAAGGCTTTCATCTAAACAGCTCCAAATTTGGTGAGTATCATCTAGACACGTGTGCAAAAAAAGTTATCAATTTGTTTTGATAGATTTGTGGCTGTGGTCGTAATGAGTCTGTGAAGAGAGGCCTATTGTGAAAATAAATGCCATTTCCCAATTGCCAGGATCCTTCTCAACAGAAAATGTTGGGTGAATACATGACCACCTAAAGGCGTTTGTGCACATTTTCATCTAAACAGCTCCAAATTTGCTTTAAATAAAGGGACATGCAATCCTCCGAATATATGTGTCTCCAGCGCTCAAACTTATAATGGGACCCAGAATTTAGTTTGTCATAGAGACGGTGATGGCACAGGGCCTATTGTTTTTGCTCTTTTTTTTTTTTTTTATCTTTCTTGACAACCTATGATCCTAAATTTGACCCAGTGAACATGCATGAAAAGTCATTTTATTGGTCCCAGACTTCAAGCTCGGCGAAAAATTTATGTATTTGAAGTCGCAGAAAAAAATACGAAAAATGACTCAGTGGCGACTACAAAATCAAAATACATTGGGCCTATGGAAAGTGAAAGTAACTTTTTTCCAACGTAGAAAAATGAAACTTATATCCATACACACCTCAGAACAAACAGAAAAGTCAATGACATTCACACCTAAACTTAACAGGAAGTCCGCCATGTGGGGTGAAACACATGTACTAAAATCGCAACCCTTGAATCATTGTGTTTTAATCTAAATGGCCCCAAATTTGGTGAGTATCATCTAGACACGTGTGCCAACCAAAGTTGTGACTTTGTTGTTGATATCTTATCGGGTATGGGTGTGGCAAGCCTGTAACGAGGTGGCCATTTTTGTGAAAATAAAAGCGTCTCTTAACTCTCAAGCGCCTTCTCGGATCGAGTTG
Source organism: Perccottus glenii (assembly GCA_024416835.2). Classification (NCBI taxonomy): domain Eukaryota; kingdom Metazoa; phylum Chordata; class Actinopteri; order Gobiiformes; family Odontobutidae; genus Perccottus; species Perccottus glenii. Next base: position 906,295 of record CM044559.2, on the reverse strand, counting down.
GACCCAAAAGGCGTTTGTGCACATTCATGACCTGAACAAAAAATATGTAAATAAAGGGTTATCTTTAGAAATGGCTCTCCAGCGCCCCTACAAACTTATAATGGGACCCAAGAATTTAGTTTGTCATAGAGACATAAAATTTGGTACACACATCTCTTATGTCATGACGAGCATAAAAGCCAATGACAACCACCCCTATCTATAAATGTGTTGCCATAGCAACGTCCCAAATAAATGTGAAAAAGTCAATGGGAAGTGAAATTTTTAGTTTGTTGTAGGCAAATAAAACTTGGTACACACATCCACCATGGGCTTATGAACAAAAAAGCCAATGGGGACCACACCCTATCACACACAGGAAGGCGGCCATTTTGAATTGAAAATGTGAACCGACTTAAAATACACCTCTTTTTAAAAGTACACAGAAAAAGCTGCTTCATTCCACAGACACCAAACTTGGGCAAAATAAGCTAAACACATGTATGTAAATGAGACAAGTGTTTTTCTAGACTTTTTTGCTCGAGTTATATTTTTATTATAATTTGGTATATATTTTTATTATAATTTTTCTGCAAAATGATCCTCAATTTAACCCAGTAAACGAACAACTAAAGTCATTTTTATTGGTCCCAGACTTCAAGCCCGGCAAAAAATTTATGTATTTGAAGTCCCCGAAAAAAATACGAAAAATGACTCAGTGGCGACCCTACAAAAGTCAAAATACATTGGGCCTATGGAAAGTGAAAGTAACTTTTTCCAACGTAGAAAAATGAAACTTGGTATATCCATAGGACACCTCAGGGCAAACAGAAAAGTCAATGACAGTCACACCTAAACTTAACAGGAAGTCCGCCATGTGGGGTGAAAGCTGCGCCACTAAAATCGCACCCCTTGCGCAGAAAGATGCAAATCATTGTGTTTTAATCTAAATGGCCCCAAATTTGGTGAGTATCATCTAGACACGTGTGCCAACCAAAGTTGTGACTTTGTTGTTGATATCTTATCGGGTATGGGTGTGGCAAGCCTGTAACGAGGTGGCCATTTTTGTGAAAATAAAGCGTCTCTTAACTCTCAAAGCGGCCTTCTCGGATCGAGTTGGACCCAAAAAGGCGTTTGTGCACATTCATGACCTGAACACAAAAATATGTAAATAAAAGGGTTATCTTTAGAAATGGCTCTCCAGCGCCCCTACAAACTTATAATGGGACCCAAGAATTTAGTTTGTCATAGAGACATAAAATTTTGGTACACACATCTCTTATGTCATGACGAGCATAAAAGCCAATGACAACCACCCCCTATCTATAAATGTGTTGCCATAGCAACGTCCCAAATATTTGGAAAAAGTCAATGGGAAGTGAAAATTTTAGTTTGTTGTAGGCAAATGAAACTTGGTACACACATCCACCATGGGCTTATGAACAAAAAAGCCAATGGGGACCACACCCTATCACACACAGGAAGGCGGCCATTTTGAATTGAAAATGTGAACCGACTTAAAATACACCTCTTTTTTAAAAGTACACAGAAAATAGCTGCTTCATTCCACAGACACCAAACTTGGGCAAAATGAGCTAAACACATGTATGTAAATGAGACAAGTGTTTTTCTAGACTTTTTTGCTCGAGTTATATTTTTTTATTATAATTTGGTATATATTTTTTTATTATAATTTTTCTGCAAAATGATCCTCAATTTAACCCAGTAAACGTGCAACTAAAAGTCATTTTTATTGGTCCCAGATTTCAAGCCCAGCGAAAAATTTATGTATTTGAAGTCCCGAAAAAAATACGAAAAATGACTCAGTGGCGACCCTAGAAAAGTCAAAATACATTGGGCCTATGGAAAGTGAAAGTAACTTTTATTCCAACGTAGAAAAATGAAACTCTCCATAGGTACAGAACATAAGGACACCTCACAGAAAAGTTTGTAAGAGACACTAAACTCAACAGGAAGTCTACTATGTTGTGGGGTGAAAGCCAATGAAATCGCACCCCTTCTATCAAAAGTGTTTTCATCTAAACAGCTCCAAATTTGGTGATCTAGACACGTGTGCAAAAAAAGTTATTTGTTTGTTGTTGATACATTTTGTGTGGTAAACATAATGGGTCTTATGAACAAAAAAGCCAATTGACCACACCCAATATGTACAGGATCCTTCTCAGGAGCCATTATAATTGAAAATGTAGAAGACTTAAAATACACCTCTTTTTTGTACACAGTGAGTGTTCATTCCACAACACCAAACTTGGGCAAAATGAATGATCCTAAATTTGACCCAGTGAACATGCACAAAAAGTCATTTTTATTGGTCCCAGACTTCAAGCTAAATGACTCAGTGGCGACCCTACAAAATCAAAATACATTGGGCCTATGGAAAGTGAAAGTAACTTTTTCCAACGTAGAAAAATGAAACTTGGTATATCCATAGGACACCTCAGAACAAACAGAAAAGTCAATGACAGTCACACCTAAACTTAACAGGAAGTCCGCCATGTGGGGTGAAAGCGGCCACTAAAATCGCACCCCTTGCGCAGAAAGATGCAAATCATTGTGTTTTAATCTAAATGGCCCCAAATTTGGTGAGTATCATCTAGACACGTGTGCCAACCAAAGTTGTGACTTTGTTGTTGATATCTTATCGGGTATGGGTGTGGCAAGCCTGTAACGAGGTGGCCATTTTGTGAAAATAAAACGTCTCTTAACTCTCAAACGCCTTCTCGGATCGAGTTGGACCCAAAAAGGCGTTTGTGCACATTCATGACCTGAACACAAAAATATGTAAATAAAAGGGTTATCTTTAGAAATGGCTCTCCAGCGCCCCCTACAAACTTATAATGGACCCAAGAATTTAGTTTGTCATAGAGACATAAAATTTGTACACACATCTCTTATGTCATGACGAGCATAAAAGCCAATGACAACCACCCCCTATCTATAAATGTGTTGCCATAGCAACGTCCCAAAAAATGTGAAAAAAGTCAATGGGAAGTGAAATTTTTAGTTTGTTGTAGGCAAATAAAACTTGGTACACACATCCACCATGGGCTTATGAACAAAAAAGCCAATGGGGACCACACCCTATCACACACAGGAAGGCGGCCATTTTGAATTGAAAATGTGAACCGACTTAAAATACACCTCTTTTTTAAAAGTACACAGAAAAAAGCTGCTTCATTCCACAGACACCAAACTTGGGCAAAATGAGCTAAACACATGTATGTAAATGAGACAAGTGTTTTTCTAGACTTTTGCTCGAGTTATATTTTTATTATAATTGGTATATATTTTTTATTATAATTTTTCTGTAAAATGATCCTCAATTTAACCCAGTAAAGCGTGAACAACTAAAAGTCATTTTTATTGGTCCCAGACTTCAAGCCCGGCAAAAATTTATGTATTTGAAGTCGAAAAAAAAATCGAAAAATGACTCAGTGGCGACCCTACAAAAGTCAAAATACATTGGGCCTATGGAAAGTGAAAGTAACTTTTTCCAACGTAGAAAAATGAAACTTGGTATATCCATAGGACACCTCAGGGCAAACAGAAAAGTCAATGACAGTCACACCTAAACTTAACAGGAAGTCCGCCATGTGGGTGAAAACGCGACCACTAAAATCGCACCCTTGCGCAGAAAGATGCAAATCATTGTGTTTTAATCTAAATGGCCCCAAATTTGGTGAGTATCATCTAGACACGTGTGCCAACCAAAGTTGTGACTTTGTTGTTGATATCTTATCGGGTATGGGTGTGGCAAGCCTGTAACGAGGTGGCCATTTTGTGAAAATAAAACGTCTCTTAACTCTCAAGCGCCTTCTCGGATCGAGTTGGACCCAAAAGGCGTTTGTGCACATTCATGACCTGAACACAAAATATGTAAATAAAGGGTTATCTTTAGAAATGGCTCTCCAGCGCCCCTACAAACTTATAATGGGACCCAAGAATTTAGTTTGTCATAGAGACATAAAATTTTGTACACACATCTCTTATGTCATGACGAGCATAAAGCCAATGACAACCACCCCTATCTATAAATGTGTTGCCATAGCAACGTCCCAAAAAATGTGAAAAAGTCAATGGGAAGTGAAATTTTTAGTTTGTTGTAGGCAAATGAAAACTTGGTACACACATCCACCATGGGCTTATGAACAAAAAAGCCAATGGGGACCACACCTATCACACACAGGAAGGCGGCCATTTTGAATTGAAAATGTGAACCGACTTAAAATACACCTCTTTTTTAAAAGTACACAGAAAAAAGCTGCTTCATTCCACAGACACCAAACTTGGGCAAAATGAGCTAAACACATGTATGTAAATGAGACAAGTGTTTTTCTAGACTTTTTGCTCGAGTTATATTTTTTTATTATAATTCGGTATATATTTTTATTATAATTTTTCTGCAAAATGATCCTCAATTTAACCCAGTAAACGAACAACTAAAAGTCATTTTTATTGGTCCCAGACTTCAAGCTCGGCAAAAAATTTATGTATTTGAAGTCCCCAAAAAAATACGAAAAATGACTCAGTGGCGACCCTACAAAAGTCAAAATACATTGGGCCTATGGAAAGTGAAAGTAACTTTTTCCAACGTAGAAAAATGAAACTTGGTATATCCATAGGACACCTCAGGGCAAACAGAAAAGTCAATGACAGTCACACCTAAACTTAACAGGAAGTCCGCCATGTGGGGTGAAAGCAGCGGCCACTAAAATCGCACCCCTTGCGCAGAAAGATGCAAATCATTGTGTTTTAATCTAAATGGCCCCAAATTTGGTGAGTATCATCTAGACACGTGTGCCAACCAAAGTTGTGACTTTGTTGTTGATATCTTATCGGGTATGGGTGTGGCAAGCCTGTAACGAGGTGGCCATTTTGTGAAAATAAAGCGTCTCTTAACTCTCAAGCGCCTTCTCGGATCGAGTTGGACCCAAAAAGGCGTTTGTGCACATTCATGACCTGAACACAAAAATATGTAAATAAAGGGTTATCTTTAGAAATGGCTCTCCAGCGCCCCTACAAACTTATAATGGACCCAAGAATTTAGTTTGTCATAGAGACATAAAATTTTGTACACACATCTCTTATGTCATGAGCATAAAAGCCAATGACAACCACCCCTATCTATAAATGTGTTGCCATAGCGTCCCAAAAAATGTGAAAAAAGTCAATGGGAAGTGAAATTTTTAGTTTGTTGTAGGCAAATAAAACTTGGTACACACATCCACCATGGGCTTATGAACAAAAAAGCCAATGGGGACCACACCCTATCACACACAGGAAGGCGGCCATTTTGAATTGAAAATGTGAACCGACTTAAAATACACCTCTTTTTAAAAGTACACAGAAAAAAGCTGCTTCATTCCACAGACACCAAACTTGGGCAAAATGAGCTAAACACATGTATGTAAATGAGACAAGTGTTTTTCTAGACTTTTTGCTCGAGTTATATTTTTTTATTATAATTCGGTATATATTTTTATTATAATTTTTCTGCAAAATGATCCTCAATTTAACCCAGTAAACGAACAACTAAAAGTCATTTTTATTGGTCCCAGACTTCAAGCCCGGCAAAAAATTTATGTATTTGAAGTCGCCGAAAAAAATACGAAAAATGACTCAGTGGCGACCCTACAAAAGTCAAAATACATTGGGCCTATGGAAAGTGAAAGTAACTTTTTCCAACGTAGAAAAATGAAACTTGGTATATCCATAGGACACCTCAGGGCAAACAGAAAAGTCAATGACAGTCACACCCTAAACTTAACAGGAAGTCCGCCATGTGGGGTGAAAGCGCGACCACTAAATTCGCACCCCTTGCGCAGAAAGATGCAAATCATTGTGTTTTAATCAAATTTGGTGAGTATCATCTAGACACATGTGCCAACCAAAGTTGTGACTTTGTTGTTGATATCTTATCGGGTATGGGTGTGGCAAGCCTGTAACGGTGGCCATTTTTGTGAAAATAAAGCGTCTCTTAACTCTCAAAGCGGCTTCTCGGATCGAGTTGGATTTAAAGCGTTTGTGCACGGCTTCTCGGATCGAGTTGGACCCAAAAAGGCGTTTGTGCACATTCATGACCTGAACACAAAAATATGTAAATAAAAGGGTTATCTTTAGAAATGGCTCTCCAGCGCCCCTACAAACTTATAATGGGACCCAAGAATTTAGTTTGTCATAGAGACATAAAATTTGGTACACACATCTCTTATGTCATGACGAGCATAAAAGCCAATGACAACCACCCGCTATCTATAAATGTGTTGCCATAGCAACGTCCCAAATATTTGGAAAAAGTCAATGGGAAGTGAAAATTTTAGTTTGTCGTAGGCAAATGAAACTTGGTACACACATCCAGCATGGGCTTATGAACAAAAAAGCCAATGGGGACCACACCCTATCACACACGGGAAGGCGGCCATTTTGAATTGAAAATGTGAACCGACTTAAAATACACCTCTTTTTAAAAGAACTCAGAAAATAGCTGCTTCATTCCACAGACACCAAACTTGGGCAAAATGAGCTAAACACATGTATGTAAAATAGACAAGCGTTTTCTAGACTTTTTTGCTCGAGTTATATTTTATTTTATTATAATTTGGTATATATTTTTTTATTATAATTTTTCTGCAAAATGATCCTCAATTTGACCCAGTAAACGTGCAACTAAAAGTAATTTTTATTGGTCCCAGACTTCAAGCTCGGCAAAAATGTATGTATTTGAAGTCCCGGAAAAAAAAATATGAAAAATGACTCAGTGGCGACCCCTAGAAAAGTCAAAATAATTGGTTCTATGGAAAATGAAAGTAAATTTTTCCAATGTAGAAATACAAAACTTGGTACATCCATAGGACACCTTAGGGCAAACAGAAAAGTTTATTACAGCCATACCGTAAACTCAACAGAAAATCTACTATGTTGGGTGGAATACATGACCACCTAAATCGTACACTTTGTGCTAAAGGCTTTTCATCTAAACAGCTCCAAATTTGCTTTAAAGCACGACATGCAATCCTCCGAATATATGTGTCCCCGCGGTCTCAAGGGAGGCGAGGGCCTTTATCGCCGCTTGCGGCTTTAATTGAAATTCTTTTTGTGTGTGTCTGTGTGAGCGAATCTTGAGAGGATGGGTTTCATTTTCAGAACATGATCCAAAATGTAGCTTATTAAATGTATCTATTTGCTATTTTTAAAGGAAGAAAGAGGAGAAAGATAGAAAAGGAAAGCAAATAATAAAACAAGGAAGGAGAAATAAAGAAAGGAAAGAGAAGGAAAGGTGAAAAGAAACAAAGAGAAAGGAAGTAAAGAGAAAGGGAAAGAACAAACAGAGACAGAAGGTAGGTTTGAGATGTGTGAGTGATTTTCTTCACAGGACTTTCAAGATTACAAATGGAGAAAACTTTGTTAAAAGGTAACCTGTTTAATTTTTGCTTGTGCTAAAATAATTTGCAATATAGTTTTAAAATTTATTTTAAAACATCTCTCTTTAGCTGTGTTTATATTCTCCTTTTTTTGTAAATTAACAGATGCCAAATATTAGGCAGCTAAAGAAAAGGGAGAGGAGGACAAGAAAATGGACCCCGGAGGCCATGGCACAAGCCAAGGAGGAGGTGGAAGCAGGCAGGCTCACCATCAGGCAGGCAGCTGCTCAGTTTGGGGTCCCTAGGTCCAGCCTGAATGACCGAGTCAGAGGAAGGGTGGCCTCTGACTGTGTTCATGGTCAGAGGCCACTTCTCACCCCTGAAGATGAGAATTCCCTGGCAGCGTACTGTGTGTATGCTGCCAGTTACGGGTTTCCTCTGACAAAGCCTCAGGTTCTGGTCCACGCTCTGGCTCTGTACAACCTGCGCCACCCAGAAACACCAAGGGTGGCGTTGAGCCAGACGTGGTGGATTAACTTTAGGGAGCGCCACCACCATGAGCTCACCATCCGGACCCCAGACATTATTGACCGCGGGAGGGCTTCGTGTGCCAAGAGGGGGCCAATTGAAGAATATTTTAAGCTCCTCAAAACCACCCTAGAGGAGCATGGGTTGAGGGAGAAGCCCCATCAGATTTACAACTGTGATGAGACGGGGTTTCAGCTGGACTCCACGAAAAGAAAGGTTGTCGTGTCCCTGGGGACAAAACATGCCTACAAGCAGGCCCAGGGCACCAGGGACCACGTCACAGTCCTGGCCTGCTTCAACGCGGCTGGGGAGGATGTCCCCCCATTTATTATCTACAAGGGAGGATATCCTGGGGGGCCCTACAACAAGGATGGGGTCCCCAACGCCCTCTATGGGAAGTTGCAGGCAGGGTACATAGACGGTGACCTGTTCCTGAAGTGGTTCGTCAGGCATTTCCTCCTATACGCCACCAAGGAGCGGCCACTGCTGCTAGTGATGGACGGCCACCAATCCCACCTAGGGCCAGAGCTGGTCCGGGCGGCACAGAGGGAAGGGGTCATTCTTCTGTGCTTACCGCCACACACCTCTCACATCCTGCAGCCTCTGGATGTGAGTTTCTTTGGACCCTTGAAGGCAGATTTCTCTGGTGTAGCAGGGGATCTGTCGGCTGTTAGCCACTCTTTTTTGGTTTCCAAAAAAGAGTTTTCAAGGGTCCTTAGAAACTCATACCAGAGGGTAAAGGATCGGGGGGTTGTGGTGGCTGGGTTCAGGAGGTGTGGCCTTTACCCTCTGGACCCGAAGGCCATTGACTGGTCTCGGGTCATGCCGTCCGGGCCTCATCGAGGAACCGCATCGCCTCCGCCAACCCCACCGGGATCTTCTGAGTCCAGGCCTGATGCTATCCCTCTATCCCCACCTCCCCCTGTCCTCCCTGTCATTCCCCCAACCCAATACACACATATCCCCTGGTAGCATCAGGCCGAATATCGGCGGACCTGGCCCACCTCCTGGCCGAGGTAAACTTTGCCCGAACCACCGGAATGGTTAGGAGGAACATCTCCAAGGCTCGGGTCCTGACGGCTCAGGAGATGACCGAGGCCATCGAGGAGGCGGAGGACCGAGCAGCGAGGAGGGAGGCACAAGCTCTGGCCAGGAAAGACCAGGAGCAGCAGTTGGCTGAAGACATCGGCCTGACGAACCCTTCATTTGCCCTGCCTAGCGGCTCCCACCCCAGCCGCAGAAGAGGAATGTCCCCTGGGCGTCATCTGCCAGCTCCGGCCATCCCATTGCCGGTCCCTCAACCCCGGCCCCTCTATAGCATCCGCGGTTTTCAGCTGCCTGCCTCCAGCAGATTACCGTCGTCGTCAGTCCCTGTGAGCCTGCCTGTGGCTTTGATCAGAGAGGATGAGGGTAAATTTCTCTATTATTCACTTTAAATCATTAAGCCATATTTAACTGTTAATAACAGTAGTGTATTTTATTTTATTTTTTTCATTAGAACCATCAACGTCAGGAGCAGGTGGCCTTCGGGGAACCACAAGAGCTTCCTCTCCCTTGCAATGTAAGTAATATGATTAAAAAGCCAAGACAATACACTATGAACTTTGATAATACCTCCTGTACTAGTTATAGGTGTAGACAATTTGTCTACTAAGCTCTTTGTCACTTCTTTTACAGACATCCAATCATCTTCCTCCAGCTTCTTCTCCCTGTCCGCTGGACCCTCGACATCCGCCGGTAGTACAACATATACTAACAACAAATATAGGCTGTATAAAGTAATATATAGTGTACACAAAATCTGTTTATGTGATTAATTAATTATTGTGATTCTTTTGTCTTAAACAAGTTCATATAGGATAAGTAATTGAGACATTTAATATGCAATGCTATACATGGCTCCCTTATATTGTAACCCAATAAAATATTGACCTTTCTATTGTCCTTTTTGTGTAGGTCACACCGCCAAAGAAAGACAACTGGAGTATGATGTGTGGCGGTGTGGCCGGTGCTGGCAGCCTGACCCTCCAGAGCAGGGCCGGATTGGGACTCATTTTCAGCCCTGGAGTTTCATGCCTTAGACTGGCCCACTTTAGTTCCCGACTGACTATATTAAAATAATAAAATTAACACCTAAGAATATAAGTCTGCAATAGGCACATTGTTTTCTACAGTATTTTTGTTTACAGTCCAAATATCTTAAAAAAAAAACTTACATCAAGATTTAGTGAACAAGTATGAATATACACTGTAAAATTAAGTAATTTTTTGGCTTAAAACAAGTTACATTATCTGCCAATGGGGTAAGAAAAATAATTGTTTTAGTTTTAGCTTTTAAGCAACAAAAAACAAAAATCACTTAATTTTTTTTTTCTCCAGAAAACAAGACATAATTTCTCCTGCCATTTCACTTCTAAATGTATCTTGAATTAAGAATATTTAGATATTTGAACTGGAAACAAGTAAGAAAATGATTTTCATTGAGCATTACTATTATATCTTCTGCCCATTCTGGTGTGATAGGCTCATGACTGGAGCTTGGGGACGTTTCTTGGCCTCGCTCTTCACTGTTGGCAGCAAACGGTACTAGAGGCGGCTGCTGCTGAAGAGCTACAAGAAAACTTTGATACATGGAAGCGGTGGTTTACATACGGCGTTGTTTTGCACGGTCGCTAGCATCTTGCACTGCTCCAAACTACCTTAACGTTAGCTTACTTACCCGCCTCGTCGTCTTCGTTTGTTTTGTTGAGAAAATATGTGCTCAGCTTTGAACATTTGGCCGCGTCAGTTTCCAAAGTTTTATTTATTTATTTTTTTAATTCTGCCCTTTTTAGTGCCGCCTTTGCGCTTTCTGTTATCAATTTTTTTTATGTGACTTTTTTTTAAAATTTTGAGCAACTTGCAAGGGGCCGTGTCAGGGGGCGGGGCCAGGGAGTCAAAACGTCATCATTGTCTTGCAGGCTGCACTCTGCGAGAAAATATTAAATAAAAGAGTGCGGCTGCGGCTAAATAACAATAATAATAATAATAATAATAATAATAATAATAATAATAAATATATATTTCAACCCAGTCCCATGACAACAACGGCCCTCGCGGCCAAACAAACGTACCGGCCCACCGGGAATTTTCCCGGTGCTCCCGATTAGCCAATCCGGGCCTGCTCCAGAGTCAGACGAGGGACTGGTGTCGTGGGTCCAGTGTGACGCTTGTGAAAAATGGTTTCACTGTACCTGTGTGGCTTGGGAGGAGGAGCTGGAGGAAGAATTTATTTGTTTTTGGTGCAATGATGAATAATTTGTAAATATTTGCTTGTGCATATAAGTTAGTAAAATCTATTGTAATTTTTTTATATTTTTTTGTAAAAATAAAAGTATCTAATTTTATTTATTTTAATCAATTTGTAATTAATAAAATCAGTAATTTTGGTGTAATTGTTGTGGCTCCTTGTTTCCTATTATCTTAGAAAACTGAATTTTCCTAATATTTTGTTTCACTTTGAGTGAATCCAGGATTATAAAATAATACATGATCTGATACAGTGTTATAAGTTAAACTCTAAGATAAGACAGAATTTTTTTCAACATCAACATTACTGAAAGGAGGAGATCAAAAAACATCCTGAAGAGGGGGCTGTAAACAAGTTAACATAAACATTCTAGTGTTTTGTTTTTGGCATGAGATCTTATTCTGAAGGACGGAAATTAGGGCACCGGATGTGTATAAACACCAACGGCAATATCCCAGACCTAACTAAAGCTAATGCAAGCTAAAAAAAAATCCCACAAATCAAGAAGGTGAGTGTCCGACTCAGGATAATAGTAGTGTCTGACTCAGGATAATAGTAGCTTAGCGCTAAAAGCTTGGGCGATAGCGCTCATTTTACGGCCACAGTAAAAACAATTCAAAAAATGATAATAAAAAAAATATATGGTTAGAAACGTAAGAAATTACACTTCATTTTAAGATCAGTTAGTTGTCTGAACTCTAGAGACAAACGACGTGATCACCCGTTAAAGACAAAAAAGTTATCGAATTTTAGCTCAAACCGTCCGACTCAGGATACACTTACGTTAATTCTAAATTACCGTACTCAATGTAATTTTGATGGGGAAAAGTTATTAGCTATGCTAAATAGCTGAGTAATGCTATATATTTAGCCGCGTAAGAGCTCTCAAAACCATCCATAAAAACCAAGAAAATTGTATTACTCACCGAAAAAACTGAAGACCACACTTCTTGGAGAGTCTGTTAGTACAGCCAACAGCACAGCAAGCCATTTCAACAACTTTCTTCTCAAATACTCAGAGAACAGCCGACGGTCAAGTACAGAAGCCTGACACACTGACACACCTAGCTCCGAGCAGCTCCGTGATACTTGCTGGAGCAGTATCACTAGCCAGCTAACTAGCCACTTGTTAGCCAGCTAGCCACAGGACGTGCGCGCGGCTCGGTGATTGACACAAATTTATTCTCAAAACTACACTTTTAGCGTAAACGCACGTAATAATCAAAAATCAGAGTTTTTACTACGTGACAACTCTAGGGGGGTGAAAATTTGATTACTACATCCGTTTATGCTATCTAAATACTATTGTTTTACTATGGAGTAAAAGCCCGGATGTAACCGCTATTTTATTGCCCTGTCGTCACAACAATATCGGTGAATAGGGGACCAATGGGCGGATTACATCCATGTTTATTTACAATCTATGGTTTATATTTTATTCTTAAAAATAGCCCTGTGACCTTAAGATAACTTATCAGCTGTTTCTGGTTTCTCCAAAGAGATTTACAAATGTCAGTGTGTTTCTTTATTGAGTATAGTAATTCAAGCTTTTCCCTCTCCAGCATACCTGTTATATTCAAGCAGGACATGTTGCACAGTCTCTGCCTTGTCGCAGTAATAGCACTTTATGTTTGGGTGTTTACCTATTTTATGAAGAGATGTGTTTAACCTTGTGTGTCCTGTCCTCATGCGCGTAATGACATCTTCCTACTCCTAGGTAGTTGGGAACCCAGAGAAAGCAAGCGGTCAACTTTTTATAAGTATAATTTTAGAAGTTGGTGGTAAATTTTAAACAGGATATCTAGCCTGCACAACTTTTCAGATTTTATACCAGCAATTGCTGCTTGGCTGTCTGACGCGATTAAGGCCTTATTACTGCAAATTACAGTCAAGTCCATAAATATTGGGACATTGACACAATTCTAATTTTTTTGGCTCTATACACCACCACAATCGATTTGAAACTGCAGACTTTTAGCTTTAATTTGAGGGTATTTACATCCAAATCAGGTGAACGGTGTAGGAATTACAACAGTTTGTAAATGTGCCTCCCATTTTTTAAGGGACCAAAAGTAATGGGACAGATTAACAATCATTAATCAAACTTTTACTTTTTAATACTTGGTTACAAGTCCTTTACAGTCAATTACAGCCTGAAGTCTGGAACACATAGACATGACCAGACGCTGGGTTTCATCTCTGGTGATTGCTCTACTGCAACTGTCTTCAGTTCCTGATTGTTCTTGGGACATTTTCCCTTCAGTCTTGTCTTCAACAAGTGAAATACATGCTCAATCAGATTCAGGTCAGGTGATTGACTTGGCCATTGCATAACATTCTACTTCTTTCCCTAAAAAAATTTTTGGTCTCTTTTGCAGTATGCTTCGGGTCATTGTCCATCTGCACTGTGAAGCGCCGTCCAATGAGTTCTGAAGCATTTGGCTGAATATGAACAGATAATATTGCCTGAAACACTTCAGAATTCATCCTGCTGCTTTTGTCAGCAATCACATCATCTATAAATACAAGAGAACCAGTTCCATTGGCAGCCATACATGCCCACGCCATGACACTACCACCACATGCTTCACTGATGAGGTGCTATGCTTTGGATCATGAGCAGTTCCTTTCCTTCTCCAGGCTCTTCTCTTCCCATCACTCTGGTACAAGTTGATCTTGGTCTCATCGGTCCATAGGATGTTGTTCCAGAACTGTGAAGGCTTTTTTAGATGTTGTTTGTCAAACTCTAATCTGTCCTTCCTGTTTCTGAGGCTCACCAATGGTTTACATCTTGTGGTGAACCCTCTGTATTCACTCTGGTGAAGTCTTCTCTTGAGTGTTGACTTTGACACACACACACCTACCTCCTGGAGAGTGTTCTTGATCTGACCAACTGTTGTGAAGGGTGTTTTCTTCACCAGGGAAAGAATTCTTCATCCACCACAGTTGTTTTCCCTGGTCTTCCTGTTAAGATCAGGCGGAGAACCCAAACGCAGACACAAGGCGATGTGAGCAATACAGATTTATTGAAACAAGGTGAAGTGGTACAAGCGGTTCTTCAGGGAAGGTGAGAGGTTACTGCAGACGGAGAATTGGACAGAGGTTGAGCTGAAGCGGGGCTGACGGCAGGACTCGATGGGTCCGGAGTAGACAAAGGCTGGACTGGAGTGGGACGGACGGCTGGACCTGGCGGAACTATAGCGTAGGCAAGAAAAACAAGAGGTAAGTCTCAGAAAGGGTTTTAACAAGAACAGTGTAACGCTAGATGTGTCACTAACTGGAGCTAGTTTTACGATCTGGGATCGAGGAGCGGGACGCAGCACTCTTTGTACCCCGTTGATTAGAAACCGGGTAGAGCTGGTCTGGTTTCTCCAGCGCTCCCGCACACCTGTCTCCACTCAGCGAGCCGGCAGGGGCGGGGGAGCCGGAGGAGGAATCTCTCGGAGAATTTGTTGAGGGCTGGGCTGAGTCTTGAGCCGGCGTGACACTTCTGGGTCTTTTGGTGTTGCTGAGCTCACCGGTGCATTCTTTCTTTTTAAGGATGCTCCAAAAAGTTGATTTGGCCACACCTAAAGTTTTTGCTATCTCTCTGATGGGTTTGTTTTGTTTTTTCAGCCTAATGATGGCTTGCTTCACTGATAGTGACAGCTCTTTGGAAGAAGCGATCACATACTAAAGACACGGTGCGGTCAATACCTTGATGGTCCATGTTATTGTGCAGCTCTTCAACCACTCTTTTTTTTAATTTTACTGGCAGGATCAGTTGTTTGCGGGAAGACGTGGTTCTGTACAGAATGCCATCACTATCTAGCACTAGCTTGTCCCATTCTCTGGTCAGACATTTTGTTTTCGGACTGAATGCTTTTAGCTCTTTGGCCAGTGGCTTTGAATCTGACCCTTTCCACTGAAATACAGGGCCTATAACAGGATCAGTCTTTTGTGCTTGCCTTAAATGTTCTTTTGGTATGAGCGCCACTGATGCTTTGGCTGACTCACCTTGTGCTGTGACTGACATAGCTGCGGCTGACAATGTCCATGTAGCAGGGGTGTCTTGTTGTACCTAATTGCCTGAATAGCAGCTGCAATGGAGTCAGGAAGTTCCTCAGAACAATCTTTCATTAGTGTCTCTACATCAAGGGGCATTCTTGATAAAGCATCAGCATCACCATTTTCTTTTCCTGGTTTGTACTTGATAGTGAAGTGAAAGTTGGCGAGCTCCGCAACCCATCTTTGGGTTGGCAAAGTTGTTGCGTTCAGTTTCGCAGTAGACAAAATGTATGTTAGCGGGTTGTTGTCGCTACGCACAGTGAAGGTTGGAGCATAGTATTAGTAGTCTCTAAAATTGTCTGTGATAGCCAACTTTAAAGCTAAAAACTCTAGCTTGCCTGCATGGAAGTGGTAGTTCTTTTTGGCTGCTGTCAATGTACGGGAGCCATAAGCAAAACGTTGCAGCTTACCATGTTGTCTTTGGTACAGCACTGCACCTAGTCCCTTGTGTGAGGCGTCAGTGTGTACAATGAACGGCTGTGTGAAATCCGGGACACCAAGCACTGGTGGATTGAGCAAACAGTCTATTAGTTCCTCAAGTGCACTTTGGTGTGAGTCAGTCCACATTTGTTTTATTGAGGGCACAACTGGACTTACTTTCTTTTGTTTAGTCTTGCTTTTGTGGTTGAGTTGTTTGTGTCTTTGTAGGCTTTTAACAGTTCATAGAGGCAGCTCGCTTTTCTGGCAAAATCTTTTATGTATTGCCTGTAGTATGATAGAAGGCCTAACATTTTTCAGAGCTGACCAACATTTTGTGGTTTAATGTCTTTGAGTGCACTTACTGCTTCAAAATCTGCAGGGTCAACTCTACTGCCCTCTGCTGACACTATTCTGCCTAAATAGCGCACTTCAGACTTGAAAATGTCACACTTTCTTGGCTTAAGCTTTATGCCAAAGTCTCTTAGCCGCTGGAGCACTTTTCTCACATCCTCCACATGATTTTTGAAAGTTTTGCTGTAAACCAATGTGTCGTCTAGGGATGCATATAAACACTCTTCCATACAGCGTTGAAATGCTGCAGGGGCATTCATTAGTCCGAAGGGGATGCGTATCCACTCATAAAGTCCCCAGGGGGCACAAAGGCAGTGAGTGGGCGGCTTTCCTCTGACATGAACCCCTGGTGGTATGCTTTTCCCTGATCTAACAGTGAAAACCAGGAATTACCATCTAAACTGTCCATAATGTCCTGGACACGAGGGATTGGCTGGCAGTCAGGATGAGTTTTTCTATTCACGTCTCTGTAATCTATGAACAGTCTTAAAGTACCATCTTTTTTTCTAACACACACGACTGGTGAGGAGTATAATGAACTTGATTTGATTTGAATTTGATCATGTAAGTAACTTTTCATTTCTTGATAGAGTGGGCGTGGCACTGACATATGTAGTGTTTATAGATGTAATAGAGATATTAGTTTATTAATTTATGTAAATTATCAATTAATATCTTTATTATCAAAATGATTGTCTCGTTGAGGGCACCACCCTGAAAAGTTCTGGGAAACTGATTATATTTACTAAGTCTCAATTAATCTGAAGGAATAGAATTCTCTGTTTTCAAATATTATATAAACATTAAAACACCAAATCAAAATCTTTAACGTTTTATGGGAGTTTATTAAAGATTATACAAAGTTAACAGGTTGATTATCATGGGAATGGACACAGAGGAAAAGATTATTGACAGATAATGAGAATGATTAAAACAGAATAATAAACAATAACATTTACTGATTAGAACTTTGTGGAGGAAAAGGGAAGTTTTGGCCAATTAAAACTCGGCTGGGGAGCTTAATTACAGGACTATTAGAAAGGGGCTTAGGGAAGGAGATAGGTGAATTTGTGGATATAATCGAGGTTCCGAATGGACCTTTACTCAAGACGATGTACAGTTTTATAACGCCAAGCCGAGCGACAAGATGGCGGCCAGTGTACGCTGACCCCAAAGAAGCCGTGGAGCTCCTTAGTAGGGTAGAGAAGGCGTTCTGTTACTGTCTTTGAGCCTGAGGTGGGCCTCTAACCAGTGGTTGAGGCCAGAGTCTTTCAACACAAAAATTGATCACTGAAAAAGGTTTCTCGGAGTTGTTTTCACAACTTCCCGGCTTCTGCTAGTTAGTTCAAGCGGAGTTCTTAGTCTTCACAAGAACTACAAAAACGTCTCCCTTCTCCTGTGGATGACGTCAAAAGAGTGTCTTACAAAAATAGTCAATGTGTAGGCTTGAAAATGGAAAAATCACGTTTGAAGGCGTATGCAGCATGTCTAGAAAAATGAAAAAGTAAGTTAATAGTTAAAGCAGTCCAAAGCGGACTAGAGGTTTGCGCGGAACCAAGACGAGTCGAATAAGCAGAAGGAAGCAAGAGATGGAGAAGCACAAAAGAGAAGAAGCAGCAATTTCCGGCGCGCACACGGGTTTTGTGTGCCGCTTGAAGAGGCGTGTTTTCGACACGGCCTGGGGTGTGTTTAGCTTAGGATCGGAGGGGAAATGTTATTCTAACTAACTTTAGTTCAAATAATCCTTTTACCTTCCACAAAGTAACTGTTGAATCTTTATTTGATGTTTCATAATTCATTTGATATTTAGTTATAGATATATTTGCTATGTTATCTATTTGTTAATATAAGAGGACAGGTTGATTTATTTCAGTTGTAGCACCAGATAATTACACCAACAGATGGCGCTGTTGTTTCACGTTCTATAATAACTTGTTCTCAAAAACGAAGAAGATAAGAGAGACAGCTAATATCCTCTGTTAGCTAGTCAGCAGAACACATGGTGTAAAGAAAACGATTAATAGTGCAACAGTTTGTTAAGTAAAGAATGAAAACGAAGTACTGCTTGGACTTTTATTTCTATTTTTATTGAGATATCGAAGTTGCAGTTAGAATCCACAACATTTTTTGGTGCCGAAACCCGGGAAGCTCGGGGCGAACGAAAGAAGAAACGTGTTGGGATCAAGCTGATAACTGCCATAGCGATTCCGGATTCAAGAAAAAACAGAAGAAAGAAAAATGTCGGAACGAATGCAGCGATTAAAACAGAAACGGACTGTCTTACGGGCGTCTGTTACAAGGCTGCTGCAAAGCATTCAGGATGAAACAAGTAAGAGTGACGTAAACAGCGAGCGTTTGATTGAACTCTTGTCCTTGTTATCGCAGAAAGAAGATGGTCTTAAAGAGATTGAACCTGATTTAGAGGCCGAAATATCAATGGACGAACTCGAAGCGGACCTGGCACGGACGTTGGACTACCAAGATAATGCAAATCTATGGAGAACACGTGCAACACGGGCCATAGAAAGGGCTCAACAGTCGCAACAAAATTCTGCCACAGGGGCGCAGTTTTCACCTAGACTGAGCGACGTGAGTACACGATTAACAAACAATAGAATCTCTGTGAAACTGCCAAAGCTGTCGATAACCAAATTTAATGGAGAAGTGTGCATGTGGCAAGAGTTTTGGGACCAATATGAGAATGCCATTCATCAAAACCCAGATTTGAGCAAAACGGAAAAGTTTACATACCTGAAGTCATATCTAACGGGATCAGCTGCACGGGCTGTTGCAGGGCTAAAGGTAACTGACTCAAACTATGACACTGCAGTAGACATGCTAACGCAAAGGTTTGGCAGAAAGGACCTTGTTGTGAGTGCACACATGTCAAAATTACTAAATCTAAATCCTGTTAAAAGGTCTTCAGATGTTGTTGCCTTGAGACAACTCTTTGATGACGTTGAAGTGCAAATAAGAAGTTTAGAGTCACTAGGTGTGGTGTCAGACAGCTATGGAGCCTTATTGTGCCCCATATTGCTACAAATGGTTCCTGATGAACTCGCTCTTACGTTTGCACGTAAAATCGAGATTGGACAACAATGGGATGTTAATGAGCTTATTACCCTTCTGCAGCAAGAAGTTGAAAGCAGAGAACGTGCAGCACATTTGACAAAACCCAGAGAAAATAAAGATGCACAAGCTAACCAAACCCAACATTACAAGCCTTATACAAACAAAGAAAAATGGAAAAGACCAAATGTGCCGTCAGCAGCCCTCCACACAGGCAGTTCAAATATGCCACCTCACAGTTGCTTATTCTGTAACAGTAATAATCACAAGTCAGAACAGTGCACTGATGACACAGTTGCAAACAGAAAAGAAAAGTTAAAGAAAATGGGAGGTGTTTCATATGTCTCAAACCCAGGCACCTTGCTCGAGACTGTAGAACCAAATATGTGACATGTGTCAATTGTGGAAGTAGACACCATGCAGTATTGTGTGATAAAAGCGAACAGACCGAAACCACGGCAACTGCAGAGGCCACAAGTGATGCTTTAGTCTCCTCAGTCATTCCACAGGCAGGCAAACAAACTCCTGGTAAATGTGAAACAGTGTTACTACAAACTGTAAGAGCTAGGATAGAAGGGCCTGGGGGAAAGAAAATAGTGCGGTGCTTGATTGACGGAGGAAGCCAACGTAGCTTTGTTCACGAGAAACAAGTAAAGGATGTAAAGCTACCCATAGTGAAACAAGAGACATTAAACCTTCACACATTTGGCTCAAAGAACCCAGTGACTACCAAAAGTAATGTGATAAAGCTAGTACTAGAGAATGTCCAAAACGCAAATCAAAGAATTGAGATTGAAGCTGTTCAAACCCCACAGCTATGTACTGCCGTCATGAAGGTCCCCAGCGAACAGATTCAACAGCAGTTGAGAAAAAGGGGCTACCTGTAGCAGATGTAACAGCAAGTGATAATGAAGATTTGGAACTCTCAGTACTCATTGGTGCAGATTACTATTGGAGAGTAGTCACAGGTAAAACTGAAAGACTGTCAGAAGCCTTAGTGGCTGTAGAAACCAGATTTGGCTGGGCAGTGCAAGGACCAGTTGTTATGTCAAGTATGAATGAGGCTACATGCATGAACATTGGAGTAAGTGACTGCGCAGTCGAGATCTCAAATCAGCTACGAGCGTTTTGGGAAATAGAGTCACTCGGCATCTCCACAAAAGGTGAGGAAACACCAGATGACACAAAGGCCAAAGAAAGCTTTGACAGGTCAGTCAAATTTATTAATGAGCGTTATGAAGTCGCATTGCCATGGCGCCAAGAAACACCTGAACTCTCAGACAACATGAAAATTGCTCAGAAGAGATTTGAAACTTTGAAAAAGAAACTGAAATCTGATGTGACACTGTTCAAAAGATACAATGGTGTCATAGAGGATTATGTGGAGCAGGGCATTTGTGAAGATGTGCCAGAGCAAAGCCATAAAACAGAGACTGATAACAATGTGACATATTACCTGCCTCACCATGCTGTAATTAGAGAGGACAAGGCGACAACTAAATTGAGAGTGGTGTTTGACGCTTCCTCACATGAAAATGACTGTCTCTCTTTGAATGACTGCTTGTTACCAGGCCCAAACCTGAACCCAGATCTTATTAGCATTTTAATCAGATTCAGACAAAATCCTGTAGCGTTCACAGCTGACATCACTAAAGCTTTCTTGCAGATCTCCATTGTTGAAAGTGATAGAGATGCTGTGAGATTCTTGTGGTTTACAGGACCACCAGATGCTGAAAGCACAAGGACACGAATAATGAGAATGACACGTGTGGTGTTTGGAGTAACGTCAAGTCCATTTTTACGCCATTTTTGAAATCTAACGAGCTTCAAGTGACACTGTCAGAGAAAAATGAAAAAACACTTATCGAAAAAGAGGTGGAAGCTGAACTGAAGGCAAGTCATGTTACAGTAAATCTCAGTAACTGTGAAAGGCTGCAATCTGAACCTTTGCTACCACTCGAAAGGTACAGCAAGCTACAAACTGTGCTAAGAGTCACTGCATGGACACAAAGATTTCTCCACAACTGTCGCTCAAAGGACAAGAAAAGAGGAGAACTAACAGCAGAGGACATGTCAAATGCAGAAAAGGTATGGATACACAAGGCACAACTTGACAGTTTTGAGAGAGAAATAAATGAACTAAAACAGGGTAAAAATGTGTACAAGGACTCAAAAATTAAAGACTTTAATCCATTTCTGGACGAGAATGATTTAATCTGTGTGGGCGGAAGACTGCATCAGTCAGACATGAGCTTTAAAGAGCAGCACCCATGGTTGGTACCATCCGGTCACAGATTTTCACAACTACTGATCAAAAACAGCCACGAAAACATCATGCATTCAGGTGTGAGAGATACTCTTGTTCATCTGCGAGAGAAATACTGGATTCCACGTGCAAGACAGTTAGTCAAAAAATGTGTTTCAGACTGTAATATTTGTAAAAGATTCAAAGTGAAAGCAGCACAGCAAACAGCTGCACCACTTCCCAGAGATAGAGTTACAGAGGCGCCCCCATTTGAAATCACTGGGGTGGACTTTGCAGGCCCACTGTACGTAAAGGCAAAGAACAATGATGAGAAAGCTTACGTCGCACTTTTCACGTGTGCAGTGACACGTGCTATACACCTTGAACTAGTTTCTAGCATGTCAACAGAAAGTTTTCTTTTGGCATTCAAAAGATTTATTTCACGAAGAGGACTCTGCAAAGTCATCTACTCAGACAAAACATACATAAATTCATTCAACAATTTTATTAACTGTAAACTTGTGAGATTGATGGAAGAAGGGTCGATTCTTCTCGTTATGACTCTGGATCCTGTAAGGAGCATTACGAAGATCAACACATTTAACCCAATATACTTAGATACACACTTTTAATGGCATAAACACAATAACACAATGTCCCTTGAAAACCTTTCTTCTAATAACAAGGGTCTAATTCATTTGTTTGATGAAAACTTAGCGTCGTTCATCCATATCGTCACTAGATGGCAGTATGGTACCATCACAGAAGTCTCAAGTCTTTTACACTTCAAAGCATTCCTGTCCGAGTCGGTGAGAGGGTCAATAGCCAAATCGTAATTCATATGATTACATCCTGTCTGGATGGTGCCAGAAAGTCTGGTTTGGTCAGAGATAACACCTCAATCTGCTTTGGGAATGGAGAAAAGCAAAGTCGTTAATTAGGGTTATTCCTGAGTTCCTGTCCTTAGGAAAACAACTGGCCATCTGCTACGAATTAGCAGAGGGGTGTTACCGATACAGTCCGTAGATTGAACTCCTGGTCCTGGTTGCTACACATATATGTGCGTTTGACAGGCTCATTGTCATTGAGAGAAATAGTCATTTTTATGTTTTCAGCAGCCTATGTCATTGTCCGTTTTAGAAAAAGAATCACATTCTTCTCTGAGCATTTGTTTGACAACTATCTTCTGCTCTTCACTGAGGTGACTCAGACCTACAGGTAAGTCCCACTTTTCACTAGAGTTACATGGCGACAGTGTGCTTGTAGGATTAACTCCAGCTACAGTAGCTTTTTCAAACATCTGGGCAGCTAAGACAGTGGAAATAGTCTGCACTGTGCCAACTACTGTACGGCCTAACAGGACAATATTGTGGTCAGTGGGATTAGAGACATGTACAGTTATGACAGGTAAAGTTTCTTTTTTTTTTCATTCTAACCAAAGTGTCAAAGAACTCAAGATCGTCTGGCCACTGAGAATTTAAATCTGGCTCAGATAGCATAATCATGTCTTGCCATCATGGCTGTGCAGCTACACGGCACTCAACTTGGATGTGACTTTGTTTAGATATAGTAAAACAGTCTCTCTTCGTTTTAACTTTAAACTCTGCAAAGTATCTGCACTGACAGCCTGAATGAAAGCTTTCACCTTGTTCCTTTTGAGGCTGGGGAATGCTTTTCTCACTGTACTGTATACTTTAGCTTTTTCAGTTTTATTCAGGATGTATTCAATGACATTGTAACCTTTAATGGGGTATGACAGGTAACAACCTTTCATTACCAACATGGGGATGATCATCTTCTCAGTTGGTTCAGTTCCAGAAACGAGTTGAAAAGTTGTGTTGATCCACCCGAGGTACGACATGCTGTTCCCATTGGCTGCGATCAAGCTCAGTTAAGTCCATGATCTCTGCAACATCTCTCAACTTAACGTGTGGCAAATAGTCTTCCTTCCATCTCTCATCAATGATCAACACTTGTGAGCCTGAATCCCACAAAGCCTGGAGTCTGCGGCCATCCAGGAGACACTCGACGAGACACTGTTTGCCCACCAGGGATGTGACTTTGTGAGGGTTGTTTACCTGAGCTGGCGGCGGTGGAAAATGGACAGTCTCCTTTTCATTATTTGTCGTAAAGTCAGTATATTGTCTTTTGTGTTCATCCCATTGTTGTTTCTGACATGGTTTTAAACAATAAAGTATCTCTTTGCACGCTGAACACTGTCTCAGACTCTCATCTGTTTTTTTCTTGTT
Organism: Perccottus glenii; assembly: GCA_024416835.2. Classification (NCBI taxonomy): domain Eukaryota; kingdom Metazoa; phylum Chordata; class Actinopteri; order Gobiiformes; family Odontobutidae; genus Perccottus; species Perccottus glenii. Next base: position 882,736 of record CM044559.2, on the reverse strand, counting down.
TGCAGTTGGCACATTGTTGAGACTTGTGAGCGATGGTTAACACTCGTCCCTCAGTGGTAACCATTGCCTGTTTAAATGTCTCTCTTTAGGTGGTCTCGACCCTCTGTTTTTACATCCAGTTTGAAAATGTTCTCCACTTCCACAGAAATAGCAGTGTGTACAGCACTCGTTGGCCCCGGTTTGCTGGCAGACGTGGCATCTCCTCTCTCGATGAGCCGGGCAACCCTTGTAGTGCTGTGCTGGATACTGAGGGGGTGGTTGTCTTTGGCGGGGGTCCTGGTGGTTGTAAAACTGCTGCTGTGGGTCCCTGTCATACTGCATAACTGGTGATGGGGCATAAGACTGAGGGCTAGACACTGGCTGCTGTAGTGTCTCTTTGATCTGAGCTAACTCTACACTGAGACCTTTCAGGGAGGCTACACCTGTCTTAAGCTCTGCTATTGCTGTCAACAGTTCAGGAGGAATTTTGGCTTTGACCTCTTTCACTGGTTTTTTAACATGATATACATCCTCTGACTGGACTGCACCCACACTTGTAGCTGACTGTGAGACTAAACACCTTTTCTTGTTCTTTCTCTCCATCTCGTTGGTACAAGCTATGTTTAACCTCTCTAACAAAGCCTCATCTGGTGTCTGAGAGTCCAATAAGAGTGGCTGCATATCTATTCTGACACTGTCACTCTGAAAGCCTGTGAGTATGGTGTGTAAGCACATACGCTGGACTAGAGATGGGTCATACTTAAGCCCTGACTCTGACCCTTGTGAGGCAAACAGGACTTTCTGCTTTAAATCTAGAACTCTCATTAGGAAACCCTGGGCAGTCTCTTTGGGGTTCTGTACCTCTGAAGCAAGTTGTTTGTAGAGTTCAGTGGCGGTCTTCTCTTGGAAATGTGAGCGGAGAATGCGCCGTAGAGTGGGCAAGGTGAGCTGGTTTTTTCCCTCCAGGTAGCTGCGCAGTTAAAGACCTGGCCAAATAGCTCTGATGACATCATCTTTTTTGCCCATCCAGAATATGTGAAGCAAATTTAATGTGGATTGGTCTAAAATTGTTTTGTTTTGTGTTCATTTATCAAATAAATGAGTTCACTGAGAGCAGACAGAGAGAACTAGACAAGCTAAGAGACAGAGGTTTTTAATATACGTATAATTAATAACTAATACAATTACTTCTTAAGGTTATTTTGTATTAGTTCTTTTGTGCTGTATTATGGAGCTGCACAGAGCGGGGCCGGTTGAAGGACGACCGCTCTACCACTGAGCCACTGTAGTTAATAACGATATGAAATGGCATTGGGAATTTCATTGGTTTATTGTCCCCTGCAACAATGATGGAAGAGATTTGCCCCTGCTGTGGGCAGATGGGGTGCAGCTCTGGTTAGCATGTGCAGTTTATTGGCCATTTATAGGTTTCTCCATCCGGTGCAAAGGACCAATGTTAAATTATTGGATTTACTGTATGTTGTGAAAACCCAGGAGACATTTAAAGAGTCTTACCTTTTAAATTTCAGTTCTTTCAGTTCAGTTTTGTTTTGTTTTTTTGTTTATTTTCTTTTTCTTTTATGTGACATGGTTTTATCTCTAAATACAACTGTAACAGTTAATTTTACATTAATAATTTAATATTATTTCATTGTTAATTTAAATAAAAAAGGATCAAACAAAGAAAACTTACAGGACGAATGTACATGGTCTGGCAGCAACAGAAAGAACAGAGGAATTTGGGAGGCCTATATAGCTCAAAGTAGAGCCGCTGCTCCTCCACATCGAGAGGAGCCAGCTGAGGTGGCTCGGGCATCTGTTTCGGATGCCTCCTGGACGCCTCCCTAGAGAGGTGTTCCGGGCATGTCCCACCGGGAGGAGACCCCGGGGAAGACCTAGGACACGCTGGAGGGACTATGTCTCTCGGCTGGCCTGGGACACACCTTGGTATCCCCAAGGAAGAGCTGGAGGAAGTGTCTGGGGAGGGGGAAGTCTGGGAGTCTCTGCTTAGACTGCTGCCCCTGCGACCCGGCCCCGGATAAGCGGGGAGGGGTAATTAATGATCAAATAAACTTTACAAGTCATGTCGCCAGCACCACCCGGTCCTGTAGATTCATCCTCTACAACATTAGGAAAATCAGACCTTTCCTATCAGAGCACTCTACACAAATTCTAGTCCAGGCTCTTGTCTTGTCCAAACTGGATTATTGCAATGCTCTACTGGCTGGACTCCCTGCTGCACAACCAAACCTCTGCAGCTGATCCAGAATGCAGCGGCAAGAGTGGTCTTTAATGAACCAAAGAGAGCGCACGTAACTCCTCTATTCATTAGGTTACACTGGCTCCTGTTGACGCCTGCATCAAGTTCAAAGCTATGCTCTTGGCCTACAAGACCACCACTGGTTCAGCACCCTCATATCTTCACTCACTAATACAGACCTACGTTCCTACCAGATCCCTGCGCTCTGCAAATGAACAACGTCTGGTGGTACCGTCCCAAAAAGGTAAAAAATCACTCTCACGTACCTTCTCTGGCTCTGTTCCACATTGGTGGAATGATCTACTGCTGCTACAAGATCAGCAGTAGTAGGCCTACTACTACTTGAAGTACTCAGTGACCCATGACCTCTAGTACACAGTACATTTACATTAATTCATTTAGTGACGCTTTTATCCAAAGCGACTTACATTGGTAGAGCAGTCATCCTTCAACTGGAAGGTAGGCGGTTCGATTCCCGCTCTCCCCACAGTTCATACTGTCGTTGTGTCCTTGGGCAAGACACTTAACCCACCTTGCCTCCAGTGGTGTTCCAGCTGTAACACTGGTGAATGGAACCTTAATTTAAGTTGCCTTGGATAAAAGCGTCAGATAAATGAATAAATGTAAAGATGCTGGAGAGTGAAAATATTATGGATAGCAGAAAAAAGTCAGTTGCTGTGAAGTTTACTCAGTTTTTCTTCCTCTCTCTCTTTAATTTTTATTATTTAAGTTTTGAAGTTTAATTATTAAAAAGTAAGCAATTTTGTTTTTTTTAAACAAAATTCTTGTTGCTGTGAATTATTTGGTCATTTTATTTGTATTTTTTTTGTGTACAAGTCTGGCTGTACAAATAATAATTATCACATTGTAATTATTTGATATATGCATTTTTTTTTTCATTAAGTTTCACAAAACAAACCCAGCTGTTGACCAAGCGGGTCAATCTGTAAGGAACTCCTGGACCACGTTTCTCCTCAGTCCACCCTAGACCAGCAGGAGTCCAGATTGTGTATAATCTGCATTAAATTACATTATGCAATATTAAATATAATTAGGAAAAAATGCTCTGTAGCCTACCTTTGTACTGACAATATCCAAATGATCTAAATATGCATTTCAGATTTGCAGACATCGTCATGTTTTTCCAACAGTTAATGTGTGTGTGGCCTGAAGATTTAATAACAATAACAAGGGGAATGAGTGAAGAGCGGTGGGGGACAGGACAGGGGTATTCTGAGGACAGAGCAGGCGGTGAAGGCTTCTGTGGAGCGGTGCCGCAGCCTCCCGGCCGAGGAGTGAGCGAGCTGGGAGACAAGGGAGAGAAAGGAAAGGAGGGGGTGTTGCCTGTAACTAAAGCTTTGACGCGGGACGTTTCTGGTCCCGAGCAGCACGGATTTACTCCAGCTGGCAGCGCACCATAATCAAGGAAAAACAATATGGAATTATAAGGAGCGACAACTGATGGGAAGGCCTTTGGATCAGCTTTAACTTTCGGCGGCGGCTTAGCTCCACAATGGTATGACAAACCCTGCTACTGTTCTGTTTGTGCCTTTGCTTTGGGCTGTTTCTAAAAAGACGCAATGCGAGGAGTTGCACTTCATGCGCAGCTCGGACAGAGCCGCCGAGGTGCTTCTCTGAAATTGTCACTGAGCCTGCTCTACACCAAATGAAACACTTGCAGCCAGATGTCATTACAAATTACACAAATCAAACACTTCTTCACAGTTATTTCCAAAGTACTTAAGAGACAAAGCATTTTGGCAAACGGCGACAGTTTCTGATCAGCAGCTGGTTATTTCGGCCCATAACCAGCACGTCGAGCTCCACGTCTTCTTTTCATATGTAGGTTACACTTTTTAATCATTTGTTTACACCGCTATTTCCGCTGAGCAGGCGATTCCCGGGCGGAAGCAGACTGTGGACAACTGGAATAAACAGGGAAAACTCTACACAAAGAGCCGAACTGAGGATAATGCATGCGCCGAACAGTGTCGAAAACAAACAGCCACAAACTGATTTAGTGCCGTGTTTTACAGCAGTCACAGTTCCCGCTGCGACAAACGCTGTATTGTTGAACAGAGTTCGGGACACAGAGCTCACAGGCGCAGTGTCGAAGCTTGTGGAGGAACAGCAGAGTTTGTGAGCGCGTGCGTCAATCGCGCGTGGCACGGGACACGTTTGCCTCAGCGGGACACACGGGGACATTGTCGGGTACAGTGACAGGGACAGTAGCAGAGAGGCAGGCCAGGGGAACCAGTGCGTGCACGCGGAGTAGCGCGCGGGCGTGTGTTAGTCAGCAGAAAATGGCCGCAGTTGAAGGCACCGGGCTGAGTTCGAATGACAAGCCGAAAGAGGGCATCCTATCCCGGCATACAGGAAGTGCAGGAGCGCGCTCTCAGAGCCACTGACGTTCAGGTGAGTCACAGGACTGTCCTGAGACAGACCGCTCTCAGCTGTCTCCATCATCACATTATGTACACGGCAGGACATTCCAGTGCTCTGTCCTCTTCTGTGGCCAAGGCCTACAGCCCCAAAGTGTACTGTAGCCACTAAGCAGGCCTAAAATATAGGTCATTTCTGAAGTGCAGGGACACAAACTAGTTTAACAACAAGAATATTCCTGAGTATTATATTTCTGATTTTAGGGTTCTCCTCCTCAGACCTACTCAGATTCTCCATTTTCACAAACAGATTTAAATTAACTAGAATAACTTTGAATTATATACTTAAAAAATTAAACGGAACACTTTTGTTTTTTCATGAGCTAAACCCAAAGACCAAAGACTTATTCTATATACACAAGGCCTATTTCTCTCAAATGTTGTTCACAAATCTGTCCATATCTGTGTTAGTGAGCACTTCTCCTCCTTCACCTCACAGGTGTGGCATTTCAAGATGCTGATTAGAGAGCATTGTACAGGTGTGCCGTAGGCAGGTCACAATAAAAGGCCACTCTAAAATGTTCTTTAACTTCAGCTCATGAAAAATAGGGTCCAAAAAAAAAGTGTTGCGTTAAAACTTTTGATCAGTATAGCTGTGGGATGAAAAGAACATTCACCATTGCAATGAGATTCTCTAATATTGATAAAAAAAAATTATTACAAAAGTAGGCTATTAGTAGCAATACAAGCTAGAGTTTGAGGGCTAAGGTGTAGGATAGAAATAATTCTACATAGCATCACTATTTTAACCATAACAATTTAAGTCAAATTATTTCAATTTTAATGGCCTAATATTACATTATAATATTATTATTATATTCATTGTTGCTCAAAGGGCTTTTCTACGTTAGCTGTAAAGTAAACAAAACAACAAAATAACAAATCAGAAAAGAAATGAACAAAACTGACAACACAACAACAATTCAGACAAACCAGAAAAGGTAGGTATAGTTTGCATGAATTCTTAATGCTGATTGGACGAGACATCTGTTACTTAAGATATACAGGAGGTGCAGCATTCCAGTAGATTCATGCGTGTATATGAATGTGAAAACATGTTCTTTTTGTAGATATTGTTTAGAGATTGCAGACTAATCTTTATATCATGATATGCTCTCAGCAAATCCAAAATCATAGCATAGGAATATTCTTCCTCAAAGTAACATTGAATGATTTTTATTTTCTCCTTGTTTGGTCCTTGCTTCTGAAGAGTGCAGACCTCCTCTGTTTGCCAGCTTTACTTTTCTTTTTAGTTATCTCCACATTTAGCCAATGATTGTATGAACAACCTTTTACTTTACTTTTTACTTTCTTTTAACTGGATTTTTATGTTTTTACTTATTTTTTACTTTTTAAACAACACGTTGGACCTGCTGAGCGACTGCAGCCTTGGAATCTGGTTTTCAACATGTCTGGGGTAATAACACTACGACAAACTCTTTCTACCAAAATTGCTGGAAATATCAACAGGAAATCAGTGTGCTACAAACAAAGATTTTTGCTTTGGAATCTGAAAGAGGACTTCAGGAGACAATACCGATCACACAATGTGGTAAGACTGTGAATTTAAACTTGGATGATACAGTGTCATTCACAAAACTGAGCAAAGCAAAGGGATTTAAACAAAATGATGCCACCTGGCATAAACTTGGTGCCCAGCCAAAGCAGCACTGGATTAGAAAAAAGAATGCTGGCATCACAAGAGCATATGTAGCATCACCAGACATCCAGCTAAAAAACAGATTCCAACCACTGACTGAGCTAAAGGTGAATGAACCAGAAAACTCTGCTGTAAATGAAAAACATGGAGTAAATCAAGCTTATTCTATGGAGAACAGGAGACATGAATCTGTGGAAAAGCACCAGACAAACAGTGACAGAGAATCTATGCCAAAAGTGAAGGTCAGAGATATCTTGCTGCTTGGAGACGGTGCTGTCAGAGACTTAAACAACAGTAGATTTGTTACAGCTTTCCAAGTGCTACAGTCACTGATATAACAGCACTCCTCCCCCAAGTCATGTCTAAACACACAGGGATTAAACAGCTGATGTTACACGTGGGTGCAGTTGACACGAGGAAGGGGGAATCAGAAGTTTTAAAAAAGGATTTTTTCCAAGCTTTTAGATATACTTGAAAACCTGGAAGTGCAATCCTTTATCAGTGGACCACTCCCAAACATCGACAGAAGGATCAATAAATTCAGTCGGCTGCTTGCATTGAATACATGGCTGTCCAAGGCCTGTGAGACAAGAGGAGTACACTTCATTGATAACTTTAACTTGTTTTGGCAACGTGTAGACCTGTTCAAAGGAAAGGGCCCACATCTAAACAGGGGAGGGGTCAGGAGGCTAACGAATAATCTCCTGCACTTCCTGAGACACCTAAATGGTTCCGGGCGCCCTCTTGAACAGAGAAAAGGTCCTCAGCCACTGAATGAAAAAAGCACTCCTGCCTCAACAGCCAAGGATCCTCCTCTGACTCTACCACCATCAACACCTCCACCACTGAAATGGACTCCCCCAATAGGACCATGGACCCCCCCCAGTAACATCAACACCTTCTGCGGACCTCACCATCTCCGGATTCACCAATGGGATTTCCAGATCACCTGGAAATTTTAGTTAAATCTGGAATTAAGATGATACCCCTTACACCTAACTTGGCCAGGTCACGGGTTCTATCATCATCCCTAAAAACATCACCCCCAATACCACCCAGGAGTACCACTGCTTCACCTCGGCCACTACCTAGAGTCACCTTTGTCAGACCCCCTCCACCCCCTCCCAGACCAGCTCCTCCCAGACCAGCTCCAAAAGCCTTGACAAGCATCAAGGCTACTATCAGTGATTAGGACACTGAGGGCCTCTGCTGTTAACAGTTAGATTGTCTAATCAGACAAATCTGATTCAAATCCCCTGCAAACAGATAAAGTCAGGTCCTGCTCAAACGGACTTAAAACTTGCAGTGTTCAATGTCAGGTCTTTGGGAAACAAATCTTTTTTAATTAATGATTTTATAACTTCAAATAAGCTTGATTTTATGTTTTTAACAGAAACATGGTTAGACAGCAGTACTGGAAATGCGGTCTTTATTGAATCCACCCCATCGAATTTCACATTTTTTCCAAAATACGGGAAAACAAAAAGGGTGGTGGTGTATGTGCCTTTTTTAGAGATAATATTCTTATCCAGAAGCTATCACTTGGAGAGTTTTCATCATTTGAGTATGTGTCATTCAAAATGGAGTTGAGGTTTTCTCCATCTATTTTATATGTAGTTCTTTACAAACCACCCCAACAATGTCATGATTTTATCAATGAGTTTACTGAAATGCTTTCGGTTATTTGCACAGAATTTGAACAAATAGTCATATCTGGTGATTTTAATGTGCATGTGGATAATGTTTGTGACAGAAATGCCAAAGAACTTTCTACTATTCTTGATACTTTTGGTCTTTGTCAGCATGTTAATGAGCCGACCCATAACAGAGGTCACACTCTGGACCTGGTCATTACTAAAGGTGTTCATATTTCAGATGTCACTGTGATTGATGTTGCTCTATCTGACCATTCTTGTGTCTTTTTCCATCTGTACATTATTCCAAAAGTTGCAGTTGGACCTACACGTGTACATAAGAGACACATTAACGATAACACCAGGACACAGTTTATGGAGGCAATCAGGTTTGAAAATGCCTCATCAGGTCAAGTTGATGATTTGTTGAATTTTATGCTTCAGGTGTTTTAAATGTTATGGACACTAGGGGTGTGCACGGATAGTCGAACATTCGAATATTCGGTCTGCTGTAATTATTCGATAAATAAAAATGCTATTCGAATTTCGCTATATTTTTGCTTGCCGTAAAAAAAAAAAAAAAAAAAAATCCACAATAAAACCTGAGCACGCAAACTACAACTAACAATAACCCTTAGGCCTATATGCATTGGGTGGCGCTGTAGAGCGTGCAGTGGAAACCAGTTGATTGTGTTTGATGACAAAATGGCGTCCTCTGCATCTAAGCGTAGCGAAGTTTGGAAATACTTTGATCAAAATGATCATCACGTAGTGTGCAAAATCTGTCAAGCGAAACTGAGTTACCACAACAGCACCTCTACAAGGTACGTTTACGTTTTTTTGTTCACTTTTTTTTTGCTTTTGCTCTGTACTTTTTTGTTTGTTTGCACACATTGTTAAAGGTTTTCAGCTACAAAACACGATGTAGCGGAATGTTTAAGCTTATTGTGTATAAGCTTGTTCAAAAATGACGGAAACAATAAATGTTACTGAAAAATAACGTCTGTCTCATTAAACTTAATTTAAATAAACGAATATTCGAATATTCGTTTTTTGTGAGCTCAAATATTCGAATGTGATATTTGCGGAAAACGCCCATCCCTAATGGACACCATTGCTCCTGTTAAGGTTAAAGTGATCAGGACGAAGCAGAAGGCTTCATGGAGCAATGCTCACTCTGTCAGGGCACAGAAAAGGGAATGCCGAAAAGCCGAAAGAAAATGGCGTAAATTGAAACTCTTAATTCATTATGAGGTATACAAAGAAAATTTGCATGTTTTTAATCAATCTTTGCAAAAAGCAAGAGAAATATTCTTCTCAGAGATCATTAACAACAATAGTAACAACCTGCGTGTCCTGTTTGCTACAGTGAACAGATTAACAAACCCTCCAGCTCCATTTCCTCCAGAATTAGTTTCCACCACTAAATGCAATGAGTTTGCATTGTTTTTCATCGACAAGGTTCAAGGCATTAAACAAGCGATATAATCCTTACAGTCTGGAACATTTTCAAGGGCCTTAAAAACTGCTGTCATTAAGCCTCTCCTAAAGAAGAGCAGTCTTGATGCTACAGTGCTCAACAACTATCGGCCCATATCAAACCTGCCATTTTTAGGGAAAGTCATCGAAAGAGTTGTATATCAGTGTTACGACCCTGGCTCAAGGGGTCGGAACAAAGAGAGGACACGAGCAAACAACATTTTTAAGGAAAATATAATATCTTTATTGAAACCAAAATCAATATAACCAACATCAATTATAACATGGCATGAAATGTATGCGTCTGTATAATCAGTGGTGTAATGCTAGTGTTGAGGGTGAGTGAAACAAAGCAATGTGTGTGTGTGTGTGTGTGTGTGTGTATTGTGATCAGTACCCATGACGTAAACTTAACTAACAACAGAGGAAAGCTACGAACCAAACCAAACCAAACTAAACCAAAGTCAACCTTCAAACCAAGACTAAGTCAAAGCAAACAAACCAGGTGGCAGCCGGTCTCCGACCTGCAAGTAGGCAAAACCACCCCGGAGGCCAAACACACCAGGCCATAAATAGTCACCTGACCCAACAACCCAAGCCCCACAGGTGTACCCAGTCAGGAAATCACAGGGGCATCACACCCTCCCCCAACAAAAAAAATTTCTCACCACAGCGACCCACCATACACTTACCCTAAACACAATATCTGACACCAAAACTCACCCTATGGGAGCTCGGGATAAAGCATCCGCCACCAGATTCTCTGTACCTTTAACATGTTTTATGTCAAGAGAATACGATTGCAGGAATAACGCCCACCTCATCAGTCTACGGTTCGGACAACTTAGTGAACTCAAAAAGGTCAAAGGGTTGTGGTCTGTATAGACAACTAGTGGGACCTGAACAAACATAAACATCAAAATGCTGAAGTGCCCAAATTAGGGCCAACGCCTCCTTTTCTATTGTAGAATAGTTAAGTTGATAGGAATTAAACTTCCTAGAAAAATAGCAGACTGGTCTATCTACTCCTTCCTTTTCTTGGAGCAACACGGCACCTGCCCCAACAAGACTTGCATCAACTTCCAGCTTAAAAGGTTTATTCAAGCATGGAGCTGTAAGGACCGGCGCAGAACATAACAAAACTTTAACATTCTCAAATGCCATCTGGCACTCAATAGACCACAAAAACTTAACATTGCCCTTCAGTAAGGCCGTTAGGGGAGCAACTACAGTTGAAAAGTTTTTGCAGAAAGCCCGATAATAACCTACCAGGCCCAAGAAACGCATCAGCTCTTTTTTTGTTAATGGGGCAGGATACCGATGTATTGCTTGAACCTTTGCATCAATGGGACAAACCTGGCCCTGGCCCACAATACGGCCCAAATAGGTCACGGTCGCCTTAGCAAACTCACACTTTGCCAGGTTAACTGTCAAATTGGCCATAGTCAGGCGGTCAAACAAAGCTACAATTCGGGTGACATGATCTTTCCAAGTGTCACTATAGACCACTAGGTCATCAAGGTAAACGGTACACCCCACAAGACCAGCGACCACCAGGTTCATGAGACGCTGAAATGTAGCTGGTGCATTCCTAAGGCCAAAACTCATAACAGTATACTCATAAAGGCCAAACGGAGTGATGAATGCAGAAATTTCTCGTGCCTTGGTTGTCAAAGGAACCTGCCAGTAACCCTTCAGTAAGTCAAACTTACTTACAAACTGGGCTGACCCCACCTCATCCACACAATCTTCCATCCAGGGCAGCGGATATGAGTCAGCTTTTGTGACCTGGTTTACCTTGCGATAATCAGTGCAAAACCTTGGAGATCCATCAGATTTACCCACCAACAGGCATGGTGATGCCCAGCTGGAGGATGAAGGTACTGCAATATGATTTGCCAGCATGTAATCAACCTCCGACTCCAATACTCTGCATCTTTCAGAAGCACAACGATAAAAACGTTGCCTGATGGGAGGGGAATCACCAACATCAATGTCATGCTTAATAAGAGTGGTACGAGTTGGAATATCACCAAACAACCCTGGAAACCTCCTGATCAAGCACTTCAACTCTTCCTTCTGACCTTCTGATAAATGGTGTAAAAGTTCATTCAAATGGCGCAAAGATCCGGAATTCTTTAGCCGACCACACATAATTGGGTCACCAGGTTCCTTCACATCCCCATCTGCACAATCAACCAAACCCTGTGAATCCAACAGAGTAGAACAAACATTTAGTACGGGACAAATCTCTTTACTTGTTTCATCATCAGAACGTGCATAATATGCTTTTAAAAGCATGACACAATTGGGATGACTTCCGACGGTTAGGCGTACCAATTAAATAGTTTTCATCCGAGACTTGTTCAAGAACCGTGTAAGGCCCTGCAAACTTTGCCTGAAAAGGTGATCTTTCAAGTGGCATAACGGCCAATACTTGATCCCCCGGACTAAACTGACGTTTCTCACTTTGGCGATCAAACAACCGTTTCATTTTTACTTGAGCTTTTTCAAGGTTTTTTCGTGCCACCTCCACAGCTAAATACAAATGGTGGCGAAAACCATTTACATAGTCCAACAAATTTTCTGGTGTATCATTTATGACCAACCCATCCTGTAAAACAGCCAAAGGGCCCCTTACTGCATGGCCAAAAACCAATTCATTAGGACTAAATCCGGTACTGTCCTGCACCACTTCTCTTGCAGCCAACATGAGCCACGGCAAGCCGTCCTCCCAGTCCTTACCCAATTCCATGACATATGCGCGCAACATTGACTTTACAGTTTGGTGAAAGCGCTCCAGCGCCCCCTGACTCTGTGCATGATACGCTGCAGCTTTGTTATGCTTTACCCCCAACTGTTGTAAAATCTGTTTAAACATATGGGATGTAAAATTAGTACCCTGGTCGCTCTGAATAACCCGCGGAATCCCAAAAGTTGAAATAAACTGGGTTAAGGCTTTGACCACTGACTTTACAGAAATTGATCTTAATGGAAAGGCAGCAGGATATCTGGTAGTCTGACACATTACCGTTAACAAATAAGCACAACCAGACTTAGATGGAGGAACTGGTCCAACACAATCAATAATCAAGTACTCAAACGGTCGGCTAACCACAGGAATGGGAGCAAGAGGGGCAGGTTGGATAACCTGATTTGGCTTACCTGTCATCTGGCAGGTATGACAGGACTTAACATAATTGGCCACATCTTTTTTCAATTTTGGCCAAAAAAAATAGTGCAGTACACGCTCATAGGTTTTCTTTACACTAAAATGGCCACCATATCTCTGACATGCTAGTTGCTTATGAACCTCCTCGGACTCTGAGAACATCTGGGACAGGCCTTCTGCTCGTGCCCAGAGTTAGAACTAAACAGGGTGAAGCAGCGTTTTATTTTTATACAGCAAAAATCTGGAACAGCCTCAACTTTAACAATGTTCAAGGGGAGGTTAAAAACCTTCCTCTTTAGCTCTGTCTACATTACAACTGTTTTTTTGTTTTTATCTGCACTCTTCTTTTAAAATGTTTTAAATTTTTCTAATGTTTCTTAATCTAAATCTTATAAATTGTCTTTTATTTCTGTAAAGCACTTTGAGTTACCAGTGTATGAATTGTGCTATATACATAAAATTGTCTTTCCTTGCCTTGCCTAATGAAATTGTCATTTTCTTAGATTGAAAATGAAGACAGAACATACCCTTGCAGAAGTTGTGATCTTTTTTTTGGGGGGGCCATTTTTCAGAGAATATGAATGATAACACAAAAACCTTTCTTTCTCTCATAGTTAGTGGTTGGATGAAGCCATTTATTGTCAAACAACTGTGTTTACTCTTTTTAAATCATAATGACAACAGAAACTACCCAAATGAAAGTTTACATATCTCTTAATAACATGTATTGCCACCTTTAACATCAATGACAGAATTCTTATGTGGTAGTTGTGGATGAGGCTCTTTATTTTCTCAGATGGTATAGCTGCCCATTCTTCTTGCCAAATAAAGCCTCAAATTTTCGAATTTTCCTCCAGTATTTTCTAAAAACATGCTGCATTCATCTTGCCATCAACTTTGACCAAGCTTCCTGTGCCTTTGTAGCTCACATATCCCTAAAACATCAGCAATCCATCTCTATGTTTCCCAATAGGAATGGTGTACCTTTCATCATAGGCTTTGTTGACTCCTCTCCAAATGTAAGGTTTATGCTTATGGACAAAAAGTAATTTTTTTGTCTCACCCTAAATGACTTTGTTCCAGGAGTTTTCTTCAAGTACCTCCTTATTGTGCATCTTGAAACAGCCACACCACCTTCCTGTATTTCAGCTGAAGTTAATTTTCAGTTTTTCTTTACATTCCGAACAATTTTTGTGGCAGTTGTGGCTGAAATCTTTGTTGGTCTATCTGACCTTTGTTTGGTTTCAACAGAATCCCTAATTTTCCACGTCTTTTAGATTAGAATTAGAGTTTGAACACTGCTGATTGGCATTCTCAGTTCCTTGGATATCTTTTTATATCCCTTTCCCTTTCAATATTGTTTTACCTAAGATCTTTTGACAATTATTTTTCCTGTGACTCATAATACAGAAACATCAGTGCAGCACTGGATGAAAGATGCAAGGGTCAATCAGGAGCCCAGAAACTCACTGACCTTTTATACACACACACTGATTACAAGCTAAAAGATCACAGGTGAGGATGGTTACTAGGGATGCAACAATTCTCAATACAGTACTGAACCATTTGGCATGCCCTTTACAGTTAGTAAATTTCGGTTCGTTATTGCATAAAATTAATAGTCCTCATCTTTTTATACAGCATATTTCTGTGGCTTTAAACAATTTGGGACTGAGGAACGCCTCCTTCAGTGAACAACCAATCACAACTCTCTATGGGCTGATGACGATAAACAAAATGAACTCCAGTGTTTCCCTGGTGCTTTACTGTTTAGGCAGCACATCGGCCTGGGCAAAACCTGCCCCTCCTCAATACTGGTGAAGACCCCCTTTATTAAACTCCTATCTAGCAACTCAGTGGCATCTTGGGCTCCAAATGAACGTACCCTACTTATGCCTGCTGCGTTAAGGGGCTCAGCGATGAAAGTGAAACCACTCACGCTGTATTGTCCTACTTTAAACACTGGCTTTACCTAGAGTCTGGTCTGTTCAGAGCAGAGTTAGAGGGTGCGGCCTCTGAGGCTGCCCTGTACTTTCAGAAAGTTGAACTTAAAAATGTCCATTTGTTATAAGAATTCTATATCCTTATACTACCCAGAGAGACACGGAGACAGATTATATTATAAAAAGCGAAAGGCCAGGTTTTAATCTTGCAAGAATGAAGCAAAGACACGGATATAATAAAAGGTACAGAGTGTGTTTTGCTTAAAGAAGTAAACAAAACATGAGATTTTATATCACTGCAGTGGGAGCTGTCAGGGGGAGGTGTATCTCTTATACACACTCCCCAAGGACCCAGCTCCAGGTGGCAGAAGTCTCCCGGCAAGCCATGTCTCTAGTTATGTCTACTCCATGCTTGGACTAACATGGAGGACATGACATGATTTGACATGACCTGTAGAGAACTATGAGCACCCAGTAACTATAAACAATATAAACAATTATAATAATAATTAAAGCTGCAAGCAGCATTTTACGGGGTTCATGCTTTTAAGGCCTTTTAAGCACAGAGGCCTTAAAAACATTTTGTTTTATTTAGCAAGATTTCAATCACTGAAATAATGTATGGAAAAGTCAATTTACCATAGCCTCCTAGCCTGATTTACAATAGTTTACAATGATTTACCACGAGTTACCACATTCTAATATGATTTACCATGCTTTACCACATAGAGGTCTGATTAATCATGATTCTAGCCTATACATTTAATTAAATATTTAATTTAAAATTTAAACATTATATGATAACATATGGAAAAAGACAGCCAAAACAGGCAATTTACCATAGGAAATGCATGGTTTTTAAAGCTTGCTGGCGGCCGTGTTTTTTGAGATACGCCAATGTCCTTATAGACATACCTAGTACCTTTGGCCAAGACACTGCATACGAATTTCCAAGTCAATCAGACTAGCGGTCACGTGGTTATAGCCCTTTTTATGTTTTTTCATGTTATAGCGCCACCAAGTGGCCAATTGTCGCGATTTTTTTATCCTGACCACAAAGTGAGCCCATACACATGTATACCAAGTTTGGTGAAGATATCTCATTTCCTTCTTGAGTTATAACCTTTTTAGTAAAATAGGCTTTTCCTGAACAGACATTTTTAAGCCCCTTAGCAAATACGAATCGAAATTTCTACTTTTTTTCGATAATTATTGATATTCAGACACCAGAGAACATTTTGAAACTGGTTTGGTTCCGATCGGGCAAAAAACCAGGGACTAGTTCGCAAAAGTAGGTTTTTGACATAATTGTGAATATTTAATAAACACTTTGATTGACAACAGTGGTTCTATTGACAAAGTTGTTCAACATGAAGAGATCTATCAAATGATATGCATATTGTGTAGATATGTCAAACACCACGTGATTACAGAGCCATAAAAACTCGTTAGCGCCAACTAGTGGGCGATTTCTTTCAAATTTCTTAGAGACCTCTAGAACCTTGAGTCAAACAGGCCCATTGAGTTTCGTTTTGATCGGCCTCCGTTAACCTTGTCTAATAGGTGCTCAGATTTCATTGGTCGATGGCGGCCGTATTTTTTGAGATACGCCAATGTCCTTATAGACATACCTAGTACCTTTGGCCAAGACACTGCATACCAATTTTCAAGTCAATCAGACTAGCGGTCGCGTGGTTATAGCAATTTTTAGGTTTTTTTCATGTTATAGCGCCACCAAGTGGCCAATCGTCGCGACCTTTTTATCCTATCCACAAAGTGACGCCATACACATGTGTACCAAGTTTGGTGAAGATATCTCATTTCCGTCTTGAGTTATAAGCTTTTTAGTAAAACATGCTTTTTCTGAACGTACATTTTAAAGCCCCTTAGCAAAAACAAATCAAAATTTCAACTTTTTTTCGATAATTATTGATATTTAGACACCAAAGAACAATTTGAAAGGGGTTTGGTTCCGATCGGTCAAAAAACCAGGGACTAGTTCGCAAAAGTAGGTTTTCAACAAAATTCAAAATGGCTGAAAAATTTTCATGGCGGAAATAAAATCGGAGATATACGTTTTGTTCGCCAAGGGCCCAGCTTTCCAATGATATAAAGCACTTGAGTATGGACCAACAGTTTAGGAGTTATGAGCCCTTTACTGCTTTTGGTTGCTGTAGCGCCACCTATTGGCCAATTTGGCTCATACCTTCTGACGTTCTCCCCAAATTGAGTACTACCATCTGACAAAGTTTCAAAGCTCCAGCCCTTACGGTTTGGTCTGCACGATGCGTTTTACGGCAGAATAATAATAATTAAAGCCGCAAGCGGCGATAAAGGCCCTCGCCTCCCTTAAAACGGCGGAGACACATGCACTCGGAGGATTGCATTTCGTGCCTTAAATCGTAAACTTCACGGTAATATCAAATAACCGGGCCTGTGCTACTGCTGGGGCCTGCTACACCACCTTGTAATTTAGAGTTAAAGGTCTCCACAATCCCTGGTTTTCCTGGGAGTTGTCTGAACCTTTGAAATTAATAGATTATGCTTGGGCTAAGGCGAGAAAAACAAAGTATTGGCTGGAGATTTGAGATGACTCAGGAATTGCTGCACCCCCCTGTTTAAAAAGGCAAAATGTAAATATTACTTGTCTAAAAGTACAAGTTTACAAGTTCCAAAGGATTCTGAGGAGTTTTCTAAGACTCTAGTCTTGGCTCTGGAGGGGCTCCTCTAAAGGAAGGATCCTGGCAATTGGGAAATGGCATTTATTTCCCAAAGAAATGGCTGCCTCTTCACAAACTCATTACGACCACAGCCACAAATGTATCAAAAAACAAATTGATAACTTTTTTGGCACACGTGTCTAGATGATACTCACCAAATTTGGAGCTGTTTAGATGAAAAGCCTTTAGACACAAGGGGTGCAATTTAGGTGGTCACGCATTCCACCCAACATGGCGGACTTCCTGTTGAGTTTAGGGTGTGGCTGTCATAGACTTTTCTGTTTGCCCTGAGGTGTCCTATGGATGTACCAAGTTTCATTTTTCTACGTTGAAAAAAACTTACTTTCACTTTCCATAGGCCCAATGTATTTTGACTTTTCTAGGGGTCGCCACTGAGTCATTTTTCGTTTTTTTTTTTTCGGGGACTTCAAATACATAAATTTTTCGCCGGGCTTGAAGTCTGGGACCAATAAAAATGACTTTTAGTTGTTGGTTTACTGGGTCAAATTGAGAATCATTTTTGTTGTTTTTAAAAAAAGAGGTGTATTCTAAGTCGGACCAAATTTTCAATTCAAAATGGCCGCCTTCCCGTGTGTGATAGGGTGTGGTCCCCATTGGCTTTCTTGTTCATAAGCCCATGCTGGATGTGTGTACCAAGTTTCATTTGCCTACGACAAACTAAAGTTTTCACTTCCCATTGACTTTTTCCAAATATTTGGGACGTTGCTATGGCAACACATTTATAGATAGGGGGTGGTTGTCATTGGCTTTTATGCTCGTCATGACATAAGAGAGGTGTGTACCAAATTTCATGTCTCTATGACAAACTAAATTCTTGGGTCCCATTATAAGTTTGTAGGGGGCGCTGGAG
Source organism: Perccottus glenii (assembly GCA_024416835.2). Lineage (NCBI taxonomy): Eukaryota > Metazoa > Chordata > Actinopteri > Gobiiformes > Odontobutidae > Perccottus > Perccottus glenii. The sequence goes on along the minus strand of CM044559.2, from coordinate 864,577 downwards.
AGCCATTTCTAAAGATAACCCTTTTATTTACATATCTTTGTGTTCAGGTCATGAATTTGCACAAACGCCTTTTTGGGTCCAACTCGATCCGAGAAGGCGTTTGAGAGTTAAGAGACGTTTTATTTTCACAAAAATGGCCACCTCGTTACAGGCTTGCCACACCCATACCCGATAAGATATCAACAACAAAGTCTCAACGTTGGTTGGCACATGTGTCTAGATGATACTCACCAAATTTGGGGCCATTTAGATTAAAACACAATGATTTGCATCTTTTGCGCAAGTGCGATTTTAGTGGCCGCGTGTTTCACCCCACATGGCGGACTTCCTGTTTAGTTTAGGGTGTGGCTGTCATTGACTTTTCTGTTTGCCCTGAGGTGTCCTATGGATGTACCAAGTTTCATTTTTCTACGTTGGAAAAAAGTTACTTTCACTTTCCATAGGCCCAATGTATTTTGACTTTTCTAGGGGTCGCCACTGAGTCATTTTTCGTATTTTTTTTTCGGCGACTTCAAATACATACATTTTTCGCCGGGCTTGAAGTGTGGGACCAATAAAAATGACTTTTCGTGCATGTTCACTGGGTCAAATTTAGGATCATAGTTGGAAAAGAAAAAAAAAAAAAAAAAAATCCGAGCAAAAACAATAGGCCCTCCCGGTCATCACCGGCTCGGGCCTAATAAAAATCAGGACAATTACAATAGGGTTTCAGCACTTCGTGCATGAACCCCTAATTAAAGCCGCAAGCGGCGATAAAGGCCCTCGCCTCCCTTGAGACCGCGGGGACACATGCACTCGGAGGATTGCATTTCGTGCTTTAAAGCGTAAACTTCACGGTAATGTCAAATAACCGGGCCTGTGCTACTGCTGGGGCCTGCTACACCACCTTGTAATTTAGAGTTAAAGGTCTCCACAATCCCTGGTTTTCCTGGGAGCTGTCTGAACCTTTGAAAATAATAGATTATGCTTGGGCTAAGGCGAGAAAAACAAAGTACTGGCTGGAGATTTGAGATGACTCAGGAATCGCTGCACCCTCCTGTTTAAAAAGGCAAAATGTAAATATAACCTGTCTAAAAGTACAAGGTTACAAGTTCCAAAGGATTCTGAGTTTTCTAAGACTCTAGCCATGGCTCTGAAGGAAGGATCCTGGCAATTGGGAAATGGCATTTATTTCCCAAAGAAATGGCTGCCTCTTCACAGACTTTTTACGACCACAGCCACAAATGTATCAAAAAACAAATTGATAACTTTTTTCACACGTGTCTAGATGATACTCACCAAATTTGGAGCTGTTTAGATGAAAAGCCTTTAGACACAAGGGGTGCAATTGAGGTGGTCACGCATTCCACCCAACATAGTAGATTTCCTGTTGAGTTTACGGTATGGCTGTAATAAACTTTTCTGTTTGCCCTGAGGTGTCCTATGGATGTACCAAGTTTTGTATTTCTACATTGGAAAAATTTACTTTCATTTTCCATAGGCCCAATGTTTTTGACTTTTCTAGGGTCGCCACTGAGTCATTTTTCGTATATTTTTTGGGAACTTCAAATACATAAATTTTTCGCCGGGCTTGAAGTCTGGGACCATTAAAAATAACTTTAAGTTGCACGTTTACTGGGTCAAATTGAGGATCATTTTGCAGAAAAATTATAATAAAAAATATATCTGAAATTATAATAAAAATATATAACTTGAGCAAAAAGTCTAGAAAAACGCTTGTCTATTTTACATACATGTGTTTAGCTCATTTTGCCCAAGTTTGGTGTCTGTGGAATGAAGCAGCTATTTTCTGTGTTCTTTTAAAAGAGGTGTATTTTAAGTCGGTTCACATTTTCAATTCAAAATGGCCTTCCGTGTGTGATAGGGTGTGGTCCCCATTGGCTTTTTGTTCATAAGCCCATACTGGATGTGTGTTCCAAGTTTCATTTGCCTACGACAAACTAAAAATTTCACTTCCCATTGACTTTTCCACATATTTGGGGCGTTGCTATGGCAACACATTTATAGATAGGGGTGGTTGTCATTGGCTTTTATGCTCGTCATGACATAAGAGATGTGTGTACCAAATTTTATGTCTCTATGACAAACTAAATTCTTGGGTCCCATTATAAGTTTGTAGGGGGCGCTGGAGAGCCATTTGTAAAGATAACCCTTTTATTTACATATCTTTGTGTTTAGGTCATGAATGTGCACAAATGCCTTTTTGGGTCCAACTCGATCCGAGAAGGTGTTTGAGAGTTAAGAGACGTTTTATTTTCACAAAAATGGCCACCTCGTTACAGGCTTGCCACACCCATACCCGATAAGATATCATAAACAAAGTCACAACTTTGGTTGGCACACGTGTCTAGATGATACTTACAAACTTTGGGGCCATTTAGATTAAAACACAATGATTTGCATCTTTCTGCGCAAGGTGTGCGATTTTAGTGGCCGCGCGTTTCACCCCACATGGCGGACTTCCTGTTTAGTTTAGGGTGTGGCTGTCATTGACTTTTCAGTTTGCCCTGAGGTGTTCTATGGATGTACCAAGTTTCATTTTTCTACGTTGTAAAAAAGTTACTTTCACTTTCCATAGGCCCAATGTATTTTGACTTTTCTAGGGGTCGCCACTGAGTCATTTTTTGTAATTTTTTTTCGGGGACTTCAAATACATAAATTTTTCGCCGAGCTTGAAGTCCGGGACCAATAAAAATGACTTTTCGTGCATGTTCACTGGGTCAAATTTAGGATCATTTTGCAGAAGAAGAAAGAGAAAAAAAAAAAATAAATAAAAAAAAAATCCGAGCAAAAACAATAGGCCCTCCCGGTCATCACCGGCTCGGGCCTAATTAAAGCCGCAAGCGGCGATAAAGGCCCTCGCCTCCCTTGAGACCGCGGGGACACATGCACTCGGAGGATTGCATTTCGTGCTTTAAAGCGTAAACTTCACAGTAATGTCAAATAACCGGGCCTGTGCTACTGCTGGGGCCTGCTACACCACCTTGTAATTTAGAGTTAAAGGTCTCCACAATCCCTGGTTTTCCTGGGAGCTGTCTGAACCTTTGAAAATAATAGATTATGCTTGGGCTAAGGCGAGAAAAACAAAGTACTGGCTGGAGATTTGAGATGACTCAGGAATCGCTGCACCCCCTGTTTAAAAGGCAAAATGTAAATATAACTTGTCTAAAAGTACAAGGTTACAAGTTCCAAAGGATTCTGAGGAGTTTTCTAAGACTCTAGCCGTGGCTCTGGAGGGCCTCCTCTAAAGGAAGGATCCTGGCAATTGGGAAATGGCATTTATTTCCCAAAGAAATGGCTGCCTCTTCACAGACTCATTACGACCACAGCCACAAATATATCAAAAACAAATTGATAACTTTTTTACACGTGTCTAGATGATACTCACCAAATTTGGAGCCGTTTAGATGAAAAGCCTTTAGACACAAGGGGTGCAATTGAGGTGGTCACGCATTCCACCCAACATAGTAGATTTCCTGTTGAGTTTACGGTATGGCTGTAATAAACTTTTCTGTTTGCCCTGAGGTGTCCTATGGATGTACCAAGTTTTGTATTTCTACATTGGAAAAATTTACTTTCATTTTCCATAGGCCCAATGTTTTTTGACTTTTCTAGGGGTCGCCACTGAGTCATTTTTCGTATATTTTTTTCGGGAACTTAAAATACATACATTTTTCGCCGGGCTTGAAGGCTGGGACCAATAAAAATGACTTTTAGTTGTTCGTTTACTGGGTCAAATTGAGGATCATTTTGCAGAAAAATTATAATAAAAAAAAATATACCAAATTATAATAAAAATTAAAGCCGCAAGCGGCGATAAAGGCCCTCGCGTCCCTTGAGACCGCGGGGACACATATATTTGGAGGATTGCATGTCGTGCTTTAAAGCAAATTTGGAGCTGTTTAGATGAAAACCCTTTAGCACAAAGTGTACGATTTAGGTGGTCATGTATTCCACCCAACATAGATTTTCTGTTGAGTTTACGGTATGGCTGTAATAAACTTTTCTGTTTGCCCTAAGGTGTCCTATGGATGTACCAAGTTTTGTATTTCTACATTGGAAAAATTTACTTTCATTTTCCATAGAACCAATTATTTTGACTTTTCTAGGGTCGCCACTGAGTCATTTTCCTATTTTTTTCAGATACTTCAAATACATACATTTTTGCCGGGCTTGAAGTCTGGGACCAATAAAAATGACTTTTAGTTGTGCGTTTACTGGGTCAAATTGAAAATCATTTTCAGAAAAATTATAATAAAAAATATATACCAAATTATAATAAAATAAAATATACCTCGAGCAAAAACGACAAGAAAAACGCCTGTCTATTTTACACACATGTGTTTAGCTCATTTTGCCCAAGTTTGGTGTCTGTGGAATGAAGCAGCTATTTTCTGTTGTTTTTAAAAAGAGGTTGTATTCTAAGTCGGTTCACATCTTCAATTTAAAATGGCCGCCTTCCGTGTGTGATAAGGTGTGGTCCCCTTTGGCTTTTTGTTCATAAGCCCATACTGGATGTGTGTACCAAGTTTCATTTGCCTACGACAAACTAAAATTTTCACTTCCCATTGACTTTTCCACATATTTGGGGCGTTGCTATGGCAACACATTTATAGATAGGGGTGGTTGTCATTGGCTTTTATGCTCCTCATGACATAGGAGATGTGTGTACCAAATTCCATGTCTCTATGACAAACTAAATTCTTGGGTCCCATTATAAGTTTGTAGGGGCGCTGGAGAGCCATTTCTAAAGATAACCCTTTTATTTAGATATCTTTGTGTTCAGGTCATGAATGTGCACAAACGCCTTTTTAGGTCCGACTTGATCCGAGAAGGCGTTTGAGAGTTAGAGACATTTTATTTTCACAAAAATGGCCACCTCGTTACAGGCTTGCCACACCCATACCGATAAGATATCAACAATAAAGTCACAAATTTGGTTGGCACACGTGTCTAGATGATACTCACCAAATTTGGGGCCATTTAAATTAAAACACAATGATTTGCATCTTCTTGCGCAAAGTGCGATTTTAGTGGCCATGCGTTTCACCCACATGGCGGACTTCCTGTTTAGTTTAGGGTGTGGCTGTCATAGACTTTTCTGTTTGCCCTGAGGTGTCCTATTGATGTACTAAGTTTCATTTTTCTACGTTGGAAAAAGTTACTTTCACTTTCCATAGGCCCAATGTATTTTGACTTTTCTAGGGTCGCCACTGAGTCATTTTCATTTTTTTCGGGGACTTCAAATACATAAATTTTTGCCGGGCTTGAAGTCTGGGACCAATAAAAATGACTTTTAGTTGTTGGTTTACTGGGTCAAATTGAGAATCATTTTGCAAAAATTATAATAAAAAATATATACGAATTATAATAAAAAAAAATATAACTCGAGCAAAAAAGTCTAGAAAAACACTTGTCTCTTTTACACACATGTGTTTAGCTCATTTTGCCCAAGTTTGGTGTCTGTGGAATGAAGCAGCTATTTTTGTTGTTTTTAAAAAGAGGTGTATTCTAAGTCGGACCAAATTTTCAATTCAAAATGGCCGCCTTCCCGTGTGTGATAGGGTGTGGTCCCCATTGGCTTTTTGTTCATAAGCCCATGGTGGATATGTGTACCAAGTTTCATTTGCCTACAACAAACTAAAAATTTCACTTCCCATTGACTTTTTCCACATATTTGGAACGTTGCTATGGCAACACATTTATAGATAGGGGGTGGTTGTCATTGGCTTTTATGCTCGTCATGACATAAGAGATGTGTGTACCAAATTTCATGTTTCTATGACAAACTAAATTCTTGGGTCCCATTATAAGTTTGTAGGGGCGCTGGAGAGCAATTTCTAAAGATAACCCTTTTATTTACATATCTTTGTGTTCAGGTCATGAATGTGCACAAACGCCTTTTTGGTTCCAACTCGATCCGAGAAGGCGTTTGAGGATTAAGAGGCGTTTTATTTTCACAAAAATGGCCACCTCGTTACAGGCTTGCTACACCCATACCCGATAAGATATCAACAACAAAGTCAGAAATTTGGTTGGCACACGTGTCTAGATGATACTCACCAAATTTGGGGCCATTTAAATTAAAACACAATGATTTGCATCTTCTTGCGCAAAGTGCGATTTTAGTGGCCATCGTTTCACCCCACATGGCGGACTTCCTGTTTAGTTTAGGGTGTGGCTGTCATAGACTTTTCTGTTTGCCCTGAGGTGTCCTATTGATGTACTAAGTTTCATTTTCTACGTTGGAAAAAGTTACTTTCACTTTCCATAGGCCCAATGTATTTTGACTTTTCTAGGGGTCGCCACTGAGTCATTTTCATTTTTTTTGGGACTTCAAATACATATATTTTTACTTGGGCTTGAAGTCTGGGACCAATAAAAATGACTTTTAGTTGTTGATTACTGGGTCAAATTGAGAATCATTTTGCAGAAAAATTATAATAAAAAATATATACCGAATTATAATAAAAAAATATAACTCGAGCAAAAAGTCTAGAAAAACACTTGTCTCATTTACATACATGTGTTTAGCTCATTTTGCCCAAGTTTGGTGTCTGTGGAATGAAGCAGCTATTTTTGTTGTTTTTAAAAAAGAGGTGTATTCTAAGTCGGACCAAATTTTCAATTCAAAATGGCCGCCTTCCGTGTGTGATAGGGTGTGGTCCCCATTGGCTTTTTGTTCATAAGCCCATGGTGGATATGTACCAAGTTTCATTTGCCTACAACAAACTAAAAATTTCACTTCCCATTGACTTTTTCACATTTTTGGGACGTTGCTATGGCAACACATTTATAGATAGGGGTGGTTGTCATTGGCTTTTATGCTCGTCATGACATAAGAGATGTGTGTACCAAATTTTATGTCTCTATGACAAACTAAATTCTTGGGTCCCATTATAAGTTTGTAGGGGGCGCTGGAGAGCCATTTCTAAAGATAACCCTTTTATTTACATATCTTTGTGTTCAGGTCATAAATGTGCACAAACGCCTTTTGGTTCCAACTCGATCCGAGAAGGCGTTTGAGAGTTAAGAGACGTTTTATTTTCACAAAAATGGCCACCTCGTTACAGGCTTGCTACACCCATACCCGATAAGATATCAACAACAAAGTTACAACTTTGGTTGGCACGTGTCTAGATGATACTCACCAAATTTGGGGCCATTTAGATTAAAACACAATGATTTGCATCTTTCTGCGCAAAGTGCGATTTTAGTGGCAGCGTTTCACCCCACATGGCGGACTTCCTGTTGAGTTTAGGTGTGACTGTCATAGACTTTTCTGTTTGCCCTGAGGTGTCCTATTGATGTACCAAGTTTCATTTTTCTACGTTGGAAAAAGTTACTTTCACTTTCCATAGGCCCAATGTATTTTGACTTTTCTAGGGTCGCCACTGAGTCATTTTTCATTTTTTTTCAGGGGACTTCAAATACATAAATTTTTGCCGGGCTTGAAGTCTGGGACCAATAAAAATGACTTTTAGTTGTTGGTTTACTGGGTCAAATTGAGAATCATTTTGAAAAATTATAATAAAAAATATATACCAATTATAATAAAAAAATATAACTCGAGCAAAAAGTCTAGAAAAACACTTGTCTCTTTACACACATGTGTTTAGCTCATTTTGCCCAAGTTTGGTGTCTGTGGAATGAAGCAGCTATTTTCTGTTGTTTTTAAAAAGAGGTGTATTCTAAGTCGGACCAAATTTTCAATTCAAAATGGCCGCCTTCCGTGTGTGATAGGTGTGGTCCCCATTTTTTTGTTCATAAGCCCATGGTGGATATGTGTACCAAGTTTCATTTGCCTACAACAAACTAAAAATTTCACTTCCCATTGACTTTTCCACATATTTGGGACGTTGCTATGGCAACACATTTATAGATAGGGGTGGTTGTCATTGGCTTTTATGCTCGTCATGACATAAGAGATGTGTGTACCAAATTTCATGTTTCTATGACAAACTAAATTCTTGGGTCCCATTATAAGTTTGTAGGGGCGCTGGAGAGCCATTTCTAAAGATAACCCTTTTATTTACATATCTTTGTGTTCAGGTCATGAATGTGCACAAACGCCTTTTGGTCCAACTCGATCCGAGAAGGCGTTTGAGAGTTAAGAGACATTTTATTTTCACAAAAATGGCCACCTCGTTACAGGCTTGCTACACCCATACCCGATAAGATATCAACAACAAAGTCAGAAATTTGGTTGGCACACGTGTCTAGATGATACTCACCAAATTTGGGGCCATTTAAATTAAAACACAATGATTTGCATCTTCTTGCGCAAAGGGGTGCGATTTTAGTGGCCATGCGTTTCACCCCACATGGCGGACTTCCTGTTAAGTTTAGGTGTGGCTGTCATAGACTTTTCTGTTTGCCCTGAGGTGTCCTATTGATGTACTAAGTTTCATTTTTCTACGTTGGAAAAAGTTACTTTCACTTTCCATAGGCCCAATGTATTTTGACTTTTCTAGGGTCGCCACTGAGTCATTTTTCATTTTTTTTTCGGGACTTCAAATACATATATTTTTCGGGCTTGAAGTCTGGGACCAATAAAATGACTTTTAGTTGTTGGTTTACTGGGTCAAATTGAGAATCATTTTGCAGAAAAATTATAATAAAAATATATACCGAATTATAATAAAAATATAACTCGAGCAAAAAGTCTAGAAAAACACTTGTCTCATTTACATACATGTGTTTAGCTCATTTTGCCCAAGTTTGGTGTCTGTGGAATGAAGCAGCTATTTTTGTTGTTTTTAAAAAGAGGTGTATTCTAAGTCGGACCAAATTTTCAATTCAAAATGGCCGCCTTCCCGTGTGTGATAGGGTGTGGTCCCCATTGGCTTTTTGTTCATAAGCCCATGGTGGATATGTGTACCAAGTTTCATTTGCCTACAACAAACTAAAAATTTCACTTCCCATTGACTTTTTCACATTTTTGGGACGCTATGGCAACACATTTATAGATAGGGGTGGTTGTCATTGGCTTTTATGCTCATGACATAAGAGATGTGTGTACCAAATTTTATGTCTCTATGACAAACTAAATTCTTGGGTCCCATTATAAGTTTGTAGGGGCGCTGGAGAGCCATTTCTAAAGATAACCCTTTATTTACATATCTTTGTGTTCAGGTCATGAATGTGCACAAACGCCTTTTTGGTTCCAACTCGATCCGAGAAGGCGTTTGAGAGTTAAGAGACGCTTTATTTTCACAAAAATGGCCACCTCGTTACAGGCTTGCTACACCCATACCCGATAAGATATCAACAACAAAGTTACAACTTTGGTTGGCACACGTGTCTAGATGATACTCACCAAATTTGGGGCCATTTAGATTAAAACACAATGATTTGCATCTTTCTGCGCAAGGGGTGCGATTTTAGTGGCCGCTGCTTTCACCCCACATGGCGGACTTCCTGTTGAGTTTAGGTGTGACTGTCATTGACTTTTCTGTTTGTTCTGAGGTGTCCTATGGATATACCAAGTTTCATTTTTCTGTGTTGAAAAAACTTACTTTCACTTTCCATAGGCCCAATGTATTTTGATTTTGTAGGGTCGCCACTGAGTCATTTTTCGATTTTTTTTTCGCGACTTCAAAACATACCATTTTTGCCGAGCTTGAAGTCTGGGACCAATAAAAATGACTTTTTGTGCATGTTCACTGGGTCAAATTTAGGATCATTTGGTCACAATAAAGATAAAAAAAAAAAAAAAAAAATCCGAAAGAAAAACAATAGGCCCTCCCGCCATCACCGCTCGGGCCTAATTAAAGCCGCAAGCGGCGATAAAGGCCCTCGCCTCCCTTGAGACCGGGACACATATATTCGGAGGATTGCATGTCGTGCTTTAAAGCAAATTTGGAGCTGTTTAGATAAAAACCCTTTAGCACAAAGTGTACGATTTAGGTGGTCATGTATTCCACCCAACATAGTAGATTTTCTGTTGAGTTTACGGTATGGCTGTAATAAACTTTTCTGTTTGCCCTAAGGTGTCCTATGGATGTACCAAGTTTTGTATTTCTACATTGGAAAAATTTACTTTCTATTTTCCATAGAACAATTATTTTGACTTTTCTAGGGTCGCCACTGAGTCATTTTTCATATTTTTTTGGGGACTTCAAATACATAAATTTTTGCCGGGCCTGAAGTCTGGGACCAATAAAAATGACTTTTAGTTGCACGTTTACTGGGTCAAATTGAAAATCATTTTTCAGAAAAATTATAATAAAAAAAATATATACCAAATTATAATAAAAAAAATATAACTCGAGCAAAAACGACAAGAAAAACGCCTGTCTATTTTACATACATGTGTTTAGCTCATTTTGCCCAAGTTTGGTGTCTGTGGAATGAAGCAGCTATTTTCTGTTGTTTTTTAAAAGAGAGGTTGTATTCTAAGTCGGTTCACATCTTCAATTTAAAATGGCCGCCTTCCCGTGTGTGATAAGGTGTGGTCCCCTTTGGCTTTTTTGTTCATAAGCCCATTCTGGATGTGTGTACCAAGTTTCATTTGCCTATGACAAACTAAAATTTTCACTTCCCATTGACTTTTTCCACATATTTGGGACGTTGCTATGGCAACACATTTATAGATAGGGGGTGGTTGTCATTGGCTTTTATGCTCCTCATGACATAGGAGATGTGTGTACTAGGGCTGCAACTAACGATTATTTTCATAATCGATTAATCGGACGATTATTTTTTCGATTAATCAATTAATCGGATACAGTTTTTTTTTTATTCAGTTTGATTTTTTTGTTTATTATAACTAAATAAATCAGGGTATTTATGTTTAAAAGTGTACTTTAAAAAGTGCAAAAGCCACACATTGAGTTTTACTAATATAGGCTAATCTTTAATTTTTACATTTTAAAACTTAAAACACAAAAGTTGATTAATGAAAAAAAAATCAAAATTATATACATATTATGTGCTCCTTAAGAGCCATGTTGTTTGTATTTAATTTAATATGTTTATTATTTATACATACAGTAGTATACAGTAAATCTTCCTAAGGGATATTACTGTGTTTGGAGGCGGAAGGATGTGACCGGAAGTTATACGTGCTAACTTCCTGTTCAGCGAAGCACTGCACTAGATCGCCTGCAGTTTTGAGTCCTGTGTTGAGCACAGCATGCAAGTTGTTCAAATGTGTTATTCAATGAATCTAAGCCACTGTTCAGTATTTGCAGTCATATTTCGTTTGTTCTGTACTGGTGAATATGTAATAAATCCTTGATTTGGGTCATAGCATTGAATTAGCGATTAGCGCGCTAGCCCGCTAGCATTAGCATGCTAGCTTATTTTGATTGTGTGTATTGCGCTAATAATATTGATGAGTCACAAGGTCTGTTAAGTTGACGTAGCATTTGTTTTGTTATTTTATTCAAATATATGCACTAATGTTGACGAATTTGTGTGTTACAGTTTTACTCTGTCTGCTGATTGATTTAATAAAAGCTAAGTCATCAGTGGAAGAGTTCTCTGTCTGTCTAACTGTGCTCGGGAAGTAGTGAGGGCAGAACACTCCCCGTGACGTGAGCAGACCAACTAATCGACAATGACATTCGTTGACAACGATTTTCATAATCGATTATTATCGATTTTATCGATTAGTTGTTGCAGCCCTAGTGTGTACCAAATTTCATGTCTCTATGACAAACTAAATTCTTGGGTCCCATTATAAGTTTGTAGGGGACGCTGGAGGGCCATTTCTAAAGATAACCCTTTTATTTACATATCTTTGTGTTCAGGTCATAAATGTGCACAAACGCCTTTTTGGGTCCAACTCGATCTGAGAAGGCGTTTGAGAGTTAAGAGACGTTTTATTTTCACAAAAATGGCCACCTCGTTACAGGCTTGCCACACCCATACCCGATAAGATATCAACAACAAAGTTACAACTTTGATTGGCACATGTGTGTAGATGATACTCACCAAATTTGGGGCCATTTAAATTAAAACACAATGATTTGCATCTTTCTGCGCAAGGGGTGCGATTTTAGTGGCCGCTGCTTTCACCCCACATGGCGGACTTCCTGTTGAGTTTAGGGTGTGACTGTCATTGACTTTTCAGTTTGCCCTGAGGTGTCCTATGGATGTACCAAGTTTCATTTTTCTACGTTGGAAAAAAGTTACTTTCACTTTCCATAGGCCCAATGTATTTTGACTTTTCTAGGGGCCGCCACTGAGTCATTTTTCGTATTTTTTTTTCGGGGACTTCAAATACATTAATTTTTCGCTGGGCTTGAAGGCTGGGACCAATAAAAATGACTTTTCGTTCATGTTCACTGGGTCAAATTTAGGATCATATGGGGAGAAGAAGAAAAAAAAAATAAAAAAATAATCCGAGCAAAAACAATAGGCCCTCCCGGTCATCACCGGCTCGGGCCTAAATATATATAACTCGAGCAAAAACTACAAGAAAAACGCCTGTCTATTTTACACACATGTGTTTAGCTCATTTTGCCCAAGTTTGGTGTCTGTGGAATGAAGCAGATATTTTCTGTGTTCTTTTAAAAAAGAGGTGTATTTTAAGTCGGTTCACATTTTCAATTCGAAATGGCTGCCTTCCCGTGTGTGATAGGGTGTGGTCCCCATTGGCTTTTTTGTTCATAAGCCCGTGCTGGATGTGTGTACCAAGTTTTATTTGCCTACAACAAACTAAAAATTTCACTTCCCATTGACTTTTTCCACATATTTGGGACGTTGCTATGGCAACATATCTATAGATAGGGTGTGGCTGTCATAGACTTTTCTGTTTGCCCTGAGGTGTCCTATGGATGTACCAAGTTTCATTTTTCTACGTTGGAAAAAAGTTACTTTCACTTTCCATAGGCCCAATGTATTTTGACTTTTGTAGGGGTCGCCACTGAGTCATTTTTCGTATTTTTTTAGCGACTTCAAATACATAAATTTTTCGCCGGGCTTGAAGGCTGGGACCAATAAAAATGACTTTTCGTTCATGTCCACTGGGTCAAATTTAGGATCATATTGGGAGAAGAATAAAAAAAAAAATAATAATAATAATCCGAGCAAAAACAATAGGCCCTCCCGGTCATCACCGGCTCGGGCCTAAAAATTATTATAACACCCTTTAACTGATGAAAAAGAGTGATAACCCTTTTATCAAAATGGCTAAATTTCAGATGCAGCACTGGTCCTTGCTCTAAACCATCTCTGTCTGAGACATTAATTATTTCATAACGAGTCTGACTTAAACGTACATCAGCTGAGACATTGAGGTTTGATCAAGTATGAGTCTGTTATAAATCTGGTCCTTTTGAGAATTATATCAGGTCCTCAAATAAATGTTATATACCAATATATATATATATATATATATATATATATATATATATATATATATATATATATATATATATATATATATATATATATATATATATATATACCAATTTTTACCAAACAATTTAAGTCAGGGGTGTGTCCAATCACTGAGGAGTGGCTTAAAGCTGCCCTACTCACTATAAAACACACACCTGCTAAGATTGTGTCTTGATGAGAAGCATTGTCTGATGTGCACCATGGCTCGCTCAAAATAGCTCTCTGAAGACCTGCTATTAAGAGTTGTTGATTTGTATAAAGCCGGGAAAGGTTACAAAACCATCTCTAAAAGTCTCGATGTTCATCAATCCACAGTTAGAGAAATTGTCTACAAATGGAGAGAGTTTGGCACTGTTGCGTCTCTCCGAGGGGGGGGCACTTCACGGCCACCGTACTTTACAGATTGGACAAGACAACTCCCCTTGTTCTTGGAGCTATCCCGGCTCCCGGCTAGGTGACCTAACCGAGAAAAAAACCTCATAGATTCATGCACACTAATAGTTGTCTAATAATGATGTACATGTAGATATTCTCTTAAGAAAGACAAAACGTCTCTTTTACTACTTAAATGTTCAGGTTTGAGGGTTTGTTAACATTTTGGATTGACCAAGAGCACTGTAGTTGTACAATAACAAAAATAATCCTCAAAAATACAACTTGCCTAATAATTGTGCACACAGTGTATATCAGCGTTTTCTGTCCAGCTGAGAGTTTTGTGTTAGTGAAATCGGCATGATTCTACTAATGACACTACTTGTGTGTCTAAGAATCATAAAATCAATATGATAATGTAATGTTTCATGGTACCATTGAGCTTAAAGCCCTACTGAACAAGAAGAAGAGGGCTTTCCTACCAAGGGACAGAGAGGAGCAGAAGGGAGTTCAGCGCTAACTCAAATACAAGATCAGGCGCCAAGAACTCTTATAAGAAAAAGCTGGAGGAGCTGCTAGGGCAACGTCAGGATGGGCCTCCTGACCATCTCAAGTAATGAACAGAGGGGGGCCAGAGGAACAGCAGACGATGACCACTGCTGGGCCGATGAGTCAAATCTGTTCAACAAATTTGATTTCAACCCCATGAAATGAGTGATTCTTGGTTTAACGCTTTAAAGGAAGAGTCAAGTTATGAGGCAAGAGAGATATAAGACAGTTGTTGACACATAAAGATGGAGTCATTTGGGTAGTTTCTGTTGTCATTATGATTTAAAAAGAGTAAACACAGTTGTTTGTTTGTGAGAATAGAAGTTGTGTCTTAAGCATGGTTCTGTTTGTTAACACATTCTCCATTTGTGTGCGTTTCTCTGTATTCTAGGATGAGTTCCATCCATTCATTGAGGCTCTGCTGCCCCAGGTTCGTGCCTTTGCATACACTTGGTTCAACCTCCAAGCCAGGAAAAGAAAATATTTCAAAAAACATGAGAAAAGGATGACAAAAGAGGAGGAGAAATCTGTCAAAAATGAACTCCTTGAGGAGAAACCAGAGGTGGGATTAAAAACAATCTTTTCATCTGGAAGATGCAGAATTGTTTGATAATGTTCTATTTCTAAAATGCTCCACCCTCTGGACAGACTTTGAAATTGGTTGACCTTTCAAGGCTGCCTAGCATCCTGAGCCATGACTGATGCACTCACTGATCGGTCAGAGAGGTAACACTTGCCCATCTTACCACGCAAGACCATGCAACCCAATGCTATTCTATCTCTTTCAAAGTTTGAGACAGAATGCCTCTGCCTCAACCATGCTATACTGATCCAGACTGTTTTAGCTCCCATCAGGCACAGGTCTCCCAGCACCCTTTCTGTCCATCTACTACAAACTTGGACCAGAGTGTCCTGTTGAAGGTCTAAATAGTGATTAATTGGAAGACCTTCAGGGGTTTCTGCAGTGTCTGTTCAACAGGGCAGCTTGACCATGTTATGGCCACATTCCTGAGAGGGCAGTGTCAGGCTCCATTAAGCCCCAGAGCACCACACTGGCACTTTCACTGAGCACCAGCCACCCCGTCGTACTTCAGGCAGTGTCGTTCATATCCTAGTGTTAAAGCCTGTCAAGAATATGCTGCATACAAAATAGTCACTATCTTGTACCATGTCTATTGAATATGTACATAGTGCACTGCTGTGGAGTTCCAACTCAGCAGCGCTATAGGGGCTATGGTCTTTGTGTGCTGGAATGACAGACAGGTGATTCTTTCTGATTGGTTGGTTGATCTTGGCTCAAGTGCAAGGAAGTGCCTTGAAGGTTGAACCCATTTCAATGGCTGTTGGAGGGCTTCTCCCAGAACTGGAGATACATTCAGTAAGGATCTTTTTTTTAAAGGTTAAACAGAAGTGGGCAAGTCGGCTGTTGGCAAAACTAAGGAAGGACATAAGACCTGAGTGCAGAGAAGACTTTGTCTTGTCAGTCACTGGAAAGAGAGCAGCCAGATGTGTCCTATCGAATCCTGACCAGAAAGGCAAAATGCGGCGTATAGACTGTCTCAGACAGGCCGATAAGGTAAAAACAATCCCACTCTTTGAACCTGTGCTAAACCAGGCTGTGAAGTAAAAAATAATGACATTGTCTGCTTGTAAAAAATAAAAATTAAAAACCAAATTAAGATGGTAATCAGAAATCCTCTTGCACATGGACATCAGCTCATTTGGATAATTAACTATCATTAAGCCATGTAATATTTGTGTGTGGGAGAGGAGAGCACTAAGACGTCACACACCAAAAAGAAGTATGCTTTGAGCTTTATTATGGGCAGCCACAGTGCTTTCTCCTTGTTTACATTTTTCTCACCATTAGAAAAAAAGCTTTACCAGTCAGTGCCTAGGAACTGCAGACTTTTAGCTTTAATCTGAGGTATTTACATCATAATCAGGTGAAAAGTGTACTAATTACAACAGTTTGTATATGTGCCTCTTACTTTTTAAGGGGCCAAATGTAATGGGACAATTGGCTGCTCAGCTGTTCCATGGCCAGGTGTGTGTTATTTCCTCATTATCCCATTTACAAGGAGCAGATAAAAGGTTCAGAGTTCATTTCAAGTGTGCTTTTTTCATTTGGAAACTGTTGCTGTCATCTCTCAATATGAGATCCAAAGAGCTGTCACTATCAGTGAAGCAAGCCATCATTGGGCTGAAAAAACACAACAAACCCATCAGAGAGATAGCAAAAACTTTAGGTGTGGCCAAATCAACTGTTTGGAACATCCTTAAAAAGAAAGAACGCACCGGTGAGCTCAGCAACACCAAAAGACCCTGAAGACCACGGAAAACAACTGTGGTGGATGACCGAAGAATTCTTTCCCTGGTGAAGAAAACAGCCTTCACAACAGTTGTAAAGATCAAGAACACTCTCCAGGAGGTAGGTGTATGAGTGTCAAAGTCAACACTCACGAGAAGACTTGACCAGAGTAAATACAGAGGGTTCACCACAAGATGTAAACCATTGGTGAGCCTCAGAGCCCGTCCACACGGAGACGCGTATCACTGTATTTTCTGTATTTTCGTGTGTACGCAGATATTTCTTGAGACGACGCTTACGTGTTTACGGAATTTTTTTTTAGAACGGGGAAAAAAAAAATTATCGAATAGGGAATGCACCGGCTTCGTGTGGACGTAGTCTTAAAAACAGGAAGGCCAGATTAGAGTTTGACAAAGAACATCTAAAAAAGCCTTCACAGTTCTGGAACAACATCCTATGGACCGATGAGACCAAGATCAACCTGTACCAGAGTGATGAGAAGAGAAGAGTCTGGAGAAGGAAAGGAACTGCTCATGATCCAAAGCACCTCATCAGTGAAGCATGTGGTGGTAGTGTCATGGTGTGGACATGTATGTCTGCCAATGGAACTGGTTCTCTTGTATTTGTTGATGATGTGACTGCTGACAAAAGCAGCAGGAGGAATTCTGAAGTGTTTCAGGCAATATTATCTGTTCATATTCAGCCAAATGCTTCAGAACTCATTGGACGGCGCTTCACAGTGCAGATGGACAATGACCTGAAGCGTGAAGAGTTTTTTAAGTGAAAGAAGTGGAACGTTATGCAATGGTCAAGTCAATTACCTGACCTGACTCTGATTGAGCATGCATTTCACTTGTTGAAGACAAGACTGAAGGGAAAATGTCCCAAGAACAAGCAGGAACTGAAGACAGTTGCAGTAGAGCAATCACCAGAGATGAAACCCAGCGTCTGGTGATGTCTATGTGTTCCAGACTTCAGGCTGTAATTGACTGCAAAGGATTTGCAACCAAGTATTAAAAAGTGAAAGTTTGATTTATGATTGTTAATCTGTACCATTCCTTTTGGTCCCTTAAAAAGTGGGAGGCACAAATACAAACTGTTGTAATTCCTACACTGTTCACCTGATTTGGATGTACTGTAAATACCCTCAAATTAAAGCTAAAAGTCTGCAGTTAAAGCACATCTTGTTCATTTCATTTCAAATCCATTGTGGGGGTGTATAGAGCCAAAAAGATTAAAATTGTGTCAATGTCCCAATATTTATGGAGTATCCTGTATGTCATTAATTTCAGTGTGTTACCTTTTCAAGGTGTGGAGGTTGGACCTGGTTATGGTCATCCTGTTTAAAGGGATCCCATTGGAAAGCACAGATGGAGAGCGGCTGGTGAAAGGAGGCCAGTGCTCCAACCCGGTTCTGTGTGTCCAACCACAACACATCTCTGTTTCTGTCAAAGAACTGGACCTTTACCTCGCTTACTATGTGCAAGAGAGAGGTGTGTGCATGATTTGCACTATAAAGAGCAGCATGTGCTTTAAAGTTCATTCACACAAGGTAAAGACATGGGAGTCTGTGCCCCCTTTCAGACCATAATACCTCAGGTGTGGCCTACTGGACTCATATTGACACCAGGTATTAGCATGACGTCCTAAATCTGCATTAGATAATTCTCTCTTTTCTGCTTATCATGCAAAACTACAGTGTTTTTTGCTGTGGCTGTGCTGGGCCTACAATAAACTTTATTTATAATAATGTTATTAAATCTATGCCATGCATGTATGCATTAATTAATTAATCTAATTTCTCTATATTATAAAATAAGTTACTTTCGAAAAAAGTAAAATAAAATTTGTTACGTCCACGTAAGTGAGAACCCAAAAGAAGACAAGACTGAGACAACAGGTAAGAATTTTACTGTGCAAAGTTCGGAGGCGTGAGTAGCAGGCAGGATTTGCAGGTAGGAGATTCAACTGGAGCATGAGAACTGGAAGTTACAGTCTTGAGAAGGAATATGTGAAAAGATGGGTGAATGCTCATGGATTAACGCAAATTGAGGCAAACCACGAAAGAACTGATTATCATTCAGGGATGACCAACAAATTTGGGTGCCAACTTTTATGAGGAAGATTATGAGACAATAACAAGACATTTTGGGCAAGCTTGGTAAGCAGTGGATGGAACAACTCATTCATCTTTCCAATGCACAGCCCCAACCAAACAAAAGGATGGTCAATGGGAACAGGCTGGGATTCAAGTTCATCAAGAGTGGACTGACAGGACAAGGCACTGGGCTTTGTGTTGCGGAAACCGGGACAATAGGTCAAATAAAAGTAAGATCTCCCGAGGAACAATATCCACCTTGCAAGGCCAAAACCACTGGAAGTAGCTCTCTGTTCCCAGTGTCATAATTGTGCTGAAGAGAGTCATGACAAGAAATAGGCACATGGATGTGGCTTTTAATCTTTTGGGGAACGCTGGTACAGAACAGCACCCACAGTAAATTTCCTGGAAGGGTCTGGATGAGACAAAACTGGTTTCTTCTGATTAGGAAATGCAGTTTCTACCTTACTTGACTACTTCAGCAAAATAGAGGTTAAGGTAAGACAAGTAAATGGGGCAGCCTTTTTGCTGAAGTCAGTAGTTTAGTGACCTCACTAATGTGCTGCTGCAGAGATAGTGTAGGGTCAAAGATGACACAAGGTTCCTCACAGTGGTGCCAACACACAGTTGTTGATCGAGACAGTAAGATTGTTGAACTCGTGCCGATGACTGGCAGGACCAATTAACAAGAGCTCTGTTTTATCCGATGTAGAACGAGGCAAACACAGGGGAGTGTCTGCACTCTCTGCAGATGCAGTAAAACAGCTAGAATCAGACAAAGAGAGGTGCATATGGTTTTCAATTCAGCGTGATAAGTCTTTCAATTCCAGTGACACAACCCAGCTCTCTGATGGATCTCCCGCTACGACAGGTCGTCACTCGGGATTGCGCACTGCAAAGCAGACTCAGACTTTCCCAAGTTTCTGAACTATCATTATATTATTCATCAACAAGCTACTGTATATGAGGTAAAGTTATAGGATTTGACCAACTCCACTCAAGCCAAGGCAAAGCAACACCGGAGCCTCAAGCTGTTTCTGGAAGAATGCGCTGGAGTAGGGGGCTCTCGGCCTCCACAATGACCTCAGAGTCAGATGGCCAAGTAGGGGTAGTGTGAGATACACAGGAAAGAAATGCATATACATATACAAAATGTACATGCAGATGAACTAAATGCTTTTTGGTTTATTACAAAATGTAAGTTGTTACAACTTTGTAAAAGCTCAGGGTTAATGTTTTGGCAAAACAAAATTCCAGTCAATAAGCTCCAGTCACCCGCACTAATGGGACCCAGCGGAAGAAATGAATGAATGAAATAAGCTATGAGAATAAATGTTACAAACATGAGCTCTCTGCTGTTTTTATTTTATAAAAGTAGCTTTTTTCCTCTTAGTGGATGATCAAAAGTTTTCCTCATTTCATTATTCTGTCACTTATTGAGAGTCTTTACCAGACAGCTTATCTGTGGCATAAGTGTTTGGTTGCTGGTCAAACACCAGCACTGGAGCAGGAAACAACAACAGGCACCAAAGATCACCAGCAGGTGGTGGAGCAGCAGAGGTGGAGAGGTGACAGGAGAGCTGGTTCATCTGGTTGCCATGGTTGGAGAAATGGGTGGACAATTCACAGAGCTTTTCCATGACTTGACGCAGACTTTGGTCATGCTGCCCAATTAGGGCACCCTGGGAAGCCAAGGCCTGTTTGAGAGTGTTGGGTCTTTTAGGTCCATAATGTGGCCAGATTTTTCCATTACAACACTTCAACAAGTGAGGACCCAAAAGTAGACATAAGGCTGAGACAACATTATAAAAGAGTTGGAATAATCCAGCCAGTTTTGGTTAATAGGACAAGAGCTGTCACGTGACAGAAAAACAGCAGTGTAGTGTCCAAAACCGTTCAGTAACCCCTCTACTGCATAGCAGTTGGAAAGTTTTCTTCAGCCTAATTTCCAGTATGTTTCTTTAAACAATTTCAACCAATCAGAATGGTCAAATAATTATTGAAGAGCAATCCAATAAGGTGTGTAGGAGCCAGAATAATATATTGTTTGTCTACAGATTGCTTTTGTCTGGTTGCCAGGGTGATGTGTGGGTCACGTGGGTGAGGCGGTGACAGCACTTAGTTTCAAAGGTGGCACTCACTCACTGTCACTCAGGTTTTTGGAGGAGAGAGGGGAGTGGGGTGTCCATAATATTTGTTGCCCGCAAGCGTTTCTAACATACAGCCACATCCGATGGATTTGATAACTGTGTACAAGTGTTCTACTGAGCAGTTACTTCAATAAACGTTACAAGCATACATTCTAGGACTCGGTGTGAATCTGTTTAGGCAGCGGCAGCACACAATACAGGGCCCGTCCTCGGCCTCTCCAAGCGACACAGGAACCAGGAGTTGCTGCTACAAGGTGTGAGAGTCACTATCAAGCATTATTTAAAGGCACGCAAAGGACAGGTTATTTGCTTTAGTAATCTTATTTAACACAACATGAACTGTAAATACAAAAATATATGCGTGTTCATGGAGGTGTAGTGAAGCATTTTGACAGGTTATAGTCACTTTCTTTTTTTGCATGTTCAGAAATAAATTTTTTCTTTTTGTTACCTCAGGGCAATGTTGTGCAATAAGGGGTACTTTTCAAAGAGGTCTTCACTGGCTGGGTTTGGATGTTATCACAGATTATTACATGTATTTGTGCACAATATAATAAATAATAACAATATTTTACTTTTACAAGCTAGTTTTCAGCTGTTATGACAGACATGTAACTTTCTTGAAGGCCAAAATCAAGGGTCTTTGATTTTATTTTGTTTTCTACACTGTTAAAGGTAGAAAGGACAGAAAAGAGGTATTTGTCAGAATCACTTATGTTTTTGCCCCCATTTTTCATGAGCTGAACTCAAAGATCTAAGACTTTTTCAATGTACACAAAAGGCTGATTTCTCTCAAATATTCACAAATCTGTGTGTAATTATTGCACAGGTGTGTCTTAGGCTGGCCGCAATAAAAGGACACTCTAAAATGTGCTTTTCTTATCACACAGCACAGAGCCACAGATGTCGCAAGTTTTGAGGGAGCATGCAATTGGCATGCTGACTGCCTCATAGGATGCCCTCGGGCCCCAAAGCACACAAGCGGTCCGAAGCACGAAAGATGGACGTGTGCTCCACAAAATGATGTTCCCTGACGGGCACAGCATTCATAGCTGTGCATCTACTGCCGATACGTCCGAGGGGGGGCAGAGAGCGCTGATTACCCTAAACCGGAAAGTTGAGGATAATAACCTTTGGCTGGCAACCGGGTCGGGCCAAAGATGGACCAGGCACCCATCATTGCTGTACAACATGCATGAAGGATGAACAGACAAAGCACCCAAGTCCCCCAGCCAGCACCCCTCATGACCCATGTAATGGCCAACAAAAACACCGCCAGAGTAGATGCCACGTCCACTATCCAGGAGCCCCTGTAAGAATTTCAGGACCACATTGACAGAACAACCACTGGTGTCCAACATCCTGTCCTCACACCAAGCGGCAAGGAGCCACCAACGGGTACCATACGCCCTGGCCATGGAAGTCGCCCTAGCACACTGGACACCACGGCAGGGGGGAAGGCTCAGACATGTCAGCCTCCCCCTGAGGAACTTACTGTTCCTCGGCAAGATGGAGATGTGAAAGTAGGCATCTGTCAAGTCGATTGACGTCTACCAATCCCCCAGGCGGACACTCTGCCTGACTGTTATTAAGAAGAACCTCCTGATGGCTACATAGCCGTTGAGGACGTGCAGGTCCATTATCGGCCTCACCCCCTCCATTTCTCTTGGGAACCAGGAAATAGGGTGAGTAAAAGCCCATCTCCGCCTCCACTCGGTCCAGCTCCGAAATCGGTTTGTGAGCTGTGTATGAAGGACCCCGAAAAAGGGAGGGGGAAGGTCAGCGAACTGCAGGGCATAACCCCTCCTCAGCGTCCTGATTCCTTCAGATGCATGGAGGGTGCCGCCGGAGTCAAGTAAAATCCGCCTGCATGCCAACCTTTCTATTGCTGAAGGTTGGCAGTAGAAAGCCAGAGGAGATAAAATAGAAGCTTGCTCTTTTGGTGAGAAGTAATGGGCCTTACGAAATTTACTGACAAAATCATTACCAGAGGAAGAGGCATAGGAGTAAAAGGAGCCAGCGCCCCGCGAAAGCTGTCTGTCCTTTTGGAGCTTCCTTGCCTCCCCACCAAGATGCAGGGTCAGCAGCGGTGACCGTAGAGCGGAATTTTGCCCGCTCCCAGTATCCCACAGACGTCTGATGCCGGTCGGCACAGTGGCGCCAAGTGTTGCATCGCTCACACCTAGACAGGAAATGAGCGACTCCAGTCGGTCTATGAGAGACTGGATGTCAGGGCCGAACAGAGATGAAGTGGACAGTGGCAGACTGAGAATGCGTATCTGCTTCTGCTCCTTCAGGGAAGACAGGCCAAGCCTCAGATGTCTGGCATTGAATCTATTCTTCCATTTTTTAAGCCGGTGTGGTCAAAACCTTGTCTTTCTCTTCGGACGTGAGGGCAGACAACTCAGGTGTGAGCCTGTCCAGGGAGCCCACCAGAAAAGCCTTGTTGCTAGCTAACGCTAACACCTCGGCGGCCGGCTTACTTGGGCCAGGGAGTGGTTGTTGGGAGCAGACACAGCACTGTCCTCAATGGGTGGAATGCTGGTAATCCCGCTCCAGCCTTCCACAAAGTGGGCAATGGGAGTCATCAGAGGACATAGTCACCACACGCGGTTGAGAGCGGACTTGTGGTACTAACCCCAGAGTAAAATCCGCCGGAGCCTACTCAGGAGGCTGGGGTGGAAGAGGAGTTCCCATACACTCAAAAGCAGAGGAGAAAACAGCGGCAAACCGTCCAACGGAGACCAATGAGACAGCTGCAGGTCAAAGGGGCCGGTGAATCTAGTACGAGAGAAGCCTGTGTCGTCACAGTGGCTAACTCCGTCCTCGCTTCCTGTAGCCCAATCCAGCTGGGACCGGACGGTGGGAAGAGACTCGGTGGTGGCCCCGCACAGCGGGTCAAGTACCTTCAAAAAGAGTGGACCCATAAAAAAGGCGCAACGCTCGGTCTCCTCTTTGGGGAGAGAAAAGGCAGGCGGGGCAGGAAATGTGCTATAGCTGATGCCGCCATCTGAGGAAGGTAAATTGACGTTAGATCAAAAACGGTGTGAAGAGAAAACCTGATGTGGGATGTCAATTTTCAAGGAAATTTGGTGCTATTGGTGCTTATTGTAAGGCATTCAATAAAAGCCTGGACGCATTCACATGTCCACAATGTTCCCAATACAAGTTTTAACATTAGCTCCTTCCTCAAAATTCATTCAGGACCCTTCAAATTTTTAAAGTCCTGCATAACCTTTAGCCAGCATAACTTTTACCCCAAAAATCTATATTTTTATAATCATTTATTGCTTCTTAGACATGAGATTGGTAGACTTCTGTCTATCTCACTGACACAGTACCCTCTGCTGGAAAAAAACCTCCAATATCAATTACATAATAACATAAAGAGTATGTGCGCCAAGGTACAACGCGTGATGTTGATTCTACAATTTGTTGCTATCTGTGCAGCAGTGTGGAACACCTGGTCAGCTGCCTGTCACTTTTCATCACGCCCTATGCAGCGCATGACTTTCCCACTTGTTGCTTCATGGAGCCAGTACATTCATCAACGTAAAAACAACAATGAATCCCAAACATCGGCACATGTAAAGCGTCAAACTTACTGTGCATGCGCCTGCTACTGTGTGGAGATATCCAACTAAATCCGGGCCCTGTGAGCTGTTGGCTAACTTCGGAACACAGCGTTTACTCTTCACTTGCTGCTTGTGGCTCTACAAGTTCCAAAGCGGTGAGTTCTGCTTCTAGAGCCGCGGACATGAGGGGGTCATCCACACAAACCAAATTAATATTGCACACAATGAAAGGTAAGGTGGAAAACGCCGCTGTAACATTGCTTTTTCCCCCGTGTGCAAAGACAAAGTGACTTTGAGACAACAAATATTTAGACTGTTTCAGACTGTAAATCATGCAAAAATACTCTGGGAGCCAAACGTAAAGCCGAAAGGGATTCGTGTCAAAGACTGAGCAGTAGGAGCTCACTGCTAACAGACTCAAATCTGGATTTTTTGTGTTTGTCAGAGATATGGTTAAACCCCTCAACTCCACAAACTGCATTTTATGTACCTGGTTTAATGATATATGTGAAAGAACATCTCAATCTTTGATTAATTGAAAATCTCAGTGACTCGGTGGAATGTGTGGGAGTAACAATTAGACTCTCAGCAGAAATGTCTATTACGGTTGTTGTGTTGTATAGACCACATACAGCAAAGGACATTTTCTTTAACCATCTCACTGAGATATTGAAGAAATGTGACAATAAGAAACCATTCTGAAACCATTCTGGGGATTTAAATATGAACTGGCTGGATAAAAGCAATAGGAAAAAGTTAAAACAAATTTTTAACAAGTTTTAGATGGCACAAATGAAAAAAAAAATAGATTTAATTTTTACAAATTGAGCAGAACGAACTACAAAAAAACAATAATTTGATAACAGGTTTATATATATATATATATATATATATATATATATATATATATATATATATATATATATATATATAATAAAGTTAGAAAAGGAACACACACAAAATATATAATAAAGTTAGAAAAGTATCAGAAATGAGATAAAAAAAAAATAATTCAGCTGACCTCTTATATTTTCATAAACGATATGGAACTGTTCCATAATGAAATACAAAACATTAAATGTAATCAAATAACATCTAGTTAAAACTGTAGAAGTAGAACTGTAAGAATAAAATAAAAGAATCTTGATGTTTGATGCATGCATTTCATTGTATTGTTTTATCTGCCCTGGGACTGCAGATTGAAATTAGCTTTAGATAAATCTTGTGTAAAGCATCTTTAAACTAAACTAAACTAATATAATTCCGGGTCACAGACTCATTAACCCTAACCCTTAGGTGAGTGACATGCTTTATGGCACTCAAACAGAGGAAGCAGAAATAGTATTTGTACAAAATACACAAAATTACAATACCATGTCAGAAGACGTGTCTTTTTTTCCAAACTTGCTACTTTCATAGTTTCCTCTAGAAAACTAACAATGTCCATAAACTGGCTAAAAGTTACGCCAAGTGGTTTTAACCAACTAGAAAGAAATACAATAACTCTGTTTATTCCTGTCAGGGGTATCCTTTGTTGGTTAAATTGACTATGTTAGAATAAGCACATTTAATTTTAATTTCTATATATGAAATGAACAAACTATGATTAACAAACACTGTTACATAGTCAAGCAAGGGCTAGCTGTATTGTTGCAATAATGGTACTGTGACCTCTAGATGGCTTTTGCGTCTAATGTTCCAGAGGTATGTCTTTTTTGCTTATTATGTACAATTAGTTGAGTGATTTTTGTGTACAACACTGTGTGTTTCTGTTGTTGCTTACTACCTGTTTACCTGTCTTTGTATGGCTAAGCCCATTTTTTTCTCGTAGAGGCAGAGCAGTGCAGCAGTCCAAGTCAAGCAGGAGTGACCTCTGACCAGGAGGACAGTCCAGCTGGTACAATGGGTATGCTGCTCTGTCACACTTCACATCAGCACATGAGGGTGGGAGGGATTTGGTGAGGTGTGGGGGGAGGGGGGGATGTTTTATTGTTAATTATATTAGTAACGATCATGTCAGAATTAATGGATTGTATTGTCTGGGTAATGTTTGTGTATTATTTATGTTATTATGTCTGTATTTGTTTATCATCATTAGGTCCACAGCTTATGGTTTAGATGAATTTGATTTGGGTTCCTGGGAATAGGACAAATGTTAAATATAGTGATATTAGCAACAATATTAATAATGATAGTAAAAACAATACAATAATAATAATAATTAAAGACGCAAGCGGCGATAAAGGCCCTCGCCTCCCTTGAGACCGCGGGGACACATGCACTCGGAGGATCGCATTTCGGGCTTTAAAGCGCAAACTTCACGGTAATGTCAAATAACCGGGCCTGTGCTACTGCTGGGGCCTGCTACACCACCTTGTAATTTAGAGTTAAAGGTCTCCACAATCCCTGGTTTTCCTGGGAGCTGTCTGAACCTTTGAAAATAATAGATTATGCTTGGACTAAGGCGAGAAAAACAAAGTACTGGCTGGAGATTTGAGATGATTCAGGAATCGCTGCACCGCCCTGTTTAAAAAGGCAAAATGTAAATATTACTTGTCTAAAAGTAGGTTACAAGTTCCAAAGGATTCTGAGGAGCAGTGTTGGTCATCTTACTTCAAAAAAGTAATTAGTTACAGTTACAAATTACTTCTCCCAAAAAGTAGTTGAGTTAGTAACTCAGTTACCACATTGTAAAAGTAACTCAGTTACTCACCAAAGTAACTGACGTTATTTTTAATGTTCTATAAGGGTATTACGTTCTATAACAGCTTAAATATCAAAGATGTTTAAATTAAGGAAGAATAAAACACTATATATAGTATTTTAGAACATTTGGTATTTATTTCAACTCAATAGATTGCAGTCTGCCATATGATATACAAAGAAATAAAAACATATAAAAATAAATATTGAAAATAAAATTCAATGGCAAAATTAAGTCACACAAATGTAAACTTGTGTAAAAAGAAACAAAGGGAGACATGGCCATTAAGTAGTGCAAATCCCTGTACCTGTAAATTATTGCACAATAAACAGAACACAATCCAACTCTCTGTAGATTAACATGTTGTTCATTCTCAAAGAAAATGAATAATACATTAATCTATTCTAAAATACTCCTCGTCTAACAACTAAACCAGTGGTTGTTGCTGACACACGTAAAATCGAGCGTTGCTTGTTTTAACAGTGGCTCTGTCTCCTTCACTGGAACTCACGCAGCTGCCTTTGGGGTTAGCAGCAGCAACAAGTGTCGTGTTAGCATGTGTCGATGTGAGGGGCTTCATAAGGTTTGAGTTACTTGAGGCAGACGTGGATAAAGTCTTTTTTCCTGGACATAGCATGTTACAGAAACATTCTTACCTTTATTTCATTTAACGAGAAGTAGTGCCCCCCCCCCTCCCCGTTAGTAACGCCGTTATACTCTAATGCCGTTACTTCCAACACTGCTGAGGAGTTTTCTAAGACTCTAGTCTTGGCTCTGGAGGGGCCTCCTCTAAAGGAAGGATCCTGGCAATTGGGAAATGGCATTTATTTCCCAAAGAAATGGCTGCCTCTTCACAGACTCATTACGACCACAGCCACAAATGTATCAAAAAACAAATTGATAACTTTTTTGGCACATGTGTCTAGATGATACTCACCAAATTTGGAGCTGTTTAGATGAAAAGCCTTTAGCACAAGGGGTGCGATTTAGGTGGTCACGCATTCCACCCAACATAGTAGATTTCCTGTTGAAATTACGATATGGCTGTAATAAACTTTTCTGTTTGCCCTGAGGTGTCCTATGGATGTACCAAGTTTTGTATTTCTACATTTGAAAAAATTTTACTTTCACATTCCATAGGCACAATGTATTTTCATTTTCCAGGGGTCGCCACTGAGTCATTTTTTATTCGTTTTCCTCGGGGACTTCAAATACATACATTTTTCACCAGGCTTGAATTTTGGGGCCAATAAATTTGACTTTTCGGTGCACGTTTACTGCTTCAAATTGAGGATCATTTTGCAGAAAAAATATAATTTAAAAAAAATAGAACTCGAGCAAAAACGACAAGAAAAACGCCTGACTATTGAACACACATGTGTTTAGGTCATTTTGCCTAAGTTTGGTGTCTGTGGAATGAAGTAGCTTTTTTTTTTTTTTTTTTTAAAGAGAGGTGTTTTCTAAGTCGGTTCACATCTTCAATTCAAAATGGCCGCCTTCCCGTGTGTGATAGGGTGGTCCCCATTGACTTTTTTGTTCATAAGCCCATACTGGATGTGTGTACCAAGTTTCATTTGCCTACAACAAACTAAAATTTTCACTTCCCATTGACTTTTTCCACATATTTGGGACATTTATAGATAGGGGGTGGTTGTCATTGGCTTTTATGCTCGTCATGACATAAGAGATGTGTGTACCAAATTTTATGTCTCTATGACAAACTAAATTCTTGGGTCCCATTATAAGTTTGTAGGGGGCGCTGGAGAGGCATTTCTAAAGATAAGCCTTTTATTTACATATCTTTGTGTTCAGGTCATGAATGTGCACAAACGCCTTTTTGGGTCCAACTCGATCCGAGAAGGCGTTTGAGAGTTATTTTGAGAGTTATTTTCACAAAAATGGCCACCTCGTTACAGGCTTGCCACACCCATACCCGATAAGATATCAAAAACAAAGTCTCAACTTTGGTTGGCACATGTGTCTAGATGATACTCACCAAATTTGGGGCCATTTAGATTAAAACACAATGATTTGCATCTTTCTGCGCAAGGGGTGCAATTTTAGTGGCCGCGTGTTTCACCCCACATGGCGGACTTCCTGTTGAGTTTAGGGTGTGGCTGTCATAGACTTTTCTGTTTGCCCTGAGGTGTCCTATGAATGTACCAAGTTCTGTATTTCTTCATTGGAAACATTTACTTTCATTTTCCATAGGCCCAATGTATTTTGACTTTTCTAGGGGTCGCCACTGAGTCATTTTTTGTATTTTTTTTTCGGGGACTTCAAATACATACATTTTTCGCCGAGCTTGAAGTCTGGGACCAATAAAAATGACTTTTCGTGCATGTTCACTGGGTCAAATTTAGGATCATTTTGCAGAAATAAATAATCCGAGCAAAAACAATAGGCCCTCCCGGTCATCACCGGCTCGGGCCTAATAAAAGATAATACAATAACAATTATATTAATAACTATAGTAATATTAGTAATATTAATAGCATTATTAATAATCATAATAGCATTATGTATGATTACAAATAATTAAAGTTGTGAATATTATCGTGTGTATGTTTATGTGAGGGAATGTGCGTGACATTCTAATTATTTCAATGAATGTGTTATAGTGTGTTGTGTTACTGATTTTGGCAGATGATTGAATACAATATTAAATTGGTTTATGGTGTCCAGCTTTCTGTGAACAATGTAGTCATCACAAGAAGCTGCCGTTTGTGTAATTGATGTGTTGTTTGAGGGAATTGGTCCAGTGAATGATGTTTACTGAAAATTTGGATTTCCAGTTGTGGAATTATTTTCTTGCCGATAGAGATGTCAGACTGTTCTTATGTTTGGGTGATATGGTAGTAGTTGTGACACCAAGTAAACAGAGGGATGTGGAAGAGATTCTGCAGCTCGGGTTTAAAATTAACGGTGATGTTGGGTTTGTAAAGAATCCTAAACCAGTTACATAAGGGATAACTTTGCCCTAGACTACTCTTCTTTAGGCTCGATGACAGTTTTTAAAGGCCCTTGGAAATGTTCCAGACTGTAAGGAATTATTGACTATATCAGTGAGTTGTGGAAACAAACTGCGTATTACTGAATTTAATCTAGAGGCAGCAGGGGGATGAACTCAGGCTGGAGACAGTTTTTCAATTGTCATTAATGGGTGTAAAATGTGTTAAACTGACCAAGTGTCTCCTAGGTGGCTGCAGTGTTGTTGTATGCCCTGTCATGGCTGAAGGCCCAGAAACCGGAAGACTCCAACACAAACCCCAGACACAGGCAAAGTTCGAGAAAAAAGGTTTATTAAACAACCAGTAACAAAACAAAAACCAGGAACCAGAATAAAATAAGGCCAAGGTCTGAGCATAAAAATAAAAACAAAAAAAATTCCTAAACATAGAGACAAGACATACCAGAAGAACACAGGCTTGGGATCCAGGACATGAAATACAAGACAAAAAACAGGCTGGGAATCTTCACAGAAAACACAAGGAACACAGAACAGACTCACGGGTAGGGAGAAGATGACCTGGCACTGAATCTCACTCACACACACACACACACACACACACACACACACACAGACAGGGGTCAGACATTTCAAAATAAAAACCAAGAACTCAAATACAATCTTAAAACAAAAATCAAATACAATAATACATTTGACATCAAAAACAACAGACACACAGAATACACGAACAAAACAGACAGACTAAATAAACAGACATGAATCCTGACATGCCCTTTGGACTGTAGCATGCTTAATGCCTTGAACCTTGTCGTTGAAAAACAATGCAAACTCATTGCATTTAGTGGTGGAAACTAATTCTGGAGGAAATGGAGCTGGAGGGTTTGTTAATCTGTTCACTGTAGCAAACAGGACACGCGAGTTGTAACTGCTGTTGCTGATGATCTCTGAGAAGAATATTTCTCTTGCTTTTTGCAAAGATTGATTAAAAACATGCAAATTTTCTTTGTATACCTCATAATGAATTAAGAGTTTCAATTTACGCCATTTTCTTTCGGCTTTTCGGCATTCCCTTTTCTGTGCCCTGACAGAGTGAGCATTGCTCCATGAAGCCTTCTGCCTCGTCCTGATCACTTTAACCTTAACAGAAGCAATGGTGTCCATAACATTTAAAACCCCTGAAGTATAACAATTCAACAAATCATCAACTTGACCTGATGAGGCATTTTCAAACCTGATTGCATCCATAAACTGTGTCCTTGTCACGAGTGCACACTCGTCTGCAACAGGCAGAAGGACTCTCAAGGCAGACCCCACGAAGGCAGACGATTCAAAAAGGGTTTATTGACAAAAGGCAGAAGTGCAAAATCCAAAACCTGTGGCCAGAAACAAGGCTAAGGTCAAACACAAAAACTCTGGATTCAAAAACACCAGAAATGCCACTATAAACTGAAGGCTACAATATAAAGGTAGCATTCAAAACATAAGCTCCGCTTCAGACATGACCTGAGGCTATAATCCAGCCCAGGACAGGGGAAAACACACAGAACTTATAGGGAACACAATGAGGCCCAGGTGGAACACATTAGGGGCGGAGCAGGTAATCACAGAGGAGGGAAAGACACAAGGGCAGGAAGTCAAACCAACAAACAAATACAGTAGAGGTAAGACACTTCACAATAATACACAGGAAATGAAAAACATTACATAAACAGACTCACTAACAGACAAAAGCAGGTAGACAGAAGTCCTCGAAGGCAAAAAATAAAAGTATTTACCAGTGTTGTACCAGAATTAGTCGGTCAGATTAATCAGTAGTGGTGGTCCTCTGACACCCAATGCTCCAACACTTCAGTCTGTATCCAAACCTGTGACTGGTTTGGTTGTGTCTGCTCTTTGGGAGAGCTGAGCCTTCAAACCAACTAGAGTCGACAGAGATTTGGTTTGACAGTGTTACATGCACTTCTAAAGATTCTATAACGTTAGGTCGACTGAGCCATGATCCTCGGAGCAAATGAAAACAGTTGTAACATTCACATTAGTGGAAGTTAAGGATCAGTGATGTAGCTTAGTTAGTAGTTAATAGTTACTGAAACAGATAAATTTAATGTAGGTTATTTTCAACAATTGAGCGTGGGTTCGAGTCCCGAAAGAGCAGAGGTATTTAGCTCATCAGTTGAACATTTGAAATTAGATCACATGTGCCATCTAGCCCACTGAATATCCACTATTCAATAACTTTTGAGTGATTTTTGAGTCATTTACACTTGTTTTGATATAGAATATGATTCATAGTTCAAAATATCTGGCTAAGTATAGAGCTGTAGATTACTGATATTTAACAAAAAAAAAATAGTCATTTATAATGAAACCAAAAAACAATTTTTGTGCTCCATCAGAAAACAAAAAGCCGTTATGCATTGCGTACCTGTAATTATTGTTAACTAACTGTGTCTCAAATTAGAACAGAAATTGGAAAAAAGCATTCACCTTAGCTGCATTCACACGCTACAGTCTGATCTGAAACTATTACCTCCTTTAATTTGGAAATTTCCATTCAATCTTAAAAAATTGAGAATGTGAGACCAGTTTTTAACACCTGTTTTTAAAAAGTTTACTGTGTGTGCGTACTCAATGATGCACTTTGAACTGTCTAACCTGTTTTTTTTTGTCTTTGTGTTAGTTGTTGTAACCTTTCATTCATTCATTCATTTTCTACCGCTTAGTCCTGTTAGTGGTCGCGGGTGACTGGAGCCTATCCCAGCAGCTTTGGGCCTGAGGCGGGGTACACCCTGGACAGTGGCCAGTTAGTCGCAGGGCTAACATTTAGAGACAGACAGTGACAGACAACCATTCACTCTCACATTCATTCACTAGGGACACTTTAGAGTTGTCGATTAACCTGTACATGCATGTGTTTGGACGGTGGGAGGAGCCGGAGTACCCGGAGAGAACCCACAGTAACACGTGGAGGACATGCAGACTCCTCACAGAAAGACCTGAGTCGGCCGAGAATGTTTGAGTCGGCCAGGTTTTGAACTCACGACCTTCTTGCTGTGAGGCAGGAGTGCTACCACTCTGCCATGTCCCCCTCGTAAAATATTTCTTGATCTCAGTGTGTTTTTACCTGGTTAAATAAAGGGTTATATAAAACAACCATGTAGTGTAGTCCAACAGGAATGTGCATGTCCAATCAAAACCCAAACAATCAATTAACCAATAAATGGCACGTCACAATTGCACTTCATTATATTGTCCACTAGATGCCCCACTAGAGCATTGAAGACTGATTTAAGTTGCCTAATGAACCATTTTTGAAAACTGTGTCAAAGCTTTAACAAGGCCTCCATCAGCCGTCACTATCAATCAAAAAGGGACTATAAATGAAATTGTTTTGAATAGTCAAATCTTCCATAGATCTGCAAACACGTGAAGGCACACATTTATTTCATGTGGTGTTTCTACAGATGGTCCTGAGTTTCAAGAGAGTTTTGTGACATCCGGGGTTTTCAGTGTGACTGAACTGGTCCAGGTCTCAAGAAGTAAGTAGTATTGTCCTACCATTGCTTTACATTTAATAATAATTCTTTGCAATACAATGCAATTTGGAGCAAAACCCTCAGAGGAGTAGCATCCATTCAAGTGACTCCAGCTTGGCTTTGGTTAGGGAGATTCTGGTTCTCACTTGGCTACTCCACTTTGCAAACTGTCACAGCAGGAGGTCCTGGATCCCTGGACAGGACAACATCATCTGCAAAAAGCAGAGCTGATGCTGTGGTCATTAAAACACATTTGTTCCTGCCACTGACTTCGCATTGAAATTCTGTCCATTTAAAAAAAGGTTTTTAGCCATTCATACAACCTTAAAAACTTTTTGACTGTTGGAATAATAACAGCCTGCATATGCTTTTTGTTTTCTTACTGTGTAGTAATGCAGTAGATCTCTTGAGTTTGTGTGTAGATGCTTGTAAGGAGGCTAGGGGAACTTCTGATATTTCCTTTTGATCATGTTATTTGAATGTTGATCATTGAACATTCATTCATTCATTCATTCATTTTCTACCGCTTTGTCCCGTGGTCGCGGGTGACTGGAGCCTATCCCAGCAGCTCCGGGCCTGAGGCGGGGCACACCCTAGACAATGGCCAGTTAGTCGCAGGGCTGACAATCATTGATCATTGAACAGATGTATAATAATGTAGCAATACATCCATAGTCTCTAAAATACAATACCTAAATTTCTTCCATGAATTTCCCTAAAATATAAACAAATATGTTTGTGTGAAAGTAATAGTCCTGACTGCTGCCTCTGTGTGCACAGCTCCAGTGATTTCAGGAGGAGGTCCTACATTTTCTGTGGGGGAACTACAGGGTCACCTGGCCTACAACCTCAACCAGTCCATCCAGCAGCCAGTGGGCCTCAGACGGTCTCTGGCCAGCACCTCCTCCAGCGGGTGAGCACCAAGTCACAAGGACAAAAAACACTTTTTAACATAAAAACATAGTTAAACAAGTTAAAGCTTATTACAGTTTGTTTTGAAGATATTAAAGACATACAAAACATTAAACTGCAGGAGCTGCTGGTTTGAACATTTCTGTCTCTTGCTTGGAGTGCAGCTGTCATCATTAATCTTTGCACAGAGAAATCCATTTTGGGGCGGCAGTAGCTCAGTGGTAGAACGGTTGTCCTACAACCAGAAGGTTGGCGGTTCGAGTCCCGCTTTTCCCACAGTTCATATTGTTGTGTCCTTGGGCAAGACATTTAACCCTCCTTGCCTCCAGTGTCTGTGGCTCTGGTGTATGAATGTGTGAGAATGTTTAGAGAATGTATTTGGTGATGGTCGGAGAGTCCGTAGGCGCAGAATGGCTGCCACGTCTCAGTCAGTCTGCCCCAGCTGTGGCTACAGATGTTTCTTACCACCACCAGTGTGTGACTGTGGAGTGAAATGAATAATGGATATGTAAAGCATCTTTGCATCCCCTAAAAAGCGCTATATAAATTTTATGTAAGAAAAAAAAAAAAAAAAGAAATTATTCCAAGTCCAATTGAAACCATTGGTATTTTATTATATTTAGGGGCCAAGCACCAAAGGTGCGGAGGCACCTATTGAAATAGTTAGATTTCTTATTATTATTATTCCGCCATTGAAGTCTATGGCAGCCCATAGAACCGTTTGATATAAAGTTGTGAAATTTGGCACACTCATAGAGGACAGTCTGATCTGTCACCATAACAAGTCTGAAGTCTCTAACTTAATCCCTCTAGCGCCACCACCTGTCCAAAGTTGGACTTATGTTTATGCTAATAATTTTTGAACCCTAAGGGCTAAAAAGAAAATTATTTTTTCCTCTGATTCCTGAGCTCATGAAAATTCGATTGCACCATATGATGTCATTTTCCATCATGAAAATTTTCAAAAAAACTTACTTTTGCAAACTCGTCCTAGGCCATAGCCCCAATTTTCATAAAAAAATTAACCAGATCATATTCAGACTATGCTGACAAAACGATATTAGAATCACGATGAATAGTCAAACTGTTTTTGAATAACACGCCAATGAAATCGACTTAATGCCCACAAAAATGAAAGTCAGGCTATATCTCTGCAATGCTTTAACATATTCTAACCAAACTTAGTATGTGTTATGGCAACCATGACTTGAGGCTGCCTGCAGAGTTTTGGCGCAGTGCCACCTAGTGGTCCAGAGATACAAAAATGTGACATTTTTAATTATTACTTCAGAATGCTTTAGCCAAAATCACAAAACTGGTCTCTTTAGATTTGTGGCTTCATGCTGAGCCATAGCATAGCCAATTTTCCCATATCAACCATTTTGAGTGTCGGCCATTTTGAATTTTGTCAAAAAGTGCTATATTTTATGAAAGCATTTCCGTATCATTACGAAACTTGGTATGCGTCTTCGGCACCAAGCCCTGAAGGTACTCAAAAAGTTTCAAGGCAGCGCCACCTACTGAACAAAAGTTATAATGAATTTTCAATTAATGCTAATAACTTATTAAGTTTGTCTATTGTCATAAAACTAATATAATAGATTGCTTAGGTCATGCCAAGAACATAGATACCAATTTTACCATATTTGGCCAAACTTCCTGTTTACCATTACCATTTATTTCCTTTACAAACCAACTTTTTCTGTACTCCTCCCAGATCATTTGCTGATTTTCACCAAATTTGGATTATAACATCTTCAGACCATGACGGCATAATGTTATTAATTTTGTGTCATCACACAAAATTGTTTTCATATACTGCAGCGACAAAGTTGAGGCATGATGTTAAAATGAGTCTTGAAGCTGCATTTCTGCAAAGCTTCGACATAACACCAAACTTTTCCTGCGTCATTGTCACCTCACTCTGACAACACACACAACAATTTTATAACTGCTCCACCTATTGGTCAAAAGTGATAAACCATTAAATCAGTTTAGTTAGTGACTGTATATGATTTTGAATAAAATCATCTAAAAATACCTTTTATTGCTCTTTGTTACACTTGGTCTAACACTCACAGCCATGTTGGGATGTCTTTGCGCTTGGCCCCGTTAATGGCTGCTCGCAGCTATATTTATTATTATTATTATTATTGTTTCAGTACTAAAAATACTCTGGGGATAATGAAATGAATGATTCCTCATGAATAATTCTTCTATTTGTATCTTCATATTTTGATAGGAGTAAGCGCCACAAGTCTGGCTCTATGGAGGATGAGGTGGACAGTCCTGGAGGAGAATATTATCACTCACCATCTTCTCCAGCCAGCAGCTCCAGAAACTGGACCGATGACATGGAAGGAGGTCAGCATCACAAAAAAGAGACAATAAAAGATTTATGCTGCAGAACAAGTCAAAAAAGACATTGAAATCTCTCACCTCCCATTCCCTCTCAAATCCCATGGCCGGTTGCCAGTTAATAGGTTTTAATTTTTTAGTAATTTTACAGTAATTGATGACATAAGAAAGTGTGTAAGTGAAAGCACAGAGCACTCTTTATTCTGTGTATTATTGCACCCATAAATAAGTTCCATGCCCCTGCCTTGTCTTCCTCCCTGCACTCCCATGTCTCCAGACCTAGGTGTAGATGTAGACAGTGTTGAGAAGCATCTCGTTTGTAAGTTTTGTCAAGACCAACTTTTCTTGCTCTCTGGATGCCAAATGGATGAAAAATTACATTATTTATAATCAATTCAATAATTAAATTTAACCCAATAAGTAGTTTCAATATTACATTATTAGTCTGCCAGTGGCATTGAAAACAACAAAAAGCGGCATTTGACTTCGCCGCTCTCTTTTAGATCTCTGCTCTGTCCTGCCTCAAAGCTGTTCACAAAGACTATAACACTGCAGCGGCTTAAGTTGAAGCTAAGGCAAAAATCAAAGAGGTGCAGATTTTGCCATTCAACAGACTTTTAAAAAATGTAAAAAGTTTGTTAGAGACGCTGAAAAGACTAATGTGCAACTAAACTGCAAAATAATGGAGTTGATAGCAATATATGAGCAGCCATTTTCCGTGTTGGAGGACCCTGGAATTCTCCAGTTAGTAACACATTTAGAAATGTTATACTTTACCAAGCCATCACTACTTCTCAGATGGAGCCTTGCCTGTCCTGAATGATAATGTCCCACAGTTTTACCACTGACATATGGACATCTG
Source organism: Perccottus glenii (assembly GCA_024416835.2). NCBI lineage: Eukaryota > Metazoa > Chordata > Actinopteri > Gobiiformes > Odontobutidae > Perccottus > Perccottus glenii. The sequence goes on along the minus strand of CM044559.2, from coordinate 826,829 downwards.
TTAGTCCCATCAATATGCTGAGTTTAAACGCTCAGTAGCTGAATGGAAATTATAACAATTTCAACAGGACAATGCTGCTGCACAGGGGTGTTGTGGTTCCTACAGCTACAGTAATACAGTCAGGTCCATAAATATTGGGACATCGACACAATTATAATCTTTTTGGCTCTATACACCCCCACAATGGATTTGAAATGAAACCAACAAGATGTGCTTTAACTGCAGACCTTTAGCTTTAATTTGAGGTATTTACATCCAAATCAGGTGAACAGTGTAGGAATTACAACAGTTTGTTTATGTGCCTCCACCAAAAACCTGTTGAATAGTCACCCCCTCCCGTGGGGCCAGGACTCCCCTGCACCAGGCCTTCACTTCAGGCTCTCTAACTAGGCGGACGTCTCCTCCTGCTCCTCCTGCCCTCCTGCCCTCCTGCCCTCCTGCCCTCCTGCCCTCCTGCCTCTGGTGTATGCTTCTTTTGTCTCATCTCGTCTCGTCATACTAAATAAATAAATATCTTTTATCTTTGATTTTATTGCTTGCTGGACTCCTAAGAACTGAAATGGATATGATTACCTGGTCTCTGAGCGCAATTGACACAAGTTTTTCCCATAAGAAGGGTGCACCGGGAGAACCCATTTGCCCTGGCGAGACCTTTGGGGCAGGCTATACTCACAGGACGCCTGGAAAAACTGGCAAGTTCTGTGTTTAGAAGTTCTGTCCGTGGAGGACGTTGAGGATGTATTTCTTTTGGATTTATGATAGTAGGGTTCCTGCTCATTGGTCTGGGGACTCCCTTAAACTATCGCAAAATTTGGAAGACAGCTGCCTTTAAATCTACCCAGCCGCTGTCTGCTGAAATTAAACAGTGCTTCTGTGACGTGAGTGACAGACTAAAGGGATTCAGAGAGACGCACAGTCCGAGGAGCTGACTGATATCTCACTGTGGACATACAGAAAAGAGTAAACAACACCGAGAGTCAGACCTGTGAGTTACTACGCAGCTTAACGGATATGAAGGGGTTACATCCAGAGAAGAGTGGACAACATCTAGAAACAGACCGGTGAGCTGCTACGTGGTATTACGGGCCTTACCATGAAACAGAAAACATCAAAGTTACTCCACGAAATGGACGCACACACTTGACGCTGAGAACCAGAACTGATTGATGATCCAGATAAATTACCAAAGATCAAAATAGATCAATTACAATTTGTGTCTCCGTTCCTATGCCCAAGTTCCCTCTTTCGATTGGAAGTCGAGCCAGCAGCTGGGTCTTTTCTTATCCTCCTGGTACTCCCTGTACTCCCATCAAGGACAAGGCCACTGAGCTCACACAATCAGCTCCGCCTGAACATCTCACAGACGCCTTCCCTTACTATCCTTTCATCATCCCAAACCAACCGTCTGCCATTTGACATCTGTCTGACTCTGTACTCTAATATGCCTACCAAGCCAATCGGTCCGTTGAGGATGCAATCTGCATAGCACTCCATCATACCTTGCAACATCTGGAATCACCAAACACCTATGCACGCATCCTGTTCATAGACTTTAGTTCTGCTTTTAACACTATCAACTCATTTAAACTCTTTACCATACTTTTGGATATGAACATTGACCCAGCCATATGCCACTGGATAAGGAGCTTCCTGTGGAATAGAACACAGAGGGTGAAAGTTAACAATATAACCTCAGACCCTCTCACCCTCAGTACAGGAGCTCATCAGGGCTGTGTTCTCTCCCCTTGGCTTTTTTCCATCTACACATCATATTTTAGATCCATGGACACTTCAGTGAAAATAATAAAGTATGCAGACTGTAAACTGGTGTTCAAACAATGACCTCCAGCTCAACACAGCCAAAACACAGGAACTTATTGTTGATTTCAGACGCAGGCCATTTCCAAAAACACCAGTACAGATAAATGGCAAGTCAATCACCATCACTGACTCCTTTAAATGTTTAGGAACACACATCAGCGATAACCTGAAGTGGACAATTAATGCTAAACAAATCATTGCAAAAGCTCAACAAAGACTTTACTTCCTTAGACAGCTTAAAAAATACCGGATCAGACATCAGCTCCTTGTTCTGTTCTATTCCGCTATCATCGAGTCCATCATTACATCATCAATAACAGTATGGTATGGTAGCACAGACAGCCAAACAAGGAAAAAACTACAGCAGATTGTCAATAAAGCATCCAAGATAATAGGAAAACCACTGCCTTCAGTAGATTCCCTCTATAAATGTAGGACTGTAAAGCGGGCTAAGAAAATCATCTCTGACCCCCTACATCCAGCGAACCACCTTTTTCAGCTTCTTCCCTCACGTAGGCGCTACAGGTCACTCTCTACCAAGACTAAACGCTTCACAAACAGCTTTTACCCCACAGCTATCAGGACTCTGAACTACTCTTTTATAGTCTAGTTTTTTCTCTTATATACTATGCATGGTCATGTAACCACTGTATCTTGTATTGCTGCATGTCTGTGACGTATATTGTCTATTTGTTGTTTGTAAATGTACGATGATGCAGAGCTTGAACATACTGTATCGAAAACCAATTCCACCGGCATTGTCGTGTGGCTAAATAAACTATCTATCTATCTATCTATCTATCTATCTATCTATCTATCTGTCTGTCTATCTGTCTATCTGTCTATCTGTCTGTCTGTCTGTCTGTCTGTCTGTCTGTCTGTCTGTCTGTCTTTATGTAACAGCTCTGGCTTATTTGTTTCACTGAATATTAGGCTTTAAACTGCAGCTTAATGCAAAGGTATTTTGCATTGTCCCAGTAAAATATTCATAATATGAAAAAAATTAGCAGGATTAAATCTTAAATCTGGGGTCTTTTTTGGTTTAGACAACAACAAGAAAACACAAGCAAAACTGTAGTTGTCCCTGTTCAGGTGGAAGCAGCAGGAAACAGGCAAAAAGTTACAATGTGTGTCTGTTTTAGGAGCTTTATCTCCGAAAGTGAAGAAGGCTGAGCTTGACAGTCCCTCTCCTCAGGAGCACTCACCGAGGCTGGGCTCCTTTACCCAGCATCACCGGCCTGTCATCGCTGTACACAGTGGTCAGTACAGTGCAAACACACAATGCAGGTAAAATGAGTCGCTCTGCTTTGACCTAAGCTTTGTTTTGTCCAGGTCTGTCCCGCAGTCCACATCCATCATCATCGCTCCATTTCCCTCCGTCCTCGTACTTTACTCATGGAGCCATTCGTTATCCTCCTCATCTGGCCCAGGACCCCCTGAAAGACCTTGTCTCACTGGCTTGTGACCCTGGCACTCAGGGCTCAGGCTCAGTAAGTATACACATTCATCACTGTCTGCACAGGTACACAAAAGCCTGCTAAAGAGTCTAAAAGTTTGTTTTGAGTTTTATGGGGTGCATAGATTTACAGTCATAAAGAAATTGCCACTCTTTGAATTTTGAACACCAAAAGTGTTGGTGGTGTGTTGTGTCTGTGTAAAAACATAAAATTATCCGATACAGGGTTCATAGTATACTAAAACAAACACTTTGTTAGTATAGCCTTAAAGTCATTTGGATGGTTGATTGACATGAATAACGACTTTCCCAGTGCACCAAGTAAGGTGTCAATTTACTAAATAAAATAATTTAATTAAAACGTAAATTGATCAAATTATTTTGATTTATGGCCAGCCTTATTACTCTATAGTAATCCTCTTTACAGATATGAACCAGACTCTATAGGCACGTTAGCTTACCTTGTCACTGCTGGCGTTCACAGGGATTCTGCTAACAAGCTTTCTAAAAGCCAATAATAGTATTCAACAATACTACAAATTTGAGTGTCTTTTGTTTAATCTAATTCAAATTCAGAATAGTGGGAATGTAGAATCGTCTTCCAAATGTAGAATCCATCTCTGCATCAGTCAACTATCACCTGGTCGCTACAGGAAATGGCACCCAAGGTTCTTTTTCTATTTATACCTTTGGTCACCTACGGTTACGGATTTTTTCTCTGGAACCACAATGTTTCATTATAGAGATGCAAAGGTTAAAGCAAAAGCATTTGGATCAACTGAGATCAACTGGTAAGAGAGCTGAGCTTAAATCTCTGAGGGAGGGGTTTGACCTGAAACCAAACCTGATGGACTAGGCTGTTCTGTTATTATTTATGATTAATCTTTTTGATTGGGACAGTGCATGTTGATGAACATACATTAGACACAGCCACATGAATGTAAACATGCCAGATTGTAGCCTTAGGCTAATTTCCATCCATTGTCCCAACATTCTCCCTCATTCATACACCAGTGCCACGTTCACACACGTTCATACACCAGAGCAACAATCACACACATTCATACACCAGAGCAACATTCACACACTTTCATACACCAGAGCAACATTCACACACGTTCATACACCAGAGCAACATTCACACACTTCATACACCAGAGCAACATTCACACACTTCATACACCAGAGCAACATTCACACACTTTCATACACCGGAGCAACATTCACACACATTCATACACCAGAGTAACATTAACACACATTCATACACCAGAGCAACATTCACACACGTTCATACACCAGTGCCACGTTCACACACGTTCATACACCAGAGCAACACTCACACACGTTCATACACCAGAGCAACATTCTCACACATTCATACACCAGAGCAACATTCACACACATTCATACACCAGAGCAACATTCTCACACATTCATACACCAGAGCAACATTCACACACGTTCATACACCAGTGCCACGTTCTCACACGTTCATACACCAGTGCCACGTTCATACACCAGTGCCACGTTCTCACACGTTCATACACCAGTGCCACGTTCACACACGTTCATACACCAGAGCAACATTCACACACTTCATACACCAGAGCAACATTCTCACACATTCATACACCAGAGCAACATTCACACACATTCATACACCAGAGCAACATTCACACACGTTCATACACCAGAGCAACATTCACACATATTCATACACCAGAGCAACATTCACACACTTCATACACCAGAGCAACATTCAAACACTTTCATACACCAGAGCAACATTCACACACATTCATACACCAGAGCAACATTCACACACTTTCATACACCAGAGCAACATTCACACACATTCATACACCAGAGCAACATTCACACACTTTCATACACCGGACCAACATTCACACACATTCATACACCAGAGCAACATTCACACACTTCATACACCAGAGTAACATTCACACACTTTCATACACCAGAGCAACATTCACACACATTCATACACCGGAGCAACATTCACACACTTTCATACACCGGAGCAACATTCACACACATTCATACACCAGAGCAACATTCACACACATTCATACACCAGAGCAACATTCACACACATTCATACACCGGAGCAACATTCACACACGTTCATACACCGGAGCAACATTCACACACATTCATACACCAGAGCAACATTCACACACTTCATACACCGGACCAACATTCACACACATTCATACACCAGAGCAACATTCACACACTTTCATACACCGGAGCAACATTCACACACATTCATACACCAGAGCAACATTCACACACTTCATACACCAGAGCAACATTCACACACATTCATACACCAGAGCAACATTCACACACATTCATACACCGGACCAACATTCACACACATTCATACACCAGTGCAACATTCACACACATTCATACACCAGAGCAACATTCACACACGTTCATACACCAGAGGAACATTCACACACATTCATACACCGGACCAACATTCACACACATTCATACACCAGAGCAACATTCACACACATTCATACACCAGAGCAACATTCACACACGTTCATACACCAGAGCAACATTCACACACATTCATACACCAGAGCAACATTCACACACATTCATACACCAGAGCAACATTCACACACGTTCATACACTAGTGCAACATTTTCACACATTCATACACCAGAGCAACATTCACACACATTCATACACCAGAGCAACATTCTCACACATTCATACACCAGAGCAACATTCACTTACGTTCATACACCAGTGCAACATTCACACACGTTCATACACCAGAGCAACATTCACACACGTTCATACACCAGAGCAACATTCACACGCTCATACACCAGAGCAACATTCACACACGTTCATACACCAGAGCAACATTCTCACACATTCATACACCAGAGCAACATTCACACACGTTCATACACCAGTGCAACATTTTCACACATTCATACACCAGAGCAACATTCACACACATTCATACACCAGAGCAACATTCTCACACATTCATACACCAGAGCAACATTCACTTACGTTCATACACCAGTGCCACGTTCACACACGTTCATACACCAGAGCAACAATCACACACGTTCATACACCAGAGCAACAATCACACACATTCATACACCAGAGCAACAATCACACACATTCATACACCAGAGTAACAATCACACACGTTCATACACCAGATCAACATTCACACACGTTCATACACCAGAGCAACATTCACACACATTCATACACCAGAGTAACATTAACACACGTTCATACACCAGTGCAACATTTACACACATTCATACACCAGTGCAACATTCACACACTTTCATACACCAGAGCAACATTCACACACATTCATACACCAGAGCAACATTCACACACATTCATACACCAGAGCAACATTCTTACACGTTCATACACGTTCATACACGTTCATACACCAGTGCAACATTCACACACATTCATACACCAGAGCAACATTCACACACATTCATACACCAGAGCAACATTCACACACATTCATACACCAGAGTAACATTCACACACATTCATACACCAGAGCAACATTCACACACGTTCATACACCAGAGCAACATTCTCACACATTCATACACCAGAGCAACATTCACACACATTCATACACCAGAGCAACATTCACACACGTTCATACACCAGAGCAACATTCACACACGTTCATACACCAGAGCAACATTCACACACGTTCATACACCAGAGCAACATTCACACACATTCATACACCAGAGCAACAATCACACACATTCATACACCAGAGCAACATTCACACATGTTCATACACCAGAGAAACAATCACACACATTCATACACCAGTGACACATTCACACACATTCATACACCAGAGCAACATTCACACACGTTCATACACCAGAGCAACATTCTCACACATTCATACACCAGAGCAACATTCACACACATTCATACACCAGAGCAACATTCACACACGTTCATACACCAGAGCAACATTCACACGTTCATACACCAGAGCAACATTCACACGCTCATACACCAGAGCAACATTCACACACATTCATACACCAGAGCAACAATCACACACATTCATACACCAGAGCAACATTCACACATGTTCATACACCAGAGAAACAATCACACACATTCATACACCAGTGACACATTCACACACATTCATACACCAGAGAAACATTCACACACGTTCAAAAAACCAGTGCAACATTCACACACATTCATACACCAGAGCAATATTCACACACATTCATACACCAGAGCAACATTCACACACGTTCATACACCAGAGCAACATTCACACACGTTCATACACCAGAGCAACATTCACACACGTTCATACACCAGAGCAACATTAACACACGTTCATACACCAGTGCAACAATCACACACGTTCATACACCAGAGCAACATTCACACACGTTCATACACCAGAGCAACATTCACACACGTTCATAAACCAGAGCAACATTCACACACTTTCATACACCAGAGCAACACTCACACACGTTCATACACCAGAGCAACATTCTCACACATTCATACACCAGAGTAACATTAACACACGTTCATACACCAGAGCAACAATCACACACGTTCATACACCAGAGTAACATTCACACACATTCATACACCAGAGCAACATTCACACACGTTCATACACCAGAGCAACATTCTCACACATTCATACACCAGAGCAACATTCACACATTCATACACCAGAGCAACATTCTCACACATTCATACACCAGAGCAACATTAACACACGTTCATACACCAGAGCAACATTCACACACGCTCATACACCAGAGCAACATTCACACATTCATACACCAGAGCAACATTCTCACACATTCATACACCAGAGCAACATTCACACATGTTCATACACCAGAGAAACAATCACACACATTCATACACCAGTGACACATTCACACACATTCATACACCAGAGCAACATTCACACGTTCATACACCAGAGCAACATTCTCACACATTCATACACCAGAGCAACATTCACACACGCTCATACACTAGAGCAACATTCACACACGTTCATACACCAGAGCAACATTCACACACGTTCATACACCAGAGCAACATTCACACACGTTCATACACCAGAGCAACATTCACACACATTCATACACCAGAGCAACAATCACACACATTCATACACCAGAGCAACATTCACACATGTTCATACACCAGAAACAATCACACACATTCATACACCAGTGACACATTCACACACATTCATACACCAGAGAAACATTCACACACGTTCAAAAAACCAGTGCAACATTCACACACATTCATACACCAGAGCAATATTCACACACATTCATACACCAGAGCAACATTCACACACGTTCATACACCAGAGCAACATTCACACACGTTCATACACCAGAGCAACATTCACACACGTTCATACACCAGAGCAACATTAACACACGTTCATACACCAGTGCAACAATCACACACGCTCATACACCAGAGCAACATTCACACACGCTCATACACCAGAGCAACATTCACACACGCTCATAAACCAGAGCAACATTCACACACTTTCATACACCAGAGCAACACTCACACACGTTCATACACCAGAGCAACATTCTCACACATTCATACACCAGAGTAACATTAACACACGTTCATACACCAGAGCAACAATCACACACGTTCATACACCAGAGCAACATTCACACACTTTCATACACCAGAGCAACATTCACACACTTTCATACACCAGAGCAACATTCTCACACATTCATACACCAGAGTAACATTAACACACGTTCATACACCAGAGCAACATTCTCACACATTCATACACCAGAGTAACATTAACACACGTTCATACACAAGAGCAACAATCACACACGTTCATACACCAGAGCAACACTCACACACGTTCATACACCAGAGCAACATTCTCACACATTCATACACCAGAGTAACATTAACACACGTTCATACACCAGAGCAACAATCACACACATTCATACACCAGAGCAACATTCACAGTCTTTCATACACCAGAGCAACATTCACACACATTCATACACCAGAGCAACATTCACACACATTCATACACCAGAGCAACATTCACACACTTTCATACACCAGAGCAACATTCACACACGTTCATACACCAGAGCAACATTCACACACATTCATACACCAGAGCAACATTCACACACATTCATACACCAGAGCAACATTCACACACATTCATACACCAGAGCAACATTCACACACATTCATACACCAGAGTAACATTAACACACGTTCATACACCAGTGCAACATTCACACACGTTCATACACCAGAGCAACATTCACACACGTTCATACACCAGAGCAACATTCACACACTTTCATACACCGGAGCAACATTCACACATATTCATACACCAGAGCAACATTCACACACTTCATACACCAGAGCAACATTCACACACGTTCATACACCAGAGCAACATTCACACACTTTCATACACCGGAGCAACATTCACACACATTCATACACCGGAGCAACATTCACACACATTCATACACCAGAGCAACATTCACACACTTCATACACCAGAGCAACATTCACACACTTTCATACACCAGAGCAACATTCACACATTCATACACCAGAGCAACATTCACACACGTTCATACACCAGAGCAACATTCACACACTTCATACACCAGAGCAACATTCACACACTTTCATACACCGGAGCAACATTCACACATATTTATACACCAGAGCAACATTCACACACTTTCATACACCGGAGCAACATTCACACACATTCATACACCAGAGCAACATTCACACACATTCATACACCAGAGCAACATTCACACACATTCATACACCAGAGTAACATTAACACACGTTCATACACCAGTGCAACATTCACACACATTCATACACCAGAGCAACATTCACACACATTCATACACCAGAGCAACATTTACACACGTTCATACACCAGAGCAACATTCACACACGTTCATACACCAGAGCAACATTCACACACGTTCATACACCAGAGCAACATTCACACACTTTCATACACCGGAGCAACATTCACACACATTCATACACCAGAGTAACATTCACACACATACACCAGTGCAACATTCACACATTCATACACCAGTGCAACATTCACACACATTCATACACCAGAGCAACATTCACACACGTTCATACACCAGTGCAACATTCACACACGTTCATACACCAGAGCAACATTCACATACATTCATACACCAGAGCAACATTAACACACGTTCATACACCAGTGCAACATTCACACACGTTCATACACCAGTGCAACATTCACACACGTTCATACACCAGTGCAACATTCACACACATTCATACACCAGAGCAACATTCACACACGTTAATTCAACAGAGCAACATTCACACACGTTCATACACCAGAGCAACATTCACACACGTTCATACACCAGAGCAACATTCACACACGTTCATACACCAGAGTAACATTAACACACGTTCATACACCAGTGCAACATTTACACACGTTCATACACCAGTGCAACATTCACACACGTTCATACACCAGAGCAACATTCACACACGTTCATACACCAGAGCAACATTCACACACTTTCATACACCAGAGCAACATTCTTACACGTTCATACACCAGTGCAACATTCACACACGTTCATACACCAGAGCAACAATCACACACGTTCATACACCAGAGCAACATTCACACACGTTCATACACCAGAGCAACATTCACACACATTCATACACCAGAGCAACATTCACACACTTCATACACCAGAGCAACATTCACACACATTCATACACCAGAGCAACATTCACACACATTCATACACCGGAGCAACATTCACACACGTTCATACACCAGAGCAACATTCACACACGTTCATACACCAGAGCAACATTCACACACACATTCATACACCAGAGCAACATTCACACACATTCATACACCAGAGTAACATTCACACACATTCATACACCAGTGCAACATTCACACACATTCATACACCAGTGCAACATTCACACACATTCATACACCAGAGCAACATTCACATACGTTCATACACCAGTGCAACATTCACACACATTCATACACCAGAGCAACATTCACACACGTTAATTCAACAGAGCAACATTCACACACGTTCATACACCAGAGCAACATTCACACACGTTCATACACCAGAGCAACATTCACACACATTCATACACCAGAGCAACATTCACACACATTCATACACCAGAGTAACATTAACACACGTTCATACACCAGTGCAACATTTACACACGTTCATACACCAGTGCAACATTCACACACGTTCATACACCAGAGCAACATTCACACACGTTCATACACCAGAGCAACATTCACACACTTTCATACACCAGAGCAACATTTTTACACGTTCATACACCAGTGCAACATTCACACACGTTCATACACCAGAGCAACATTCACACACGTTCATACACCAGAGCAACATTCACACACGTTCATACACCAGAGCAACATTCACACACATTCATACACCAGAGCAACATTCACACACGTTCATACACTAGTGCAACATTTTCACACATTCATACACCAGAGCAACATTCACACACATTCATACACCAGAGCAACATTCTCACACGTTCATACACCAGAGCAACATTCACTTGCGTTCATACACCAGTGCAACATTCACACACGTTCATACACCAGAGCAACATTCACACACGTTCATACACCAGAGCAACATTCACACACGTTCATACACCAGAGCAACATTCACACACGTTCATACACCAGAGCAACATTCTCACACGTTCATACACCAGAGCAACATTCACACACGTTCATACACCAGTGCAACATTTACACACGTTCATACACCAGTGCAACATTCACACACGTTCATACACCAGAGCAACATTCACACACGTTCATACACCAGAGCAACATTCACACACGTTCATACACCAGTGCAACATTCACACACGATCATACACCAGAGCAACATTCACACACGTTCATACACCAGAGCAACATTCACACACGTTCATACACCAGAGCAACATTCACACACATTCATACACCAGAGCAACATTCACACACGTTCATACACTAGTGCAACATTTTCACACATTCATACACCAGAGCAACATTCACACACATTCATACACCAGAGCAACATTCTCACACATTCATACACCAGAGCAACATTCACTTACGTTCATACACCAGTGCAACATTCACACACGTTCATACACCAGAGCAACATTCACACACGTTCATACACCAGAGCAACATTCACACACGTTCATACACAAGAGCAACATTCACACACGTTCATACACCAGATCAACATTCACACACATTCATACACCAGAGCAACATTCTCACACATTCATACACCAGAGCAACATTCACTTACGTTCATACACCAGTGCCAAGCATACACACGCTCATACACCAGAGCAACAATCACACACGCTCATACACCAGAGCAACAATCACACACATTCATACACCAGAGCAACAATCACATACATTCATACACCAGAGTAACAATCACACACATTCATACACCAGATCAACATTCACACACGTTCATACACCAGAGCAACATTCACACACATTCATACACCAGAGTAACATTAACACACGTTCATACACCAGTGCAACATTTACACACATTCATACACCAGTGCAACATTCACACACTTTCATACACCAGAGCAACATTCACACACATTCATACACCAGAGCAACATTCACACACATTCATACACCAGAGCAACATTCTTACACGTTCATACACGTTCATACACGTTCATACACCAGAGCAACATTCACACACATTCATACACCAGAGTAACATTAACACACGTTCATACACCAGTGCAACATTCACACACATTCATACACCAGAGCAACATTCACATTCATACACCAGAGCAACATTCACACACATTCATACACCAGAGTAACATATCTACACACATTCATACACCAGAGCAACATTCACACACGTTCATACACCAGAGCAACATTCTCACACATTCATACACCAGAGCAACATTCACACACATTCATACACCAGAGCAACATTCACACACGTTCATACACCAGAGCAACATTCACACACGTTCATACACCAGAGCAACATTCACACACGTTCATACACCAGAGCAACATTCACACACATTCATACACCAGAGCAACAATCACACACATTCATACACCAGAGCAACATTCACACATGTTCATACACCAGAGAAACAATCACACACATTCATACACCAGTGCAACATTCACACACATTCATACACCAGAGCAATATTCACACACATTCATACACCAGAGCAACATTCACACAGGTTCATACACCAGAGCAACATTCACACGCTCATACACCAGAGCAACATTCACACACGTTCATACACCAGAGCAACATTAACACACGTTCATACACCAGTGCAACAATCACACACGTTCATACACCAGAGCAACATTCACACACGTTCATAAACCAGAGCAACATTTACACACTTTCATACACCAGAGCAACACTCACACACGTTCATACACCAGAGCAACATTCTCACACATTCATACACCAGAGTAACATTAACACACGTTCATACACCAGAGCAACAATCACACACGTTCCTACACCAGAGCAACATTCACACACTTCCATACACCAGAGCAACATTCACACACTTTCATACACCAGAGCAACATTCTCACACATTCATACACCAGAGTAACATTAACACACGTTCATACACCAGAGCAACATTCTCACACATTCATACACCAGAGTAACATTAAGACACGTTCATACACAAGAGCAACAATCACACACGTTCATACACCAGAGCAACACTCACACACGTTCATACACCAGAGCAACATTCTCACACATTCTTACACCAGAGTAACATTAACACACGTTCATACACCAGAGCAACAATCACACACATTCATACACCAGAGCAACATTCACACTCTTTCATACACCAGAGCAACATTCACACACATTCATACACCAGAGCAACATTCACACACATTCATACACCAGAGCAACATTCACACACTTTCATACACCAGAGCAACATTCTTACACGTTCATACACCAGAGCAACATTCACACACGTTCATAGACCAGAGCAACATTCACACACATTCATACACCAGAGCAACATTCACACACATTCATACACAGAGCAACATTCACACACGTTCATACACCAGAGCAACATCTCACACATTCATACACCAGAGCAACATTCACACGCGTTCATACACTAGAGCAACATTCACACACATTCATACACCAGAGCAACATTCACACACATTCATACACCAGAGCAACATTCACACACATTCATACACCAGAGTAACATTAACACACGTTCATACACCAGTGCAACATTCACACGCTCATACACCAGAGCAACATTCACACATTCATACACCAGAGCAACATTCACACACTTTCATACACCGGAGCAACATTCACACATATTCATACACCAGAGCAACATTCACACACTTCATACACCAGAGCAACATTCACACGTTCATACACCAGAGCAACATTCACACACTTTCATACACCGGAGCAACATTCACACACATTCATACACCAGAGCAACATTCACACACTTCATACACCAGAGCAACATTCACACACTTTCATACACCAGAGCAACATTCACACACTTTCATACACCAGAGCAACATTCACACCTCATACACCAGAGCAACATTCACACACTTCATACACCAGAGCAACATTCACACACTTTCATACACCGAGCAACAGTCACACATATTCATACACCAGAGCAACATTCACACACTTTCATACACCAGAGCAACATTCACACACATTCATACACCAGAGCAACATTCACACACTTTCATACACCGGAGCAACATTCACACATATTCATACACCAGAGCAACATTCCACACTTTCATACACCAGAGCAACATTCACACACATTCATACACCAGAGCAACATTCACACACTTTCATACACCAGAGCAACATTCACACATTCATACACCAGAGCAACATTCACACACTTTCATACACCGGCAACATTCACACACATTCATACACCAGAGCAACATTCACACACTTTCATACACCGGAGCAACATTCACACACACATTCATACACCAGAGCAACATTCACACACTTCATACACCAGAGCAACATTCACACACTTTCATACACCAGAGCAACATTCACACACATTCATACACCAGAGCAACATTCACACACATTCATACACCAGAGCAACATTCACACACGTTCATACACCAGAGCAACATTCACACACGTTCATACACCAGAGCAACATTCACACACATTCATACACCAGAGCAACATCTCACACATTCATACACCAGAGTAACATTCACACACATTCATACACCAGTGCAACATTCACACACATTCATACACCAGTGCAACATTCACACACATTCATACACCAGAGCAACATTCACACACGTTCATACACCAGTGCAACATTCACACACGTTCATACACCAGAGCAACATTCACACACGTTCATACACCAGAGCAACATTCACACACATTCATACACCAGAGCAACATTCACACACATTCTTACACCAGAGCAACAATCACACACATTCATACACCAGAGCAACATTCACACACATTCATACACCAGAGAAACAATCACACACATTCATACACCAGTGCAACATTCACACACATTCATACACCAGAGCAATATTCACACACATTCATACACCAGAGCAACATTCACACACGTTCATACACCAGAGCAACATTCACACACGTTCATACACCAGAGCAACATTCACACACGTTCATACACCAGAGAAACAATCACACACATTCATACACCAGAGCAACATTCACACACATTCATACACCAGAGCAACATTCACACACATTCATACACCAGAGCAACATTCACACACGTTCATACACCAGAGAAACAATCACACACTTTCATACACCAGAGCAACATTCACACACATACATACACCAGAACATCAGTCACACACGTTCATACACCAGAGCAACAATAACATACATTCATACACCAGAGCAACATTCTTACACGTTCATACACCAGTGCCACGTTCACACACGTTTATACACCAGAGCAACAATCACACACGTTTATACACCAGAGCAACAATCACACACGTTTATACACCAGAGCAACAATCACACACATTCATACACCAGAGCAACAATCACACACGTTCATATACCAGAGCAACATTCTTACACGTTCATACACCAGTGCCACGTTCACACACGTTTATACAGCAGAGCAACAATCACACACGTTTATACACCAGAGCAACAATCACAATACACCAGAGCAACAATCACACACATTCATACACCAGAGCAACATTCTCACACATTCATACACCAGAGCAACACTCACACGCGTTCATACACCAGAGCAACATTCTACACGTTCATACACCAGTGCCACGTTCACACACGTTCATACACCAGAGCAACATTTACACACGTTCATACACCAGAGCAACATTCACACACCTTCATACACCAGAGCAACATTCTCACACATTCATACACCAGAGCAACACTCACACACGTTCATACACCAGAGCAACATTATTACACGTTCATACACCAGTGCAACATTCTCACACATTTATACACCTGAGCAACATTCACACACATTCATACACCAGTGCAACATTGTCACACATTTATACACCAGAGCAACATTCACACACATTCATACACCAGAGCAACATTCACACACATTCATACACCAGAGCAACATTCTCACACATTCATACACCAGAGCAACATTCACACACGTTCATACACCAGTGCAACATTGTCACACATTCATACACCAGAGCAACATTCACACACGTTCATACACCAAAGCAATATTCACACACATTCATACACCAGAGCAACATTCACACACGTTCATACACCAGTGCAACATTCACACACGTTCATACACCAGAGCAACATTCACACACGTTCATACACCAGAGCAACATTCACACACGTTCATACACCAGAGCAACATTCACACACGTTCATACACCAGAGCAACATTCTCACACGTTCATACACCAGAGCAACATTCACACACGTTCATACACCAGTGCAACATTTACACACGTTCATACACCAGTGCAACATTCACACACGTTCATACACCAGAGCAACATTCACACACATTCATACACCAGAGCAACATTCACACACGTTCATACACCAGTGCAACATTCACACACATTCATACACCAGAGCAACATTCACACACGTTCATACACCAGAGCAACATTCACACACGTTCATACACCAGAGCAACATTCACACATTCATACACCAGAGCAACATTCACACACATTCATACACCAGAGCAACATTCACACACGTTCATACACTAGTGCAACATTTTCACACATTCATACACCAGAGCAACATTCACACACATTCATACACCAGAGCAACATTCTCACACATTCATACACCAGAGCAACATTCACTTACGTTCATACACCAGTGCAACATTCACACACGTTCATACACCAGAGCAACATTCACACACGTTCATACACCAGAGCAACATTCACACACGTTCATACACAAGAGCAACATTCACACACGTTCATACACCAGAGCAACATTCTCACACATTCATACACCAGAGCAACATTCACACACGTTCATACACCAGTGCAACATTTTCACACATTCATACACCAGAGCAACATTCACACACATTCATACACCAGAGCAACATTCTCACACATTCATACACCAGAGCAACATTCACTTACGTTCATACACCAGTGCCACGTTCACACACGTTCATACACCAGAGCAACAATCACACACGTTCATACACCAGAGCAACATTCTCACACATTCATACACCAGAGCAACACTCACACACGTTCATACACCAGAGCAACATTCACACATTCATACACCAGAGCAACACTCACACACGTTCATACACCAGAGCAACATTCTTACACGTTCATACACCAGTGCCACGTTCACACACGTTCATACACCAGAGCAACATTTACACACGTTCATACACCAGAGCAACATTCACACACCTTCATACACCAGAGCAACATTCTCACACATTCATACACCAGAGCAACACTCACACACGCTCATACACCAGAGCAACATTATTACAGCGTTCATACACCAGTGCAACATTCTCACACATTTATACACCTGAGCAACATTCACACACATTCATACACCAGTGCAACATTGTCACACATTTATACACCAGAGCAACATTCACACACATTCATACACCAGAGCAACATTCACACACCTTCATACACCAGAGCAACATTCTCACACATTCATACACCAGAGCAACACTCACACACGTTCATACACCAGAGCAACATTATTACACGTTCATACACCAGTGCAACATTCTCACACATTTATACACCTGAGCAACATTCACACACATTCATACACCAGTGCAACATTGTCACACATTTATACACCAGAGCAACATTCACACATTCATACACCAGAGCAACATTCACACACATTCATACACCAGAGCAACATTCACACACGTTCATACACTAGAGCAACATTCACACACGTTCATACACCAGTGCAACATTCACACACATTCATACACCAGAGCAATCACACATTCATACACCAGAGCAACATTCACACACGTTCATACACCAGAACAACATTCACACACGTTCATACACCAGAGCAACATTCACACACGTTCATACACAAGAGCAACATTGTCACACATTCATACACCAGAGCAACATTCTCACACATTCATACACCAGAGCAACATTCACACACGTTCATACACCAGAGCAACATTCTCACACATTCATACACCAGAGCAACATTCTCAGACATACATACACCAGAGCAACATTCACACACATTCATACACCAGAGCAACATTCACACACGTTCATACACCAAAGCAATATTCACACACATTCATACACCAGAGCAACATTCACACACATTCATACACCAGAGCAACATTCACACAGGTTCATACACCAGAGCAACATTCTTACACGTTCATACACCAGTGCCACGTTCACACACGTTCATACACCAGAGCAACATTTACACACGTTCATACACCAGAGCAACATTCACACACCTTCATACACCAGAGCAACATTCTCACACATTCATACACCAGAGCAACACTCACACACGTTCATACACCAGAGCAACATTATTACACGTTCATACACCAGTGCAACATTCTCACACATTTATACACCTGAGCAACATTCACACACATTCATACACCAGTGCAACATTGTCACACATTTATACACCAGAGCAACATTCACACATTCATACACCAGAGCAACATTCACACATTCATACAGAGCAACATTCTCACACATTCATACACCAGAGCAACATTCACACACGTTCATACACCAGTGCAACATTGTCACACATTCATACACCAGAGCAACATTCACACACGTTCATACACCAAAGCAATATTCACACACATTCATACACCAGAGCAACATTCTCACACATTCATACACCAGAGCAACATTCACACACGTTCATACATCAGAGCAACATTCTCACACATTCATACACCAGAGCAACATTCACTTACGTTCATACACCAGTGCCACGTTCACACACGTTCATACACCAGAGCTACAATCACACACGTTCATACACCAGAGCAACAATCACACACATTCATATACCAGAGCAACATTCACACACGTTCATACACCAGAGCAACATTCTTACACATTCATACACCAGAGCAACATTCACTTACGTTCATACACCAGTGCCACGTTCACACACGTTCATACACCAGAGCAACAATCACACACGTTCATACACCAGAGCAACAATCACACACATTCATACACCAGAGCAACAATCACACACATTCATACACCAGAGCAAGCAATCACACACGTTCATACACCAGAGCAACAATCACACACATTCATACACCAGAGCAACAATCACACACGTTCATACACCAGAGCAACAATCACACACATTCATACACCAGAGCAACATTCTTACACGTTCATACACCAGAGCAACATTCTTACACGTTCATACACCAGAGCAACAATCACACACGTTCATACACCAGAGCAACATTCACACACATTCATACACCAGAGCAACAATCACACACATTCATACACCAGAGCAACATTGTTACACGTTCATACACCAGTGCCACGTTCATACACCAGAGCAACAAT
The DNA here is from genome assembly GCA_024416835.2 of Perccottus glenii. Lineage (NCBI taxonomy): Eukaryota > Metazoa > Chordata > Actinopteri > Gobiiformes > Odontobutidae > Perccottus > Perccottus glenii. Next base: position 806,114 of record CM044559.2, on the reverse strand, counting down.
CACACACATTCATACACCAGAGCAACAATCACACACATTCATACACCAGTGCAACATTCACACACATTCATACACCAGAGCAACATTCACACACATTCATACACCAGAGCAACATTCACACACGTTCATACACCAGAGCAATATTCACACACGTTCATACACCTGAGCAACATTCACACACGTTCATACACCAGAGCAACATTCACACACATTCATACACCAGAGCAACATTCACACACTTTCATACACCAGAGCAACATTCACACACATTCATACACCAGAGTAACATTAACACACGTTCATACACCAGTACAACATTCACACACGTTCATACACCAGAGCAACATTCACACACATTCATACACCAGAGCAACATTCACACACTTTCATACACCGGAGCAACATTCACACATATTCATACACCAGAGCAACATTCACACACGTTCATACACCAGTACAACATTCACACACGTTCATACACCAGAGCAACATTCACACACATTCATACACCAGAGCAACATTCACACACATTCATACACCAGAGCAACACTCACACACGTTCATACACCAGAGCAACATTCTTATACGTTCATACACCAGTGCCACGTTCACACACGTTCATACACCAGAGCAACATTTACACACGTTCATACACCAGAGCAACATTCACACACCTTCATACACCAGAGCAACATTCTCACACATTCATACACCAGAGCAACACTCACACACGTTCATACACCAGAGCAACATTATTACACGTTCATACACCAGTGCAACATTCTCACACATTTATACACCTGAGCAACATTCACACACATTCATACACCAGTGCAACATTCTCACACATTTATACACCAGAGCAACATTCACACACATTCATACACCAGAGCAACAATCACACACATTCATACACCAGAGCAACATTCACACACGTTCATACACCAGAGCAACATTCACACACGTTCATACACTAGAGCAACATTCACACACGTTCATACACCAGAGCAACATTCACACACATTCATACACCAGAGCAACAATCACACACATTCATACACCAGAGCAACATTCACACACGTTCATACACCAGAGAAACAATCACACACGTTCATACACCAGTGCAACATTCACACACATTCATACACCAGAGCAACATTCACACACATTCATACACCAGAGCAACATTCACACACGTTCATACACCAGAACAACATTCACACACGTTCATACACCAGAGCAACATTCACACACGTTCATACACCAGAGCAATATTGTCACACATTCATACACCAGAGCAACATTCTCACACATTCATACACCAGAGCAACATTCACACACGTTCATACACCAGAGCAACATTCTCACACATTCATACACCAGAGCAACATTCTCAGACATACATACACCAGAGCAACATTCACACACATTCATACACCAGAGCAACATTCACACACGTTCATACACCAGAGCAACATTCACACACGTTCATACACCAGAGAAACAATCACACACATTCATACACCAGAGCAACATTCACACACGTTCATACACCAGTGCTACGTTCACACACGTTTATACACCAGAGCAACAATCACACACGTTTATACACCAGAGCAACAATCACACACATTCATACACCAGAGCAACAATCACACACGTTCATATACCAGAGCAACATTCTTACACGTTCATACACCAGTGCCACGTTCACACACGTTTATACAGCAGAGCAACAATCACACACGTTTATACACCAGAGCAACAATCACACGTTTATACACCAGAGCAACAATCACACACATTCATACACCAGAGCAACATTCTCACACATTCATACACCAGAGCAACACTCACACACGTTCATACACCAGAGCAACATTCTTACACGTTCATACACCAGTGCCACGTTCACACACGTTCATACACCAGAGCAACATTTACACACGTTCATACACCAGAGCAACATTCACACACCTTCATACACCAGAGCAACATTCTCACACATTCATACACCAGAGCAACACTCACACACGTTCATACACCAGAGCAACATTATTACACGTTCATACACCAGTGCAACATTCTCACACATTTATACACCTGAGCAACATTCACACACATTCATACACCAGTGCAACATTGTCACACATTTATACACCAGAGCAACATTCACACACATTCATACACCAGAGCAACATTCACACACATTCATACACCAGAGCAACATTCTCACACATTCATACACCAGAGCAACATTCACACACGTTCATACACCAGAGCAACATTCACACACGTTCATACACCAAAGCAACATTCACACACATTCATACACCAGAGCAACATTCTCACACATTCATACACCAGAGCAACATTCACACACGTTCATACATCAGAGCAACATTCTCACACATTCATACACCAGAGCAACATTCACTTTCGTTCATACACCAGTGCCACGTTCACACACGTTCATACACCAGAGCACTAATCACACACGTTCATACACCAGAGCAACAATCACACACATTCATTTACCAGAGCAACATTCACACACGTTCATACACCAGAGCAACATTCTTACACGTTCATACACCAGAGCAACAATCACACACATTCATACACCAGAGCAACAATCCCACACATTCATACACCAGTGCCACGTTCACACACGTTCATACACCAGAGCAACAATCACACACGTTCATACACCAGAGCAACAATCACACACATTCATACACCAGAGCAACATTGTCACACATTCATACACCAGAGCAACATTCTCACACATTCATACACCAGAGCAACATTCACACACGTTCATACACCAGAGCAACATTCTCACACATTCATACACCAGAGCAACATTCTCAGACATACATACACCAGAGCAACATTCACACACATTCATACACCAGAGCAACATTCACACACGTTCATACACCAGAGCAACATTCACACACGTTCATACACCAGAGAAACAATCACACACATTCATACACCAGAGCAACATTCACACACGTTCATACACCAGTGCTACGTTCACACACGTTTATACACCAGAGCAACAATCACACACGTTTATACACCAGAGCAACAATCACACACATTCATACACCAGAGCAACAATCACACACGTTCATATACCAGAGCAACATTCTTGCGTTCATACACCAGTGCCACGTTCACACACGTTTATACAGCAGAGCAACAATCACACACGTTTATACACCAGAGCAACAATCACACGTTTATACACCAGAGCAACAATCACACACATTCATACACCAGAGCAACATTCTCACACATTCATACACCAGAGCAACACTCACACACGTTCATACACCAGAGCAACATTCTTACACGTTCATACACCAGTGCCACGTTCACACACGTTCATACACCAGAGCAACATTTACACACGTTCATACACCAGAGCAACATTCACACACCTTCATACACCAGAGCAACATTCTCACACATTCATACACCAGAGCAACACTCACACACGTTCATACACCAGAGCAACATTATTACACGTTCATACACCAGTGCAACATTCTCACACATTTATACACCTGAGCAACATTCACACACATTCATACACCAGTGCAACATTGTCACACATTTATACACCAGAGCAACATTCACACACATTCATACACCAGAGCAACATTCACACACATTCATACACCAGAGCAACATTCTCACACATTCATACACCAGAGCAACATTCACACACGTTCATACACCAGAGCAACATTCACACACGTTCATACACCAAAGCAACATTCACACACATTCATACACCAGAGCAACATTCTCACACATTCATACACCAGAGCAACAATCACACACATTCATTTACCAGAGCAACATTCACACACGTTCATACACCAGAGCAACATTCTTACACGTTCATACACCAGAGCAACAATCACACACATTCATACACCAGAGCAACAATCACACACATTCATACACCAGTGCCACGTTCACACACGTTCATACACCAGAGCAACAATCACACACGTTCATACACCAGAGCAACAATCACACACATTCATACACCAGAGCAACAATCACACACATTCATACACCAGAGCAACAATCACACACGTTCATACACCAGAGCAACAATCACACACATTCATACACCAGAGCAACATTCTTACACGTTCATACACCAGAGCAACATTCACACACATTCATACACCAGAGTAACATTAACACACGTTCATACACCAGTACAACATTCACACACGTTCATACACCAGAGCAACATTCACACACATTCATACACCAGAGCAACATTCACACACTTTCATACACCGGAGCAACATTCACACATATTCATACACCAGAGCAACATTCACACACGTTCATACACCAGTACAACATTCACACACGTTCATACACCAGAGCAACATTCACACACATTCATACACCAGAGCAACATTCACACACATTCATACACCAGAGCAACACTCACACACGTTCATACACCAGAGCAACATTCTTACACGTTCATACACCAGTGCCACGTTCACACACGTTCATACACCAGAGCAACATTTACACACGTTCATACACCAGAGCAACATTCACACACCTTCATACACCAGAGCAACATTCTCACACATTCATACACCAGAGCAACACTCACGCGTTCATACACCAGAGCAACATTATTACACGTTCATACACCAGTGCAACATTCTCACACATTTATACACCTGAGCAACATTCACACACATTCATACACCAGAGCAACATTCACACACATTCATACACCAGAGCAACATTCACACACTTTCATACACCAGAGCAACATTCTTACACGTTCATACACCAGAGCAACATTCACACACGTTCATACACCAGAGCAACATTCACACACATTCATACACCAGAGCAACATTCACACATTCATACACCAGAGCAACATTCACACACATTCATACACCAGAGCAACATTAACACACGTTCATACACCAGTGCAACATTCACACACATTCATACACCAGAGCAACATTCACACATTCATACACCAGAGCAACATTCACACACGTTCATACACCAGAGCAACATTCACACGTTCATACACCAGAGCAACATTCACACACATTCATACACCAGAGCAACATTCACACACATTCATACACCAGAGCAACATTCACACACATTCATACACCAGAGCAACATTAACACACGTTCATACACCAGTGCAACATTCACACACGTTCATACACCAGAGCAACATTCACACACATTCATACACCAGAGCAACATTCACACACTTTCATACACCGGAGCAACATTCACACATATTCATACACCAGAGCAACATTCACACTTCATACACCAGAGCAACATTCACACGTTCATACACCAGAGCAACATTCACACACTTTCATACACCGGAGCAACATTCACACACATTCATACACCAGAGCAACATTCACACACTTCATACACCAGAGCAACATTCACACACTTTCATACACCAGAGCAACATTCACACACTTTCATACACCAGAGCAACATTCACACACGTTCATACACCAGAGCAACATTCACACACTTCATACACCAGAGCAACATTCACACACTTTCATACACCGGAGCAACATTCACACATATTCATACACCAGAGCAACATTCACACACTTTCATACACCAGAGCAACATTCACACATTCATACACCAGAGCAACATTCACACACTTTCATACACCGGAGCAACATTCACACATATTCATACACCAGAGCAACATTCACACACTTTCATACACCAGAGCAACATTCACACATTCATACACCAGAGCAACATTCACACACTTTCATACACCAGAGCAACATTCACACACATTCATACACCAGAGCAACATTCACACACTTTCATACACCAGAGCAACATTCACACACATTCATACACCAGAGCAACATTCACACACTTTCATACACCAGAGCAACATTCACACACACGTTCATACACCAGAGCAACATTCACACACTTCATACACCAGAGCAACATTCACACACTTTCATACACCAGAGCAACATTCACACACATTCATACACCAGAGCAACATTCACACACATTCATACACCAGAGCAACATTCACACACGTTCATACACCAGAGCAACATTCACACGTTCATACACCAGAGCAACATTCACACACATTCATACACCAGAGCAACATTCACACACATTCATACACCAGAGTAACATTCACACACATTCATACACCAGTGCAACATTCACACACATTCATACACCAGAGCAACATTCACACACATTCATACACCAGAGTAACATTAACACACGTTCATACACCAGTGCAACATTCACACACATTCATACACCAGAGCAACATTCACACACATTCATACACCAGAGCAACATTCACACACGTTCATACACCAGAGCAACATTCACACACGTTCATACACCAGAGCAACATTCACACACATTCATACACCAGAGCAACATTCACACACATTCATACACCAGTGCAACATTCACACACGTTCATACACCAGAGCAACATTCACACACATTCATACACCAGAGCAACATTCACACACTTTCATACACCGGAGCAACATTCACACATATTCATACACCAGAGCAACATTCACACACTTCATACACCAGAGCAACATTCACACACGTTCATACACCAGAGCAACATTCACACACTTTCATACACCGGAGCAACATTCACACACATTCATACACCAGAGCAACATTCACACTTCATACACCAGAGCAACATTCACACACTTTCATACACCAGAGCAACATTCACACACTTTCATACACCAGAGCAACATTCACACACGTTCATACACCAGAGCAACATTCACACACTTCATACACCAGAGCAACACTCACACACTTTCATACACCGGAGCAACATTCACACATATTCATACACCAGAGCAACATTCACACACTTTCATACACCGGAGCAACATTCACACACATTCATACACCAGAGCAACATTCACACACTTTCATACACCGGAGCAACATTCACACATATTCATACACCAGAGCAACATTCTTGCACGTTCATACACCAGTACAACATTCACACACGTTCATACACCAGAGCAACATTCTCACACATTCATACACCAGAGTAACATTAAGACACGTTCATACACCAGAGCAACATTCACACACGTTCATACACCAGAGCAACATTAAGACACGTTCATACACCAGAGCAACATTCACACACGTTCATACACCAGAGCAACAATCACACACATTCATACACCAGAGCAACATTCACACACATTCATACACCAGAGCAACATTCTCACACATTCATACACCAGAGCAACACTCACACACGTTTATACACCAGAGCAACATTCACACACGTTCATACACCAGAGCAACATTCTTACACGTTCATACACCAGAGCAACATTCACACACGTTCATACACCAGAGCAACAATCACACACATTCATACACCAGAGCAACATTCACACACATTCATACACCAGAGCAACATTCACAGACATTCATACACCAGAGCAACAATCTTACATGTTCATACACCAGTGCCACGTTCACACACATTCATACACCAGAGCAACAATCACACTCATTCATACAACAGAGCAACAATCACACACATTCATACACCAGAGCAACATTCTTACACGTTCATACACCAGTGCCACGTTCACACACGTTCATACACCAGAGCAACATTCACACACATTCATACACCAGAGCAACATTCACACACGTTCATACACCAGTGCAACATTCTCACACATTCATACAACAGAGCAACATTCACACACATTCATACACCAGAGCAACATTCTCACACATTCATACACCAGAGCAAAATTCACACACGTTCATACACCAGAGCAACATTCTTACACGTTCATACACTAGTGCCACGTTCACACACGTTCATACACCAGAGCAACATTCTCACACATTCATACACCAGATTAACATTCACACACGTTCATACACCAGTGCAACATTCTCACACATTCATACACCAGAGCAACATTCACACACATTCATACACCAGAGCAACATTCTTACACGTTCATACACCAGTGCCACGTTCACACACGTTCATACACCAGAGCAACAATCACACACATTCATACACCAGAGCAACACTCACACACATTCATACACCAGAGCAACATTCACACACGTTCATACACCAGAGCAACATTCACACACGTTCATACACCAGAGTAACATTAACACACATTCATACACCAGAGCAACATTCACACACGTTCATACACCAGAGCAACAATCACACACATTCATACACCAGAGCAACATTCACACACATTCATACACAAGAGCAACAATCACACACATTCATACACCAGAGCAACATTCACACACGTTCATACACCAGTGCCACGTTCACACACGTTCATACACCAGTGCCACGTTCACACACGTTCATACACCAGAGCAACAATCACACACATTCATCCACCAGAGCAACTTTCTTACACGTTCATACACCAGAGCAACAATCACACACATTCATACACCAGAGCAACAATCACACACGTTCATACACCAGAGAAACATTCACACACATTCATACACCAGAGCAACACTCACACACGTTCATACACCAGAGCAACATTCTTACACGTTCATACCCCAGTGCCACGTTCACACACGTTCATACACCAGAGCAACAATCACACACGTTCATACACCAGAGCAACAATCACACACATTCATACACCAGAGCAACAATCACACACATTCATACACCAGAGCAACACTCACACGTTCATACACCAGAGCAACATTCTTAGCGTTCATACACCAGTGCCACGCGTTCACACACGTTCATACACCAGAGCAACAATCACACACATTCATACACCAGAGCAACACTCACACACGTTCATACATCAAAGCAACATTCTTACACGTTCATACACCAGAGCAACACTCACACGTTCATACACCAGAGCAACATTCTTACACGTTCATACACAGAGCAACAATCACACACGCGTTCATACACCAGAGCAACAATCACACACATTCATACACCAGAGCAACAATCACACACGCGTTCATACACCAGAGCAATCACACACGTTCATACACCAGAGCAACAATCACACATTCATACACCAGAGCAACACTCACACACGTTCATACACCAGAGCAACATTCTTACCGTTCATACACCAGTGCCACGTTTACACGTTCATACACCAGAGCAACAATCACACACATTCATACACCAGAGCAACACTCACACACGTTCATACACCAAAGCAACATTCTTACACGTTCATACACCAGAGCAACACTCACACACGTTCATACACCAGAGCAACATTCTTACACGTTCATACACAAGAGCAACAATCACACACGTTCATACACCAGAGCAACAATCACACACATTCATACACCAAAGCAACATTCTTACACGTTCATACACCAGAGCAACACTCACACACGTTCATACACCAGAGCAACATTCTTACACGTTCATACACAAGAGCAACAATCACACACATTCATACACCAGAGCAGCAATCACACACGTTCATACACCAGTGCCACATTCACACACGTTCATACACCAGAGCAACAATCACACACGTTCATACACCAGAGCAACAATCACACACATTTATACACCAGAGCAACATTCACACACGTTCAAACACCAGAGCAACAATCACACACGTTCATACACCAGAGCAACAATCACACACATTCATACACCAGAGCAACAATCACACACTTTCATACACCAGAGCAACAATCACACGCTCATACACCAGAGCAACACTCACACACGTTCATACACCAGAGCAACAATCACACACGTTCATACACCAGAGCAACAATCACACACATTCATCCACCAGAGCAACTTTCTTACACGTTCATACACCAGAGCAACAATCACACACATTCATACACCAGAGCAACAATCACACACGTTCATACACCAGAGAAACATTCACACACGTTCATACCCCAGTGCCACGTTCACACACATTCATACACCAGAGCAACAATCACACGTTCATACACCAGAGCAACAATCACACACATTCATACACCAGAGCAACACTCACACACGTTCATACACCAGAGCAACATTCTTACACGTTCATACACCAGTGCCACGTTCACACACGTTCATACACCAGAGCAACAATCACACACATTCATACACCAGAGCAACACTCACACACGTTCATACATCAAAGCAACATTCTTACACTCATACACCAGAGCAACACTCACACGTTCATACACCAGAGCAACATTCTTACACGTTCATACACAAGAGCAACAATCACACACGTTCATACACCAGTGCAACAATCACACACATTCATACACCAGAGCAACAATCACACACGTTCATACACCAGAGCAACAATCACACACGTTCATACACCAGAGCAACAATCACACACATTCATACACCAGAGCAACACTCACACACGTTCATACACCAGAGCAACATTCTTACACGTTCATACACCAGTGCCACGTTCACACGTTCATACACCAGAGCAACAATCACACACATTCATACACCAGAGCAACACTCACACACGTTCATACACCAAAGCAACATTCTTACACGTTCATACACCAGAGCAACACTCACACACGTTCATACACCAGAGCAACATTCTTACACGTTCATACACAAGAGCAACAATCACACACGTTCATACACCAGAGCAACAATCACACACATTCATACACCAAAGCAACATTCTTACACGCTCATACACCAGAGCAACACTCACACGCGTTCATACACCAGAGCAACATTCTTACACGTTCATACACAAGAGCAACAATCACACACATTCATACACCGGAGCAACAATCACACACGTTCATACACCAGTGCCACATTCACACACGTTCATACACCAGAGCAACAATCACACACGTTCATACACCAGAGCAACAATCACACACATTTATACACCAGAGCAACATTCACACACGTTCATACACCAGAGCAACAATCACACACGTTCATACACCAGAGCAACAATCACACACATTCATACACCAGAGCAACAATCACACACTTTCATACACCAGAGCAACAATCACACACGTTCATACACCAGAGCAACACTCACACACGTTCATACACCAGAGCAACAATCACACACGTTCATACACCAGAGCAACAATCACACACTTTCATACACCAGAGCAACAATCACAGACATTCATACACCAGAGCAACACTCACACACGTTCATACACCAGAGCAACAATCACACACGTTCATACACCAGAGCAAAAATCACACACATTCATACACCAGATCAACAATCACACACATTCATACACCAGAGCAACATTCTTACACGTTCATACACCAGTTTAAGTTGAGTGTTAGTTCAGAGTTCTCAAAAAATTCTCAATGGTCACTATAATTAATGTCATATTTTTACAAAAAAATAAAAAAACTCAAGAAGGTTGTGGGTTTAAACCATGGCCTTTCTTTGAAGAGTCTGCATGTCCTCTTGTTGTTACCAATGTAGGTGGGTTCTCTCTGGGTAATTGGCAAATCTAAAGTGTCCCTAGTGATTGAATGTGAGAGTTAATTGTTGTCTGTCACTGTCTATGTCTAGTGTCAGCCTGCAACTAACTGGCAGAGTGTACACCGCCTAAGGCCCAAAGCTGCTGGGATAGGCTTCAGTCACCCGCGACCCCTAACGGAACAAAACAGTAGAAAATGCATGAATGGATGAAAAAAGAATTAAAAGAGGGCACAGTCACTTTTTTATATGACACATGTACATGTGTCTCGTGGACATAAACATGGAACCATAAAAACATTTGTTCATTTCTCAACTGCTCAACCTGTTAACATAATTAAATATACTAGTTTTGTTTTACACATTGCAATCTGCTGTATGGTCCCACTTTTGGATGGCTGTTGTTTTTTTATTTTTTATTTTAAACATATTATCTTCTAGTATATAATTTAAAAAAGAAAAAAAATGCTTTTGCCGTGGTTATTTTAGCAGTTTTTACTTATGTGCGTTTAGTGTGTCCTTTCTGTGTTTCAGCTCAATGGCAGCAGTCAGCTAAAAGTGCCCAGCCATTACATATCCTCTCAAATGCTCATCCCACCAGCACCAACACCATCGCTGGCTCCGCCTCCATCTTCTCTTCCCCGCCCAGCACTACCTGCAGAGTCCAAAGCCACATCCGCCACATCTGAGGGGGGCGCTAACTCCCCCACATCACCCAGTAAGTGCAAACCCTCCCCTTTATTCATACTTTATTGTTAATTGTTTTATCTGAGCTTGGTGCTGCTGCCCTGTGGTAATGACATTAAGATGTAGCATAAATAGTGACTCAGGCCTAGTCCACATGGACACGGGTATTTTTATAACCAGAGTTTTTCCTCCTGCGTCAAGCGCTGTCAAGAGCATGCCACACCAACAGGCGGCGATATCACCCTAATCGTAAAGGCATGTTGGCCAATCAGACCAGCGGATAACGGCGCACACTCTGACGTCGCAAGGTTTTACTGTTACAACAATGCTGCAACCGGCGTTTCTGAAAATCCTCACCCTGGCAGGGGTTTTCAAAAATGTTCGGTTTCAGTGACCTGATACTGCGTTTCCGTGTGGACGAACGGCCGAACCGTGTGAAAAAAGTCACGGTTATAAAAATACCCGTGTCCGTGTGGACTAGGCCTTAGTTGCTTCCTCTCCTGTCAGCTCATACCCAAATTGACATTTTTCAACATTTTGCTTTAAATTTGCTTTATAATTTATTTAAACTTAGTTTTTGTATTCATATACTCATACTCTAAATCAAGTATGTGGACACCTTGAATAAAAATGATTACATATTTTCTAATCATACATATATTTGTGTATGCACTGTATGTCATTAGCCCTCATTTATCAAATCTGTGCAGCCAGAAAACTCTACTCAAACTTTGCAGCAGCAAGATTGAGAAAAAATAATATATATATATTTTTTTATCTGGAGTTCCTCATTAGGAAAATCTTATTGTTAATAATAGAAACCGGTATCATAACACAAACAACTTAAATATAAACTGTATGTTCATGTATGCCATGCTTTGATGAGATCACCAATTTCTATGGTTGCCTTTAGGTCTTCTTTGACATAGAATAGTAAATAATTATTTATAATTGTAGCTTTACATGATTTTGTTACTCCAATCACCAGATTAATGGAAGTTAAAAAAAAAATAAGATGATGAGTGCTGCTGTTCTCTGAGTCAGGGTCAGATCAGAACTGACGTTGACAGAGACAAGTTAGAACCAGGGTTTGAACCGGTTTAGTTTGTCTAATACTCAGCCCTCCAACTTTCAGATTGCATGTATAATGTTTTGTGAGTGTTAATTGTCATTTTTCTCACAGCTTCAACACTCATATCAACTACTACTATCAACTTTTTTCACTCCTGTAAAGATATGGGCTCAGTTTAGAAGGGTCTTTGTGACCAAGTACAAAGTATAATAACATATGTACAAATTTACATTTCCTTTTGCCATTCTCCAACTTTGTACAACAAATTTAGAAAAAGGACGTAAGCCGTTTAAACAGAGACAATTTCATTTCAAAATAAAAGCTTTGGGCTAAATGATTAGCGCCACACAAAATATAATTACAACAAATAAATGATCAGCTGACCAAGAATATTATTTCTTTCATATTTCTATGGTAAATGGTAAATGGTGTGCATTTATATTTCTATTCTCTGACATTTCACCAGTTCTGACATGACAGCTCTGTTGTAGGCTATATTTAATGGTAGAAATCTGGTAGTCAATTTCCTGAAGCTATCTGATGGGTCACTTTTATTTTTACGTTAGACCTTCACGCCTTCACTCATTCATTTTCTTTCACTTGGTCTCGTTTGGGGTCACGGGTGATTGGAGCCTATCCCAGCAGCTTTGGGCCTTAGGCAGGGTACACCCCGGACAATGGCCAGTTAGTTGCCAGGCTGACGCTTAGAGACAAACACTGACAGACAGCCATTTACTCTCACGTTCATTCACTAGGGACACTAACTTGTCTTTGGGCGGTAGGAGGAAGCCGGAGTACCAATACCAATATTGTTTGATAACCTAGTCAACAGTGATCCATGTTTCTACATAAAGTCAATCAAATCAAAAGTTCACAAACCTATGTAAAAATTAAAGATTCGCACAAACTGTTTTCAGGGTGTGTGCAATCATTGTGGGGGCAGGCACAAACATTAACATAGTTATACATAGTCTAATTATGAAATACAATTAGCTTACAATCACGTAAAGTTAGTAGTTACAATAAATCTGTCTGGTAAGGGGTTAGCTTCTTGCCAGAGCAAAACATTCTTTACCTACAAATTTATGTCATTAATATTTACCTCAAATGCCTTAAAAACCCTGCGTCTGGTTTCTGTTTCAACACGGATCCACCACAAAAGAAGTCAAAAAGGTTAAATCATTACAAAACCGAATATTACATGGACCGGAAGTCAATACACAATAGTCAAGGTGGTGGGTTCTTGTTGTCGAGGTGGCCGCCTTGAGAGTCTTGTGGGAAACAGCAACAAAAAGTGACGCATCAAATGGCTTCAGGAAACTGACCAGATTTCTATCATTAAAAAGAACAGTCATGTCACAACTGGTGAAATGTCAGAGAATAGAAATACGAAAGAAATAAGATTCCTGGTCAGCCGAACATATATTTGTTATAATTATATTTTGTGTAATGGTAACCTGGTAGCTATAGTCTAAAAAGCTAATTGTTTAGCCCAAAGTTTCTATGTTAAAAAGAAGTGGTCTTTTTAACTTTGTACAACTTTGTTGGTACTTGGAAATATCCTTGAAAACCATCCATCCATCCATCCATCTTCTACCGCTTATCCGGGGCCGGGTCGCGGGAAGGCAGTCTAAGCAGAGACGCCCAGACTTCCCTCTCCCCAGACACTTCCTCCAGCTCTTCCGAGGGGATACCGAGGCGTTCCCAGGCCAGCCGAGAGACATAATCCCTCCAGCGTGTTCTAGGTCTCCTCCCGGTGGGACATGCCCGAAACACCTCCCTAGGAAAGCGTCCAGGAGGCATCCGAAACAGATGCCCGAGCCACCTCAGCTGGCTCCTCTCGATGTAGAGGAGCAGTGGATCTACTTTGAGCTCCTCCCGATTGACCGAGCTCCTCCCCCTATCTCTAAGGGAGCGCCCCGCCACTCTGCGGAGAAAGCTCATTTCAGCCGCCTGTATCCGGGATCTTGTTCTTTCGGTCATGACCCAAAGCTCATGACCATAGGTGAGAGTAGGAACGTAGATTGGTAATCCGTAAATCGAGAGCTTTGCCTTACAGCTCAGCTCCTTCTTCACCACGACAGAGCGGTACATCGACCGCATCACTGCAGAAGCTGCACCGATCCGTCTGTCAATCTCACGTTCCCTCCTTCCCTCACTCGTGAACAAAACCCCCAAGATACTTGAACTCCTCCACTTGAGGCAGGATCTCTCCACCAACCTGAAGGGGGCAAGCCACCCTTTTCCGACTGAGAACCATGGTCTCAGACTTGGAGGTGCTGATCCTCATCCCAGCCGCTTCACACTCGGCTGCAAACCGTCCCAGTGCACACTGAAGGTCCTGGCTTGATGGAGCCAACAGGACAACATTATCTGCAAAAAGCAGAGACGAGATCCTGTGGTCCCCAAACCAGACTCCCTCCGGCCCCTGGCTGCGCCTAGAAATCCTGTCCATAAAGATAAGGAACAGGACCGGTGACAAAGGGCAGCCCTGCCGGGGTCCAACATGCACCGGGAACAGGTCTGACTTACTGCCGGCAATGCGAACCAAGCTCCTGCTCCGGTCGTACAGGGACCGGACAGCCCTCAGCAAAGGGCCCCGGACCCCATACTCCCAGAGCACCCTCCACAGGGCGCCACGAGGGACACAGTTGAATGCCTTCTCCAGATCCACAAAACACATGTGGACTGGTTGGGCAAACTCCCATAAACCCTCCCCTGGAGAGGGTATAGAGCTGGTCCAGTGTTCCACGACCGGGACGAAAACCACATTGTTCCTCCTGAATCTGAGGTTCAACTATCGGCTGCATTCTCCTCTCCAGCACCCTGGAGAGGGTATAGAGCTGGTCCAGTGTTCCACGACCGGGACGAAAACCACATTGTTCCTCCTGAATCCGAGGTTCAACTATCGGCTGCATTCTCCTCTCCAGTACCCTGGCATAGACTTTCCCGGTGGAGGCTGAGGAGTGTGATCCCTCTGTAGTTGGAACACACCCTCCGGTCCCTCTTCTTGAAAAGAGGGACCACCACCCCGGTCTGCCAGTCCAGAGGTGCTGTCCCCGACCGCCACGCGATGTTGTAGAGGTGTGTCAACCAAGACAGCCCTACAACATCCAGAGACTTGAGGTACTCTGGGCGTATCTCATCCACCCCCGGTGCCTTTCCACCGAGGAACTTCCCAACTACCTCAGTGACCTGGGTGATGGACGAGTCCACCTCCGAGCCCTCGGTCTCTGCCCCCTCAGTGGAAGACGTGTCGGTGAGGTTGAGGAGATCCTCGAAGTATTCCTTCCACCGTTCAACAATATCCCCAGTTGAAGTCAGCAGATTCCCACCTCCACTGTAAACAGTGTTGGTAGGGCACTGCTTCCCCCTCCTGAGGCGCCTCCTGAGGTTTGCCAGAATTTCTTCGAGGCCGACTGATAGTCCTTTTCCATGGCCTCACCGAACTCCTCCCAGACCCGAGTTTTAGCCTCCGCGACCACCCGGGCTGCAGTCCGCTTGGCCTGCCGGTACCTATCAGCTGCCTCAGGAGTCCCACGGGCCAACCAGGCTCGGTAGGTCTCCTTCTTCAGCTTGACAGCATCCCTTACTTCCAGTGTCCACCACGAGGTGGAGAACATGGTCCACTCGGACTCAATGTCTCCAACCTCCCTCGGGATCTGGTCAAAGCTCTGCCGGAGTTGGGAGTTAAAGATCTTTCTGACAGGGGGCTCTGCCAAACGTTCCCAACAGACCCTCACAGTACGTTTGGGCCTGCCGAGTCTGTCCAGCTTTCTCCCCCGCCATCGGATCCAATTCAGCTCCAGGTGATGATCAGTTGACAGCTCCGCCCCTCTCTTCACCCGAGTGTCCAAGACATACGGCCGGAGGTCAGATGAAACAACTACAAAGTCGATCATCGATCTCTGGCCTAGGGTGTCCTGGTGCCACGTGCACTGATGGACACCCTTATGCTTGAACATGGTGTTCGTTATGGACAAACTCTTGCTAGCACAGAAGTCCAAAACAGAACACCGCTCGGGTTCAGATTTGGGGGGCTGTTCCTCCCAATCACGCCCCTCCAGGTGTCACTGTCGCTGCCCACGTAGTGTTGAAGTCCCCCAGTAGAACGACGGAGTCCCCGGTCGGAGCACTTTCCAGCACCCCTCCCAGAGACTCCAAGAAGGCCGTGTACTCTGCACTGCCATTTGGCCCGTAAACACAAACAACAGTGAGAGACCTATCCCCAACCCGAAGGTGCAGGGAAGCGACCCTCTCGTTCACCGGGGTGAACTCCAACACATGGAGTCCAGCCTCTCTAGAGGATTTGGGTTCCAGAGCCCAAGCTGTACGTGGAGGTGAGCCCGACTATCTCTAGTCGGTATCTCTCAACCTCCCACACAAGCTCAGGATCCGTCCCCGCCAGCGAGGTGACATTCCATGTCCCTAGCGCCAAATTCCGTGTCCGGGGATTGGGTCGTCGAGGTCTTCGCCTTCGACTGCCACCCAATCCACTTTGCACCGGCCCCTAACGGTTCCTCACAGGTGGTGGGCCCACGGGAAGTCGGCCCCACGTCCCTCCTTCAGGCTGAGCCCGGCCGGGCCCCGTGGGGAAAGACCCGGCCACCAGACGCTCGCATTCGAGCCCCAACCCCGGGCCTGGCTCCAGGGTGGGGCCCCGGTTGCTCCATACCGGGCGACGTCACGGTCCTTGATATTGTCCTATCCATAAGGGGGTTTCCTCGAAAACAAGCATTTTTATTTGTAAACTTGTACCTACATAAATTAATTTTACTTTGTACACAGACCTCTTTGGTCATCATTATCTGTCATTGGTGCTGGCTTTTGGCAGTCTGAGTCATCATTCGTTTTATAGATCTACTCTCTGATAACAACATGGCATCATTCACACAGTTGAAAGAAAAAAGACCTCCCTAAATCCATTACCTTCAGATAAGGCACTTTAAGCATAGGCCCACAGGGATGTGTTCTGTCACCTGTCACCTTTTTAGTTAATGTTTTTAACATAAATAATACACAACTTAAATTGTTTAAATATGCAGATGACAGATGCAGATGGCTTTTTTTGGTCTCTTGCAACAAACTAAACCTGCAGCCGAGGCGGTCTATGTAGGCCACACTAAGGCCCTTCAAAGCTGGTT
Organism: Perccottus glenii; assembly: GCA_024416835.2. Classification (NCBI taxonomy): domain Eukaryota; kingdom Metazoa; phylum Chordata; class Actinopteri; order Gobiiformes; family Odontobutidae; genus Perccottus; species Perccottus glenii. The sequence goes on along the minus strand of CM044559.2, from coordinate 787,626 downwards.
TAATATCAGTTCAAAATAATAAGAGCAAAACCAAGGAACTTTTCATACACTCAACAAAAATATGCAAATACAACAATCAGTAGTTTTAAATACTCAACTCAACTTCTCTAAGAACACTAAGTGAATTAAAAAAAAAATGCTCTCAGCATCTGTTCTTTCTGAGGAAGCTCAGTAGCTTCAGGGTCAGCCCACATATTTTAGACGTAGTCTATAAATCAATAGTCAGTTTTTTGCACTTGCCCTCTGGTCAGCGTTATAGAGTCCCACTGGCAACTAAAGTTTTCTTTAAAAAGTTGTTTGTTCCATGTGCAGTGGATATTTTGAACACAGCATGAATTAATTTGGACCATGCCACCCTTCAGAAATGAACTGTATTTTTAGTATGTGTTTTAGATTATTTATGTATTTATGAGTGACTGTGTTTTATGTTGTATGTTTGTCTTTGATCTGTCTTATGTACTGGTGAGCCAAAGGAAAATTTCCACTTTAATGGACAGTAAATTAAAGTTAAAAATACATTTATATAAAAGGTCTTATAACGATAATCTATAATAACTACATCATGTTGGACCTTATGAGCTTCTTGGTGGATAAACTGGCTAACTGATCTCTCTGTGCCACTGGTCACATTTCACAAGCTAGTCAGGCAATTCTGCTCAGGTCGAAGGATGTTGGCAAGACTTCCGTAAAGAAATAGGGAGCAAAACGGACACTGACTTTGCCATTTTGCTCCTCCTTATTTGAAAGTTTCAAATAACTTATTTCTGTCTTTTGAACTTTTTTAGTGGTATTAGAGACACACGGTTTGCTAAATTCCATAGCGTTATGACCAATGGCTTGAAGCTAATCACCACATAATGCCTTTGACTTCTCTTTGTAACTCTAGAAAATCTCTGTAACAAAGATACACATTTGTAAAATGTCAGCGCTCTTGTCTCGGTCTCTAATGTAACTTGAGCCGTTTACTCACACACTTTACTACCAACAGTACAGTCGAGTATAATACAAGTGAGGTTTTACACCAGACAAAGCATATAAAATAAGTGGAGCAATGCAATGGACCATAGAAGAGCGGTATTAGTACAAAATATGCTAATTTTACCTACCGTACTGATATGTTCTTCACTTCTTTCTTTCTTTCAAATTTGCTGGCTTGTGTGTCTCCGCTTGTAAACTATGTGGGCAAACATGTGGCTGCGACAACTTTATGAGAGTTTGTGGCGGGATCTGCGCCCCTAGTGGCTAAGAGTTACATAGTGTCACTTTAACTGAGCTTTTGTTTGTAATTCGAGCTCAGAAGTATCTTTGCATATTTGGGGCCGTCATGATTTATCAGCAGCCCGCCCTGCATATGCTGTGAATGTGGACTCATGATAAATGAAGGCAAGTGTGTATAAACGTTATTTATCCAAAATGTTCCTGGTGGTAAATCACATTATCAACATCAAAATTATGAACACTTGACAACACACAACCTTCAAATGGTCCTACAGCTTAAAATAAAAACTACTGTGAGCCAAGTAGTCTTTTTCTGGTGCATTCACATAAATAATCCAATATAAACCAAAGGTCTGTGTAATACTTCAATGTGAGGGCCTAATATTCCCATTTTTTAAGGTGTTGACCATGTTTGATCTGACAGTTTTTATTGTTTGGCATTGTTTTTGTATCTTGGACTGTTGTTGTTAACTTTGTCCTCTGACCTTATGACCCTCAGCCTACTCGGCCCCTGGAACCCCTCCTGTCAGTCGGCCCTCTTTTGTAGGTGTCAGCCCTCAGGACACTGGTGGTGTCTACCAGGCTCAGGTCAGTGCAGAGTTGTGATGTATACTTGGATTCTGCTGTAAATTAACTCATGTTAAACATTGTTTTGTTACTAATTGTTACCTTGACAGTTAATTTCGATAGCCATTCATTTAATCTTAATCTTTCACTTGTCTGGGTTACGGGGGCGGCAGACTGCCCTCTCCCAGGACACCTCCTCCAGCATTCCATTGAGGCAATCCCACGTAAACCAAGAGACTTAGTCCAATGTGTCCTAGGCCTTCCCGAGGGCCTCCTCCTGGTAGGACATGCCCAGAGAACCTCCCCAAGGATGGTCCAAAAAGTATCCAAAACAAAAACCCAAGTCATGTCAGAGACACCCTTTAGCTTAAAGATGGTGTATGTGGGACTAGCACAAAAGTTCGATAACAGAACACCACTCAATCAGAGCCGTTCCTCTAAATCATGCCTCTCCGGGTGTCATTGTTGATTACTATTACTAATCCAGTGGTTAAACATTCCATAAACACATTGGGCCATATCTTCCCAATCAAAATCCAGATATAAAAAGACAGGACTTGAGCTGGAGCAGGTATTAAGAGGAGGACTTGAGCTTGGCCAGGTATAAAGAGACCGGACTTCAGCTGGAGCAGGTATAAAGAGACAAGACTTGAGCTGGAGCAGATATAAAGAAGCAGGACTTTAGCTGGCGCAGGTATTAAGAGGAGGACTTGGGCTGGAGCAGCTATAAAGAGACAGGACTTTAGTGGGTGCATGTATAAAGAGACAGTACTTTTGCTGGAGCAGTTTTAAAGAGGCAGGGCCTAAGCTAGCGCAGATATAAAGAAGTAGGACATAAGCTGGCGCAGATGTAAAGAGGCAGGTATAAAGAGGCATGACTTGAGCTGGAGCAGGTATAAAGAGACAGGACTTGAGATGGTGCTGGTATAAAGAGACAGAACATCAGCTTGAGCAGGTATAAAGAGACAGGACTTAAGCTGGCACAGGTATAAAGAAGCATGACTTGAGCTGGAGCAGGTTTAAAGAGGCAGGGCCTGAGCCGGATGCAGATATAAAGAAGTAGGACATAAGCTGGCACAGGTATAAAGAGACAGGTTTTAAGCTGGCGCGGTTGTAAAGATGCAGGACCTGAGCTGGCGCTGATATAAAGAGGCAGGACTTGAGTGGAGGAGTTCAAATATCTTAGGGTCTTGTTCACGAGTGAGGGAAGGAGGGAACGTGAGACAGACGGATCGGTGCAGCTTCTGCAGTGATGCAGTTGATGTACCAGTCTGTCATGGTGAAGAAGGAGCTGAGCTGTAAGGCAAAGCTCTCGATTTACCGGTCAATCTACGTTCCTACTCTCACCTATGGTCATGAGCTTTGGGTCATGACCGAAAGAACAAGATCCCGGATACAGGCGGCCGAAATGAGCTGTCTCCGGGGTGGCGGGGCGCTCCCTTAGAGATAGGGGGAGGAGCTCGGTCACTCGGGAGGAGCTCAAAGTAGATCCACTGCTCCTCCACATCGAGAGGAGCCAGCTGAGGTGGCTCGGGCATCTGTATCGGATGCCTCCTGGACGCCTCCCTATGGAGGTGTTCCGGGCATGTCCCACCAGGATGAGACCCAGGGGAAGACCTAGGACACGCTGGAGGGACTATGTCTCTCGGCTGGCCTGGAACTTCCCAGGTTTGCCCCCGGAAGAGCTGGAGGAAGTGTCTGGGGAAAGGGAAGTCTGGACGTCTCTGCTTAGACTGCTGCCTCCGTGACCCGGCCCCAGATAATCGGTAGAAAATGGATGGATGGACTTTAGCTGGCCCAGCTATAAAAAGGGAGGACTTCAGCTAGAGCATGTGTAAAAAGGAAGGACATGAGCTGGAGAGGAGTTGAGCTTGCGCAGGTATAAAGAGACCGGACCTAAGCGGGTGCAGGTATAAAGACGCAGGACTTGAGGTGGCGCAGGTATAAAGAGACAGGATTTAAGCTGACACAGATGTAAAGAGCTAGGTATGAAGATACAAGATCTGAGGTGGCGCAGGTATAAAGATGCAGGACTTAAACTTGAGCAGATATAAAAAAGCAGGACTTGAGCTAGCACAAGTATAAAGAAGCAGGACTTGAGCTGGCGCAGGTATGAAGAGGAGGACTTGAACTTGCGCAGGTATAAAAATGCAGGACTTAAGCAGGCCAAGGTATTAAGAGACAGGACTTGCGCTGGAGCAGGTATAAAGAGGCATGACTTGGGTTGGAGCAGGTATAAAGAGGCAGGACTTGAGCTGGAGCAGGTATGAAGAGGAGGTGCCTGAGCTGGAGCAGGTAAAATGAGACAGGACTTGAGCTGGAGCAGGTTTAAAGAGACAGGACTTGAGCTGGAGCAGGTTTAAAGAGACAGGACTTGAGCTGGAGCAGGTTTAATGAGACAGGACTTGAGCTGGAGAAGGTATAAGGAGACAGGTCTTAAGCTGCCCAGGTATAAAGAGGCAGAGCCTGAGCTGGAGCATGTAAAAAAGAGACAGGACATGAGCTGGAGCAGGTATAAAGAGACAGGACTTGAGCTGGAGCAGGTATAAAGAGGAGGACTTGAGCTGGTGCACGTATTAATAAGCAGGACATGCGCTGGAGCAGGTATAAAGAGGCAGGACTTGAACTGGAGCAGGTATAAAGAGGCAGGACTTGAACTGGAGCAGGTATAAAGAGGCAGGACTTGAACTGGAGCAGGTATAAAGAGGCAGGACTTGAACTGGAGCAGGTATAAAGAGGAGGACTTGAACTGGCGCAGGTATAAAGAGGCAGGGCCTAAGCTGAAACATGTAAAAAAGAGACAGGACCTGAGCTGGAGCAGGTATAAAGAGACAGGACTTGCATTGGAGCAGGTATAAAGAGGAGGAGCCTGAGCTGGAGCAGGTAAAATGAGACAGGACATGAGCTGGAGAAGGTATAAAGAGACAGGATTTAAGCTGCCCAGGTATAAAGAGGCAGGACTTGAGCTGGAGCAGGTATAAAGAGACAGGACTTGAGCTGGATCAGGTATAAAGAGGCAGGACTTGAGCTGGAGCAGGTATTAAGAGGCAGGACTTGAGCTGGCACAGATGTAAAAAGGCTGAACTTGAGCTAAAGCAGGTTTTAAGAGACAGGACTTCAGATGGAGCAGGTATGAAGATGCAGGACCTTACCTGGGACAGGTATAAAGAGACAGGACTTGAGCTGTCGCAGGTAAAAAGAAGCAGGACTTTAGCTGTCGCAGGTTTAAAGAGACCGGACCTGAGCGGGTGCAGGTATAAAGAGGCAGGACTTGAGCTGGATTAGATATAAAGAGACCGGACTTGAGCGGGTGCAGGTATCAAGATGCAGGACTTCAGCTGGAGCAGTTATAAAGAGGCAGGCCTTAAGCTGGAGCAGGTATAAAGAGGCAGGACTTGAGCTGAAGAAGGTATGAAGAGCCAGGATTTATGTGTGTTTTGCTTTTAACCAATCACAGGGCTTTCCTTCAGTACAGAGCTGATTATTTTCATCATTAATTTATATTACTTTTATTATTTCTTTTTTATTTAAGTCATTGGACTGTTTTATAATGCATAACTATTCTCTTTTTTTTGTTTAATTTATTGTTAAGCCCTTATGATATGACATGACATTTCCCTGAGATTTACAACATCTCCAGGGGGAGAAAGCCCTTATTACTCTAGTGGAGACTGAGGATCCCCCAGGATGATCTTTGTTCCCATTGGTCCGTCTGGGCTTTGCCCTCTCAGCTACTCAGTTCTTAATTGGTTAGGCATATTCCAATGAAAGATACCATAGAGATCACAGAGATTACAGCAGATCATATCAAAAATCATTTACCGCAGCATAATCTCTCTATGAATTGATTTAATTGTCCGTCCGTAACATTTTTACTTTCCAATTCTTTAAATATCCTTTCAATTTGAATTTTATCCAATCTTTTTGTCAGTTGTACATTCATTAACTCATTTATTGTTTGGTTAATTATTTAGAGCCTGGTGAACAAAACAGTACATACGCCTGCAGCAGTGTTAACCATATTAAATTTGTACATTAAGAATAACTTGTTTAACAAATAACCCTCTTGATAAAACATGCCATTTTTTTACAATCTATTGAATCTAAATGTAATTCTACTGGAGATGCATGCAAAGGATAGCCTTGGGCTTGTACTGAAACTACATAATTCATCCATAATAACAGGCCCAGTCCGAACAGATGCCCCAAACCGAACAGTCCCTCTCATAACAGTCCCTAAGAGTCAACGTATAGGGGGGCAGACCAGGCGGCCATACCGGCCGCGCTTAACAGGAGGGGATCAAAGGCCAAGGGGCGGGGCAGGGACAGTGCTAGGGGCATGGGTAGGGGCCAAGGCTGCCGCAGGAGGGCGCCCTCTCCTTGGGGGCTGGGCCAGCTGAAGCGGTTCACCAATATCCACATGAGCAGGCTTGAGACAGTCTATAGCCACCCGCTCAGGCCTACCCCCATATCCACAACATAGTTCTTAGAGTGGGGTACGATGGCCGTCATGGCGGATAAAAACATACTTGGCTGACGGTAAATCCTTGGGCACATAGGGCTGGGGAAGGCCATGGTGAGACGTTGGAATAGGGACAAAGGCATCTGCAATTTTCCGGGACACGGCACGATGTGAGGCAACCGACCACGGGGCCGTGGCATCTGGAAGGAACTCCCCCGGAACGCGCAGAGGCTGGCCATACACCAGCTCGGCCGATGAGGCCTGAAGATCTTCCTTGGGGGCAGAGCGAAGGCCCAGCATGACCCATGGCAGGCGGTCAGCCCAGTTGTTGTCCATAAGGCTGGCCCCGGCGAGCGCTGTCCAAAGCTCTGATGTAAACTGCGGACCTCTGTCTGAGGAGAGGTCGGACGGTGTGCCGAAACGCGCCACCCAAGCCATAATGAATGCCTGGGCTACTTCAGCTGATGTAATGGAGGACAGGGGAAACACCTAGTGGTCCTGTCCACCATGGTGAGGAGGTAAGTATAACCACGGGAGGGGGGAAGCGGGCCCACCAGGTCCACATTAACATGATCAAAACTTCTCTCCAGCACTTTGAAGGGTGCCAAAGGGGTCTTGGTATGACGAGTCACCTTTGCGCGTTGGCACGCAACACAGGCAGCAGCCCAGGCATAACGTCCCTCTGCAGGCCTGGCCAGATGAACCAACCCCACCAGCTTGGTGGAGGCCTTCACCCCGGGGTGGGAAAGGCCGTGGATGGCGTAAAAAACCTTTCGCCACCAGCCAGCAGGTACCATGGGTTGGCCGTGTCAAACGCCACATCCTCCATGAGTTGTGCTGTGGGGGCCGTTCTGTAGGCTTGTACCTCAGAGTCCGCAGCCTGCTCCTCAGCCATGGCTGCGTAGTCGAGCCCCAAGTGGACAGACCCAGTGACCGCCCGGGAGAGGCAGTCAGCGACGAAATTGTCTTTGCCGGCCACATGCTGAATGTCAGTGGTGTATTCGGAGATGGCAGAGAGCTGACGCTGCTGTCGACCAGACCATGGCTCCGAAGACTTGGACATGGCGAACGTCAGCGGCTTGTGGTTAACGAAAGCCATGAACTGCTGGCCCTCCAACAGAAAACGCAAATGACGAGTAGCGAGGAACAGACCAAGGAGCTCCCTGTCGAAGGTGCTGTATTTCCTTTCGTTGTCACAGAGCTTCCTGCTGAAAAAAGCTAGCGGTTGCTCCGCCCACCCACTGTTCACACACAGCCCCCACGGCATAATCAGACCGTGGTAAGAATAAGGTGGGCGGAGAAGTCCTGTATGTGCGGCACAGGGTACCGATCGGGGTTGGTGGCGTTGTTCAGGCGACCGAAATCACCACAGGGACGCCAACTGCCATCAGCTTTGGTCACCATGTGCAGGGGGAAACCCACGGGCTGTTGGAGCGTCGCACAATGCCGAGGTGCTCTAAGGTGGCAAACTCCTCCCTGGCGATCGCAAGCTTGGCAGAATCGAGGCTATGGCCGTGCATAGACTGGGGGGCCCACTGTGGTGATGTAGTGCTCCACGCCATTCTTAGCCACCGCCGATGAGAGCGTGGGCATGGTGATGTAAGGGAACTCAGCCAATAGGCGTTGATACAGGTCTCCGGTGGCAAGCATATTCGACATACAAAGTGCCCCCGCCCCTCCCAGCGTGCAGGGGTACGAAGCAAAAGAAAGTGCGTCTATAAGGCGGCAGTTTGTAACATCCACCAATAGTCTGTAAGCGCAGAGGAAATCTGCCCCCAGCAGAGACGTAGACACAGCAGCCATGACGAAATCCCAGCCGAAACGCCGCCCGCCAAAACACACTTCCACATACCTCGTGCAATAAGTATGAATGGGTGTGCCGTTAGCGGCATCCATCGGGGGGCCATGCTCGCCAGCCATGGTATCCACAAGCTTCGCTGGCAGGATGATGCGCTGAGCCACAGAATCAACTAGCAGCCGTCGGCCAGACAAGGCGTCAGTGATAAATAACAGCTTGCAGTCACGGCCAACACTCATAGCTGCTAATGAGCGCCGGCCCTGGCTTTTCCCTGGGCTACAAAACTGAATGCTGGATCCGCTGCTCCCAACACAGTCAGCATCCTCTCCATTAACTCGGGCGGCTTGCTATTGCCAAGGCCATTCGGGGACAGCAGGCGGTCTGCTTTCTCCAGTTCTGACAGTTCAAAGAGGTGCAACAGGAATGTTTTAAGTGCGTCGTACTTGCCGTCAGGCGGAGGAGCCGCTAATAGTGCCATAGCCCTGGCTGTCGTCGAGGCATCCAAAGCCGCTACCACATGAAAATACTTCGTAACGTCTTGTGTTATCCCTCTCAGCTGGAACTGGGCCTCGATGTGTTGAAACCATGGAATGTGGATTGTTCTGGCAAAAGTCCGGCAATTAGATGGTGACAGCGTAGACCGCGCCGACATTAGCCGCGCCGATAGCAGCGGCGGGCGCCGCAACGGCATCATTTACACCATCGCCATTGTGTGACATAATTCAACCTTATTCAACTCGCGTCGGGGTCACCAATGTGGTATGCGTTAAGTGATGAGACAGGAGACAGAGATGCGTCGAGTCAGCTTTACTAACCATTTCAATAAACACACCAACTGTACAGCGAGCAATAAATATCACACTCTCACTAACGTTAACCCGGAACCACTAACTCGGAAAACCCGCTCCCTTAAAGGGTCCGCGTCTGGGTGAATATCTCATATAGTTTAACTTGTAGGTCGCCAAAATCTCTACAAATATGCTATGGGTGCTTCCTCAGTCCAATAATTTTATTGTGAACCATCTTGTGCATACATAGGAAACTGTCCAGCAAACATGTCTGTCGCTCGACTAACTATTATTTTAATAAACAGCAAAGCACAGCACAGAACTACCATTGCCATTAATATAAACCCTGCAATTGCTAAACATAGAATTTGAAATAGTTTTGGCCATTTCAACTGGCTTAACCATGTCATATAATCCTTTAGGAATGAATTCCATTGGTCCTAAACTGGACTCTCAGTCGCTTCAAATTTTTCAGAGCATTCGTAAGATTCCCTTTATCAGCCGTGTGCATTGGAATAACTGTACAGCATTCTCCATCTATCAACTGACAAACACCGCATCTATCATCCAACCATACAAGTTTTCAAACAATTTTGACTTTGTTGATTATACCATAAATAATTAATCCATTCGCTATTACGTGCTGCACTTCGAGAGTTAGCAGCTTGCCTTACTAGCGGTATCCATCCAAATGTTTCACCAGCAATCTGATGCTGGTTCCAAGATATGTATATATCTGAGTCCTTCTCCCTTCTGTGCTTCTGGCCTGTCTAGCACTACTTGTGTTTATTTAATTTTTTATTTTTATTTTATTATTTATTTTTCTAAATCTATCACCACTCGTAAGCATAATTGGTGCACAGATTCCATTCTAATCTTTGGGCAACGTCACCCTAACCCTGTCCATATCATCACATAACCATAACCTGTGTCCCTTTCACTAGCAGGCACACCCCATATTGCACAATAAATGTATCTGTGAGGAAGGACTGAGGACTCAAACGCTCAAAGACAGTGAAGGTAAGTGTTTCTTTATTAAAGCAACCAGACAGAGATATGGACAGGAAGCTGGAGAGCTGAGCTGAGGACTGGGGTCGAGCTGGGAACTGGAACCAAGCTGGAGAGCTGGAGTCGAGCCTGGAACTGGGACCAAGCCGGAGAGCTGGACTGAGGGTTGGAACTGAACCGAGGTTCGAGACCGAGCCGTAGAGCTGGGCTGAGGGCTGGAGTCCAGCCGGGGACTGGGACCAAGCCGGAGAGCTGGAACAAGAGCTGGAACCAAGCTGGAACTGGGACCGAGCTGGAGAGCTGGAACCCAGCTGGAACTGAGGCTGGATATTCACACAAGGCATGCTGAACGATCTGGCAGAGAAGAGGTGGTTTAAATACCTCACTGATGGCAATAGGGTGCAGGTGCTTGGAACAGGTGGCAGTGATGAGGTGAAGGGGAGAGGATTCCTGAGAGAAACGGAGTGGATCTGACAGTATCATTGCGTATTATATCTTTCATCTTAAATGACCTGTTTAAATTAAATAGTTTCTTTTTCTATTGTCTCACACACTTAAAGTCTAGCCTCGCGTCTAAACCTTGGCCTATGACCTGCTGGTAAAACTTGCATCCAAAGATGCTTTAACCCACATTGCGGTCTTAACTGAATCACCTCTGGCTATGCAAAAAGGATGTATTTCTTCTGACAGATCTAGTATAGACGGTATCCAGGCCTAGATTTTTGTGAGATGCTGTCTAAAGCAATATCTGATCAATGAGTCTGTTTTTTCGACCTCTCACTAGAGAATTCGGCAACACTAGATGACCTTGTGCCCTTCTCCCTAACTCTTGGTGTGACCCCTTTCTAAGTGACGTTAATGACCTCTCTGTGTCCATTCTGATTTCATACAGACCTTCTTTTCCCTGGGCGAGGATTAACCTGTCAACATTGGTTAATGGCTTGTCATCTTCTGCCAATAAAACTGGAGCCTGACATACTCCAGACCATATTGTGAGGTATTCACTCTTAAATCTTTAGCCATTTTTCATGCCTAAGTCAATGCTTTGATCTCAGCCAATTGAGCTAAACACGGCTACGATATTTTCGAAGCCTGTATCGTAATAAAAGTGTTATCTGTATTTAGTTTCACAATGCCATAGCCTGCATGCGTCTCTTCTATATCTCGAAACATAATCCATCTACAAACAACATTAAATCTGCTTCAATAGGTTGATTGATTGTGATTGTGTGGCTTTAGAAATGTATATGCTGCATTGCATATTGAAATAGAGATGAAACGTCTTCACCTTGAGTGAATTAAGTCCAGATGCTTTTTGATAAGCAATTATGTGGCTTTGTTATGTAATATTTTTAATTCTTTCAAACAACAATCATTTTATGTGTAGCTATTTATTCAATTTTGTTTTGTGCACAAGCCAAATGTTAATAGTTGATATAATAATATGATTATAAGAATCATCACATTATTATTATTTTATAAATGCATTTTTTTTCATTACGTTTCACAAAAACAAACCCAGCAGATAACCATGTGGGCCAGTCTGTCAGGAACTCCCGGGCCACTTTTTCTTCCCTGTAAATAGAACAGTATCATCCACATAAAAATGTAAATTAGCGTTTCTGATGTTTTGGTTTAAATCATTATTATAAATAATAAAAAGAAGTGGCCCCAGGATAGAGCCCTGAGTCACATCCAGAAATTTGTGCTGGTGAATCTTTACACACTGTGTCCTGCCAATCAAGTCAAACCAAGTGGCCGTATAAAGTATATGTCACTTTGCTATGAAGTTTTTGTTTAAGCTTACAATGATCCACAGTGTCCAAGGTTTTGGAGCGGTTGATGATAAGTGCACACTGGTGTCTGTTTTGCCCAATTATATTTTTTAAAACTTTAAAAGCTGCTGTAGTTGTGCTATGCTGATTCCTAAAACCAGATTGCAAAGGAGGATACAATATATCTTATGAAAGAAGCTGATAGTCAGTGACGCATCATTCACCTGATTCAGGTGTGGACGAGCCGCCATGCACCACTTGGGGCGGTTTGAGGCCTGATAACACTTGTGTATTTGAAGGCATCAAAGCGTGCTATTTAAGATTTATAAATAAAATAATTAGGGCTGTCACACAGAGTGAAAATGTGAATGCTATTGACTCTAACAAAAAAAAAAAAGACACTTAACTGTTTGCAGGTATGCTCCTAGGGAAAGATATCGTCAGATTGATTGCGGAGCTACATTTACACAATGATACAAAACTTGATGAGACGAAGTCTGTGATGTACAATGTGATGTACAATGGTAGCAAAGTGAAGTCATTGGGTAAATTTAAAGTGAAACTGAGAAACCCCAGAAACAAAAAACTGTACCAGTTAGAGTTCCAAGTGGTAGACAAAGATTGCACTGTATCACTGAGAGCACATCATGGCCACCCTTTTCTGGACGCACCCTATACACAACCCCTGTATCCCTCACAATGTCCAAACATGGGGCTCAGGGTTCCACCAGGTACCTCTCCCCTCCCTGCGTCTATTCTGCACTAAGACACGTTTGCCAGGTACCAGGGGCAAATTGATATCTATGTTGGGAGCCGGCTTCAGCTGCTTTCTGTCTAGCTGTACTGTATGCATGGTGGTGCTATGCTGTTATTATAAGCATGGACTAATTCAGATAGGTAGTTTTGCCAACAGTGCTGCTCTCCTCTAAGGATTGGAGCATATTTTACAAAGTTTAATTGAAACGCTCAACACTACCATTACCTGCATGGTGATACAAAATAGTTCAACTTTTTGTTATGCCGTACATTTCACACAGTTGTTGCATTAAAGCTGACTCAAAATTTGGGCCTTGGTCCGAAAGGAAACACATAGGACAATCAAACTGTTGTATTATGTTCTTCCAAAGCATTTTAACTGTTGTTGATGCAACTGATCAGCGACAAATGAATAATCTAATTACTTAATTTCTGCCTTGACTTTTATCCAGAATGTTGTGACGTTTTTAAGTTGTCTCGAATTAATATAGTTTTCAGGCCACCGTCATTTGCAATGTCAAGCAGGTCTTCTTTGCACATGGATCGGCATAAAGAGAGCGTACATAACTCCTCTCTTCATTAGGTTACACTGGGTCCCTGTTGACGCCTGCATCAAGTTCAAAGCTATGCTCTTGGCCTACAAGACCACCACTGGCTCCACACCCTCATATCTTCACTCACTAATACAGACCTATGTTACTACCAGATCTCTGAACAACGTCAGGTGGTACCGCCCCAAAAAGGTAAAAAATCACTCTCACGCACCTTCTCTGGATCTGTTCCACATTGGTGGAATGATCTACTGCTGCTACAAGATCAGCAGATTCTGTAGCCATCTTTAAAAAACGCCTGAAAACACATCTCTGAAACACATCTCTGAAACTGAAACCCGGTATTAAACTGGCCCCGGGGCTAAATTATGAAAGACCGTAGTATCAGTAAGATCTGACGCTATTGTAGATCCAAGATCGCGGCGCGAGTACATCGCGAGGCTCGGGTTCTCTCCAGTTTCTGCAATTTTGCAGTATTACTCTTGCTTATCTCGGGTCTGTTCGTGCAGAACAGTTGTGCCTTTACATCGTACACCCGGAGTGAGCTTTTGGATATTGGTTTGCAATTTTCCGACGGTTTTATGGACAACCTTCGACTCCCTCCTGAAATCACTAGGACGCCCGTGGCAGCTCATTCTTCCCGGCCGGGCGGAAGTGCTCGCAGGCGGCGTCGAGAACGTAAACAGAGACGGGGTAGACGCGGAGGACTTAGAGCTAGGCTAAAGCTAACACCTCACCGGCTCTCTTTACCCAGTATCTTCCTCGCCAATGTACGATCGCTAGTGAACAAAATGGATGAGATTCGACTCAACATGACACACAGCAAAAGACTTCTGAACTGTAACGTCCTTATCTTCACGGAGACGTGGTTAAATAGTGGAATACCAGACTCTGCTATTGAGCTCACGGGACATCACATGCTCGCGGACAGAACAACAGATGGATCCGGTAAGACAAGGGGAGGCGGATTGTGTATTTATATTAACAAAGCTTGGTGCACAAACTCTGCTGTTGTTGGGAGCCATTGTTCAGCTAACCTAGAGTTTCTCATGGTTAAATGTAGACCGTTCTATCTGCCGCGGGAGTTCACCTCCACCATTATAACTGCAGCTTATATTCCCCCGGACGCTGATGCCAAGCTTGCTATGAAAGAACTTTATGCAGCCATCAGTAAACAACAGACTATCCACCCGGAAGCAGCGTTTATTGTTGCGGGTGATTTTAACCACTCTAACTTAAAGACTGTGCTACCCAAATTTCATCAGAATGTTTCCTGTCACACCAGAGGGAACAAAACCCTAGACCATGTATACACAAACATGGCTGGAGCTTACGTGGCGACACCCCTCCCCCACCTGGGACAATCAGGGCGTACTCACACTAGGCACGGTTGCCATGAACCGGGCCCGAGTACGATTGTCCCCCCTCCCCACTCCCCCGCTGGCCTGCACTCACATAGGGTTTCAGCATTCGTGCCGGAGCACGCCACGCCATTATGGTGCGGCGGTTTCGGGATAAACAGGAAGAGCGGCGCTCTCTGAACACAATGGAGTCCATCGCTCTGTTTTATTTGTGGATAATTTTGTGTCGTTTGGTCCACGGTGGTCCACAGCCCTCTCACAGCATGTTGTTAAACAGATTTGTCGCCTTAGTGGCGCGAAAATTTTCACGTAATCGTTCTGCTCGTATGAGGAGGTTTGCAAGGTACCAGCTGAAGCGCAGCAAGGACTTTGCAGCTTTGATTACGGACTACAGTTCCCGAGAGTTTTTTCCAATTCATCCTTGTTTGAGATGGTGTATATTTCAGGAGGAAAGTTTTCATTACATACTTCTGTCATACCGCTACTACATTCAGTGCATGTATAATTATTGTACTTATTAGTTTACTGACTTATTTTTGTGCTGTTGTTAATAAATTCATATTGTTCATTTCAAGAACAGTGCAGGAGTTATTTGCGAATAACACACAAAACATAAGATGATGCCGAAAAAAGTTTTAATCATAAACTCAGGAGCACTTCTCACATGAAAAAAAAACTACTTCACAGAACACAACCATGTGCAGTGGTGAAACAAAATAGGCTACCTTGTGTGTGTGGTGTATAATTTCTGGAAGTGTGTGGTATATATTGTAGAGGTTCGAGGTCGAATTATAAAGTGTAGAGGTTTGAGGTAGTGTTAGGTTAAAGTGCATAGTAAATATATGCTACGGTATATTAAACTATATTAAACGGCACTAAATACTGTGCCCGCAGTTTTTTTTACCTTCTCTCTACATTGCTCGGCAGTTCTTTGATATCCATGACCAAGAAGATAGTCACGGATTTTTCTAAATATATCAGAGTTTATATGAGTTTTGTCCAGCTGCTCCTGTATGCTCTCATCTGCCCAAATTTCCAGCAAGCATTGCACCTCTGCCGTAGACCAAAGCTACCCTTTCCCCGCCATGTTGGTTTTGGAGCGTCGCAAGACCGTGACGTCATGCGTCCTGTTCCATGCTCCAGCACGGTTGGCGCTCACACTACATGCGAACCGCCCGAGCCCAACTAACGTGCTCTGGCCCACCTCTTCCAAGCGGGCCAGGGCCTGCTAATCGAGCCGCGCCCGGGCACGGTTCGGAGCACTCACACTAGTCAAACGAACCGCGCTTTGGTGGTCAAACGCGCTCGGGCACGGTTCAAACTGGCTAGTGTGAGTAGGCCCTCAGATCACATATCTCTGTTCCTCACTCCCAAATATACACCCCTCATCAACCGTGTGAAGCCATCAGTGAAGACCATCAAGGTGTGGCCTGTGGGGTAGATTTCACACTCCAGGAAAAGTTTCTACACACAGACTGGAGTATGTTTGCTTCCCAAGCCACCAGTGGTGCTCACACAGACATTGACTGCTACACCTCTTCTGTATTGGATTATATTAATACCACCATTGACAGTGTTACAACCCAGAAACAGATCACCACATACCCAAATCAGAAGCCATGGATGAATCAGGAAGTGCGACTCCTGTTGAAGACACGCAATACTGCCTTCAGATCAGGAGACGCACAAGCCTACAGCACATCCAGAGCAAACCTGAAGAGGGGCATCAAAAAGGCCAAGCACTGCTACAAGCTGAAGATAGAGGGACACTTCTCCAACTCTGACCCTCGACGCATGTGGCAGGGCATCCAGGCCATCAGTGACTACAAACCCACCCACTCCACCCCTGCAGCCACCGATGTCAACTTCCTGAATGAGCTAAATGACTTTTATGCTCGCTTTGAAAGAGACAACAGAGAAACTGCAACCAAGCTCAAACCCTCAGTTGACCACCCTCCACTAACACTCTCATCCACTGATGTCTGCAAGGCACTGAGCCGGATCAGCACACACAAGGCTGCTGGACCAGACAACATCCCTGGTCGTGTTCTCAGGGCATGTGCGGAGCAGCTCGCTGGGGTTTTTACAGACATTTTCAACCTGTCTCTTGCCCAAGCAGCTGTACCAACATGCTTCAAATGCACTTCCATTGTGCCAGTGCCAAAACACTCTAGTCCAAGGTGCCCCAACGACTACGCCCTGTAGCACTCACACCCATCATCATGAAGTGCTTTGAGCGGCTGATCCTGGAACACCTAAAAGACTCCATACCACCCACATTGGACCCGCATCAGTTTGCTTACCGCAGCAATAGGAGCACAGAGGATGCAGTTGCTATGGCACTGCACTCTGTGCTCACCCACCTGGACAATAAGAACTCTTATGCACGTATGCTGTTTGTTGACTTCAGCTCAGCATTCAACACTATCATCCCGACCAAGTTAATAGCCAAACTTGAAGACTTGGGCATCAATACCTCACTCTGCAACTGGATTCTGGACTTCCTGACCAACAGACCCCAGAATGTCCGATCTGGATCCACCTGCTCCACATCCATCACACTTAACACTGGTGTACCACAGGGCTGTGTGCTAAGCCCATTTCTCTACTCCCTCTTCACCTCTGACTGCAAGCCTGTGTTTGGATCCAACGCCATCGCCAAGTTTGCAGACGACACTACAGTGATTGGTCTCATCAGCAACAACGATGAGACTGCCTACAGGGAAGAGATCCAGCACCTGTCCACATGGTGCAACGAAAATAACCTGCTCCTCAACACCACCAAAACGAAGGAGCTCATCGTGGACTTCAGGAAAGAGTCTAGAGGCACACACGACACCATCCACATCAATGGAATGGACGTCGAGCGTGTCTCCAGCTTCAAGTTCCTGGGGACCCACATCTCGGCTGACATGACCTGGACAACCAACACCTCCAGCCTGGTCAAGAAGGCTCACCAGCGCCTCTTCTTCCTGAGGACACTGAGGAAGAACCAGCTCTCCTCGGCCATCCTGGTGAACTTCTACGCGCGCGATAGAAAGCATCCTGACGAACTGTGTCACAGTATGGTATGGGTGCTGCTCTGTCGCGAGCGCAAGGCATTGCAGCGGTGGTGAAAACTGCCCAACGCATCACAGGGACTCCACTTCCTGCCATCGAAAACATCCAGAGGAAACGCTGTCTGCGTCGAGCTCGCAGCATCCTTAAGGACTCCTCTCACCCAGCCCACAGACTGTTCTCCCTCCTCCCCTCCGGCAGGCGTTTCAGGAGCCTCCGGACTAGAACCAGCAGACTAAAGAACAGTTTCTTCCCCAGAGCTGTGTCTTTACTGAACTCTAACCCTTGCTGACCCCACACCTCTCACAGACTCCTCTCTCACCCCCACCATGCCACTCCTCACAGACTCTCCTCTCACCCCCACCATCCCACTACCCTCATAGACTCTTCTACCCCCCCACCACCATCCCACTCTCCTCTCATCCCCCACCATCCCACCATCCCTTGCACTACCGCACCTTTGCTACCAACTGTTCATACAGTACCAACTGTTTACATTTCACTGTTTGCACTACCTTAAATCTACTGCTTACCTTAAGCTAACATACAATTGTATACACCTACCTGTAAAATTCTGTTTATAGTTAGAGACATCTGTATATCACGTGTGTGTGTGTGTGTGTGTGTGTGTGTGTGCATGTTTGTTTGTGTGTGTGTGTGCGCGTGTGTGTGTGTGTATATGTGTGTGTGTGTGTATATGTGTGTGTGTGTATGTGTGAGTGTGTGTGTGTGTGTGCTTGTGTGTGAGTGTGTGTATGTGAGTGTGTGTGAGTGTATGTATGTGTACGTGCATGTGAGTGAGTGTGTGTATGTGTGAGTAGGTGTGCATGTGAGTGTGTATGTGAGTGTGTGTGTGTTTGTGTGTGTGTGAGTATGCGAGAGTATGTGTATGTGAGTGAGTGTGTGTGTGTATGTGTGTGTATGTGGGTATGTGAGTGTCTGTGTGTATAGCTCTCCGGTTTAATTCTGTGTGTATGGTTGTGTGTGTGTGTGTATGTGAGTGTGTGTATGTGTGTGTGTGTGTGTGTGTGTGAGTGTGTGTTCGTGTGTATGTGAGTGAGTGTGTGTATAGCTCTCCCGGTCTAATTCCCCTGGGTGTATGGCTGTGTGTGTATGTGTGAGTATGTGTGTATGTGTGTGTATGTGTGTATGTTTGTGAGTATGTGTGTATGTGAGTGTCTGTGTGTATAGCTCTCCCGGTTTAATTCCCCTGTGTGTATGGCTGTGTGTGTATGTGTGTGTATGTGTGTATGTGTGTGTATGTGTGTATGTTTGTGTGTGTATGTGTGTATGGTTGTGTGTGTATGTGTGTGTGTATGTGAGTGAGTGAGTGTGTGTATGTGCTTGTTAGCGTGTATTACTCTACATTTAGAGTACATATTCACCTGTAAATGCTGTTTATAGAGAAGAGACACCTGTAATTATATTTATGGCACACACTCACCTTTTATAGTAATAACCATCTGTATATTTATATTCACTGTACATATTACCTGTAAATCCTGTACATCTCCATATCCTGCACGTACGCAACCATTGTATATATCCTGCACTTTACTGCTATTGCACTTCTGGTTAGACCTAAACTGCATTTCGTTGCCTTGTACCTGTACTTGTGTAATGACAATAAAGTTGATCTAATCTAATCTAATGGTTCTGCTTTCGGTACTGGAGGGGAAAAACTAATGTACTATGTATTTTTGCTTAATAATGTTATCGTGCACATTTTATATATATATATATATATATATATATATATATATATATATATATATATATATATATATAGTTATATTTATATAGCGCCTTTCCAGAGCTCAAGGACGCTTTACATATCAATTATTCATTCACTCCACAGTCACACACTGGTGGTAGTAAGCTACATCTGTAGCCACAGCTGCCCTGGGGCAGACTGACAGAGACGTGGCAGCCATTCCGCGCCTACGGCCTCTCCGACCAACACCATCAACATTCTAACACATTCATACGAGGCAAGGTGGGTTAAGTGTCTTGCCCAAGGACACAACGACAGTATGAACTGTGGGGAGAGCGGGAATCGAACCTACTACCTTCCGGTTGAAGGACGGCCGCTCTACCACTACGCTACTGCCGCCCCCATTTTATCTCACCAAACATTTCTAATGTGGATCATATTAAGACGTTTGTCTGTGAGATCTGCGAGATCTCTCATGCGCGCCGCGGAGGCTGTCTGTCACACACACACAACAGTACGAAAACCTCCGCTTAATACAAAGAGTGACGATGGCGGAGAGAGCAAAACGTTCCAAAGTGTGGTTACACTTCTCTAGAGTTGATGCAGACAACGCTCGTTGTCATAAGTGCAACAAAATGTTTGCATGTAAGGGCGGAAACACAAACAATCTGTCTAAGCACCTTTCAAAAGTGCATGATGTGCCGACAGAGAAATGCAAAGTTTTCCACTGCCTAGCTCGTCTCTGGTTGTTGCCCCATCTTCGTCTGGTATGTTTGCTAAAATCATGTTGAATCAATGTTGTTCATGTCATTTAAAATAAATGTAAAATCTCCCTGGTTTGTTAACCTTATGTAGAAATTTTGTTGATTTCTTTTAGGAGAAATGAGAGAATGAAATCAACATATTTTCTACTTGTTTTTAAAATTCCAAGTAAAGAAAAATCAGTATGTAAATGTAAACATTTATTTGGCTAACTTAAATGCACAGCACTTCAAGTTATTTTACAATATAATCTTTCTTCAAAAGAATGGCTAAAGAGTCCTTTTGCAGCTTGCCTACATGCCCCACCCATGTTGCTTTGTTCCACTTAGCAGAAAAATATAGTTTATTTTATTTGTTTTACATTCATTTGTTTTTTGTATAATAGCTGTTTGTTCAAACATGGCTGTTTCTTGCACTACATATAATTGTTTTATTAATTTTACATTAAAAAAATAAAGAAATGTTAATTCTGTTCTCAACTTGCTCTTAAAAACACACACACACACACACACACAACACAAAGTACCGATAAGAATACTGTTAAAGTACCGGACCGTTACGCAGTATCGGTAAGAGTAGTAATACCGTTAAAACCTTAACGATACCCATCCCTACACCTGACTGACAAACACTCACAAATTACACATTTACACAGTGTCCAGTCTCCACTCTGAGTGTGTGTAAGGGTGAGGGTGGGACCGCAGCCAACATCGAAGTAGATGACAGATGGGCTGGAGGTCCTCACACTGGAGCAGAGTCCAGGAAGAACTGAAGGGTGATGTGTACCCCCCACACATCACCCAGCAGGTCAGAGGTTTGTGTCCACCATAGAAGGAGGTAGAAAGGAAAAAAAGTGTGAAATACTACTGCAAAAGTAGGCAGATGTAATAATAATATGAGAGGTTGAGTGTGTACCTACAGTTACAGCCAGTGTGAGTGTGTACCTACAGTTACAGCCAGTGTGAGTGTGTACCTACAGTTACAGCCAGTGTGAGTGTGTACCTACAGTTACAGCCAGTGTGAGTGTGTACCTACAGTTGCAGCCAGTGTGAGTGTGTACCTACAGCTACAACCAGTGTGAGTGTGTACCTACAGCTACAACCAGTGTGAGTGTGTACCTACAGTTGCAGCCAGTGTGAGTGTGTACCTACAGCTACAACCAGTGTGAGTGTGTACCTACAGCTACAACCAGTGTGAGTGTGTACCTACAGTTGCAGCCAGTGTGAGTGTGTACCTACAGTTGCAGCCAGTGTGAGTTTGTACCTACAGCTACAACCAGTGTGAGTGTGTACCTACAGCTACAGCCAGTGTGAGTGTGTACCTACAGTTGCAGCCAGTGTGAGTGTGTACCTACAGTTACAGCCAGTGTGAGTGTGTACCTACAGCTACAACCAGTGTGAGTGTGTACCTACAGCTACAACCAGTGTGAGTGTGTACCTACAGTTGCAGCCAGTGTGAGTGTGTACCTACAGTTACAGCCAGTGTGAGTGTGTACCTACAGTTGCAGCCAGTGTGAGTGTGTACCTACAGTTGCAGCCAGTGTGAGTGTGTACCTACAGCTGCAACCAGTGTGAGTGTGTACCTACAGCTACAACCAGTGTGAGTGTGTACCTACAGTTGCAGCCAGTGTGAGTGTGTACCTACAGTTGCAGCCAGTGTGAGTGTGTACCTACAGCTACAACCAGTGTGAGTGTGTACCTACAGCTACAACCAGTGTGAGTGTGTACCTACAGTTGCAGCCAGTGTGAGTGTGTACCTACAGTTACAGCCAGTGTGAGTGTGTACCTACAGCTACAGCCAGTGTGAGTGTGTACCTACAGTTGCAACCAGTGTGAGTGTGTACCTACAGCTACAACCAGTGTGAGTGTGTACCTACAGCTACAACCAGTGTGAGTGTGTACCTACAGTTGCAGCCAGTGTGAGTGTGTACCTACAGTTACAGCCAGTGTGAGTGTGTACCTACAGCTACAACCAGTGTGAGTGTGTACCTACAGTTGCAGCCAGTGTGAGTGTGTACCTACAGTTACAGCCAGTGTGAGTGTGTACCTACAGCTACAACCAGTGTGAGTGTGTACCTACAGTTACAGCCAGTGTGAGTGTGTACCTACAGTTACAGTGAGTGTGTACCTACAGCTACAACCATTGTGTGTGTGTACCTACAGTTACAACCAGTGTGTGTGTGTACCTACAGCTACAGCCAGTGTGAGTGTGTACCTACAGTTACAGCCAGTGTGAGTGTGTACCTACAGCTACAGCCAGTGTGAGTGTGTACCTACAGTTACAGCCAGTGTGAGTGTGTACCTACAGTTACAGCCAGTGTGTGTGTGTACCTACAGCTACAACCAGTGTGTGTGTGTACCTACAGCTACAACCAGTGTGAGTGTGTACCTACAGTTACAGCCAGTGTGAGAGTGTACCTACAGCTACAACCAGTGTGAGTGTGTACCTACAGCTACAACCAGTGTGAGTGTGTACCTACAGCTACAACCAGTGTGAGTGTGTACCTACAGTTACAGCCAGTGTGAGAGTGTACCTACAGCTACAACCAGTGTGAGTGTGTACCTACAGCTACAACCAGTGTGAGTGTGTACCTACAGTTACAGCCAGTGTGAGTGTGTACCTACAGCTACAACCAGTGTGAGTGTGTACCTACAGTTACAGCCAGTGTGAGAGTGTACCTACAGCTACAACCAGTGTGAGTGTGTACCTACAGCTACAACCAGTGTGAGTGTGTACCTACACATTTGGGGGTCGTCTCACAAACTGTCTGTGTCCCCTGGACCCAAAAAGAACAATTTTACTCTCATCAGTCACAAAATGTTCCTCCATTTCTCTTTAGGCCAGTTGATGTGTTCTTTGGCAAATTGTAACCTCTTCTGCACATGCCTTTTGTTTAAACCGAGGGACTTTGAGGGGGATTCTTGAAAATAGATTAGCTTCACACAGACGTCTTCTAACTGTCACAGTACTTACAGGTAACTCCAGACTGTCTTTGATCCTGGAGCTGATCATTGGCTGAGCCTTTGTCATTCTGGTTATTCTTCGATCCATGTTGATGGTTGTCTTCAGTTTTCTTCCACATCTCTCTGGTTTTTCTCTCCATTTTAAGGCATTGGAGTTCATTTTAACTGAACAGCCTATAATTTTTTGCACCTCTTTATAGGTTTTCCCCTACTCCAGTCAACTTTTTAATCGAAGTACGCTGTTCTTCTGAACAATGTCTTAAACGACCCATTTTCCTCAGGTTTTCAAATACATGTTCAACAAGTGCTGCTGGCTTCATCCTTAAATAGGGTCCACCTGATTCACACCTGTTTTTTCACAAAATTGATGACCTCAGTGATTGAATGCCACACTGCTATTTTTTTGAACACCTTTGAACTAATTGTCCAATTACACAGCCTTAAGAGCGTGCATATCATGAATGCTGGGTCTTGTTTGTTTTCTGAGAATCTACTGCACCTACTGGGAACTTGTTTGCCACTTAGCAATAAAAAATATACTAAAAACCTGGATTATTCTGGTTAGTCACATTGTACTGCTATTATTTTGAACAATACTGTACATCAAAGAATAAGTCACGCAAACATTGCACTTATCTTGCTCTCGGCTTTACTGTGTGTTAGCCTATGTCTAAAAACACTTGCTGAAGACAGTATGAAACCTTGTAAGTTAAGAAGGCACATAGAAACATTGCATCATGTTAACAAACCTATTTAGTTTTTCCAAAGGAAATTTGAAGACTATAACAAGCAGGCAAGTACTGTTACAAAAGTTGGCTACAATAAAAAAACGTGGCACAGTTAGCGTCCTATAAAGTAGCATTCAGAATCGCCGTCTGCAAAAACCCACACTCCCCACTGCCATCGATATGATGTCATCTGTGATCGACGAGAGAGGCGCGACAGCTGTGAGCCACTTAAATAGCACTTCGTAATCATTTGCACAATAATAACTGTTTGTTTGCACATTGTATTTATTCATGTTTTTAATTCCATTTTGCACTTTTTTATCTTTGGGTTTTAGTGATTTCCATTGTTGATCCTGCTCTTGAGCTGTTGTTGATGTGTCTTTCTATGTTGTATGTTTTAAGGAGCATGATGCAGCAAGGTTATTTTCTCCAAGAGGGAGTATAAAGAAACTCTGAACTTTGAACTTTTGTTATTGACTAAAAAATCTGGATAAAGTTTTTTTTTTTTTTTCAGAAATTGTTTGACAGCTGCATTCTTTGGGACTGTGGGACATGATTGATTGACAGATTCCAAAAAAGACTTAGTAAATCTGCTAGTATTCTAATTTCACTGCCATACAATTGCTTCAGCAAGTCAAGTAATCTAGTTCCAGTGAAAATGTATATAGCATGATGGTGGATTGTAGGGCTGTACTAGAATAATCGAATATTCGAATATTCGTTCGGTGGGGTGGCATTCGATTTTCAGTTTTGAGATTCGAATATTCTTTTTTTTTTTCAACACGTGACTTCCGTCGCGGACTCATTCTCACTCATGCTTGAACCGCCCGTTGGCGAACGTAGTGATTTATTTAATCTCAAACTGAATAGGTACAAAATGCCCAAGACCTCAGCTGTTTGGGAGCACTTTAAATTAAGTGAGGATGACAAGACAAAGGCAGTGTGTCAAATATGCGATTTGAAACTGGCCTACCACAACAGCACCACAAGTTTGAAAAATCACCTGAGTTCTGTAAGTAGCAGAGTATGTGAGCGTATGTGGAGCGGGAGCGGAGTTGTGTGATTTTGCCAGGTGCGAGGAGCGGATTTTTTAAATGTTGGAGCGTTGTGATTTTCTCCCGCTCCAAAACGCTCCACTATCGCTCAATTACCAATCACGAGCCAGGAGTCCCTGGACTAAACCACTGTCAGGAGACAGAGGGGGACTCAAAATGTTTCTAATCATATTTTGCATTTGTTTACGCAGCACTGGAGATTTAGCTTCGCTCGCTAATGTTCAACCAGCCAGAATTTTTTTCTGTTCATAGGCCTATTTCTCAATATTAATATAGGCTAAAAGTTGGCTAAAAGAGATCTTTATTTTTTTCGTTTGGCAATTTGTTTAACTTCATATTTTAGTTTGTGATTTATTTTATTTAATGTAATGTTTTTCGTTTTCACTACATGCATCTTCTGATCAGACACTGGTGTTATTAAAAAAGAAAAAAAAGAAATACCCTGGAGCGAAAACGGAGCGAGACGTATAAGGATGGAGTGGGGGAGGGAGCGAGGAGCGGAAAATTGTACACCCAGAGCAGAGCTTGAGCGGAGTCATTATGAAATACTTTGAGCGTGGAGCTCAAATTCTTCCCGCTCAGCTCCGCTCACATACTCTGGTAAGTAGCACGCGGCAAAAAAACACATTTACGATGCCGAAGAGTGAAACGTGAAGTCGTGAAAGATGATACAAATGCAAACCGACACTATTATTATATATTTAGCCCCACCCACCGAAGCTTCGAATATTCGATATTGATTGCCACCTCATCTTCGAAGCTCAAAAAATGGCATTCGAAACAGCCCTAGTGGATTGTATAAAGTCTCTATGGTAAAATTAGTTGTAGATGACAAAACAACTTTTAAAATTGGTTTTGAACATTAATAACTGTGTTTCCAAAACTTTTAAAAGGTCTCCTCTGGTCTGTAGATGATGAAGATGCTTGCTTAGTACAGTATGTTGGAGGCCATCTTAAAAAGCCATGTCAAAATTCTGTCTCAAGGAAGTGCTCAAGGAGGAATCACCTCCATGAGCACTTTCCCTTTGAGGTGGAACTGTGAAAAACACAAGGAAAATCAATAGTGTGCTAGCCTGACCAGCCTGACCCAGCAACTTTCTTAGTGAAATCTAGTGGGTCTGGAACCCCCCCCCCCCCATCTCAAGGGTGGGCTGTATACAATGAAGGAATGTGAAGGAAAAGTAATGTTTTTGCGTATGTCAAGTCATTCATTTCTCCATTTCCTTTGTATCTTGGGGCATGAATTAAAATAGTTTAAAAAAAAAAAAAAAAAGGAAGGACATCCTCAGCCAAGGAGGTGACCTACTTGATGTAAGGCTGTTACTAATTTATCCAAAACAAGAACAGACTGAGGAACAATAAACTACCGCTTGTTTGTGTAAGATATGTATGACGCATCTTAATTCAGATGTGCGGCTACTAAAGTCTTAATGAAGCATATTTCTGCTCTGAAAAACTGACTGAAGCTGTGTTGTCTTTCAGTCTTGGTACCTGGGGAACTGAGCAGATGGAGAAGAAGCCGGTGAAGCAGTAACTGATGGCACAGAAAGTCAAAGTGAATATGCAACAGATCCAGCGGAGCCAGTGGCCCGTGTGTGGCCTTCCCAGCTGCCCCCTCGTTTCACTGCAGGTGCTGCAAATCATATATGCAAAAGCCTCTGTTTTTATGAACCATTGAAATGATGTGATGTTTCTATGTGATATTTCTTTGCACTTTTTAATCTGTACTAATGTAACTTGAGAGACAGTGCTTTGCTTTTACTTTCTTATCAAAATGTGGAGAGAGCTTTTCTGTTTTACTGACAATCGTTGGTCTGAGTCCATTGTGTTTTTTCACATATTGGATCTGAATTCTGGTACTGCTGTGAGCCTCGGGTCCTTCCACTGTCGTAGTACACTTCAGTACAGCACCCTCAGCCCCTCATCTGTCTCAATCTACTGTGAGTGAAAGTAGCAGTGTCAGCGGCGCTGTAGGTCGACCAACAACCATCCTACTACTTCTTTTCACTTTGTCTTAGTGTCCTTGGACTCTTGGTCTGCAACACTGATGCATCAAAGTGTGAGTGCTTGTGGGTGGATGCTTGATGTACAGTATTTTGAGTAGCATTGCAGGTAGAAAAACACTAAATAAATATATTATACCAGCGCTACACAAGTGGTGTTTTAAAGGAAATTAGTTACTTGTACATGTAACACGTTAAGTTAAGAATTCCATATACAGTGGCACATGGAGATGTACACAAAAATAACACTGTATACACCAAAACAGCACATAGAGAAGTTGTTTAGGACTAGTGCTTCCTCCTCAGACAGACATTAGCACACATCGCTAAAGCTGTTGGCTAATGTCACAAAGCTGCTAAACCTAGAGTACATTAACTTTGATAATCTGCACATCATTGATATTTCACTAGCATTCTCATATAAATGAATGAGAGACTGCTACTTCTGTTGCCAAAATGTCACTGTATGATGTATGATGTCACATGAGATAAACTTTAAAATGGCTGTGAGGCCAATAACAACTTCTAATAAACAGTAGCAGAAAGACAGATTGCTGCTTTACAGATTTCTAAAATCCAATCAGGAAAACAAATGTAGGTTTTAATTCTTCCTGAAGCAAGGGGAGCCCAAAGTGGGATGGGAGCCTTTATGTCCATGTTGACGGAGCTGTACTGAAGTGCACTGCAGAGTGGAGACAGGACAGTAACTCAGTCGTACCGATGAAACCACCAGTCAGTCCTTTTCAGTTTCCATGTGCTTCCAGGTAGCTTCATTTAGTCAGTGTCACATACTTCACATTTGCAGTGCCCTACAGAATATTTTGCTCAAAATGTATCCAGATAGGCCCAACATGCTTTGTCTGTGTGAGATTCCTTTTGGCAGTGTTTGATGTGTGGAGTCAGTGTGAGTCTAACCAAGGCCCATTTTTCTCATCATATTTTAATCAAATTGTGCACCTGATACTTTAAACGAGTTAGGAGAAAAGATATTACCTGAGTGATATTACTAAATAAAATGATATATAATAAGTATATAAAAGCCTTTTCTTTACTGTCCACTTACCCAGACAGAGGGACAGTAGCAACATGACTGTGTATATTAATAATGCCGACCTTTGACATTACAATTTTAAAGTGTCTTTATTGTGAGTCCACTGAGCTGCCGAAGAATGGGTAAATGTTCAACCATATGTAACTGGCACTATTCTTAGTGTCATACTATTTAACAGTTTTATTTTTATATTTTACTTCCAAAGCCTAGGTCAGTGCTGGTCTGGTTCTGGTCTGAGTTGGTTCTGGAGGCGACAGGCCTCAGATGCAGCTCTAGCCTTCACCAACGCTAACACTGTTGTATATTGTCATTTCTTTGAGACAATGGTCACAAAACACACAGAAAAACCAACCGTTCTTTGGTTTCTGACTGGGGACCAACTTTTCCAGTTCAAAGGTAGTTTGCTTCACTAGAACTGTGCAGGTGATCATTTCCTCTGCCGGAATTAGTTTGCCCTAATTTGACTTTTTCTGATTCATTTCAATCCCAAGTTTGTGGGCTGGAGCCTATCCCAGCTGCTTTGGCACTGAGGAGGTGCAGACCCAGGTCGCAGTGAACCACAGTTGTTACTCCAGGAGAGTTTGTCCAGTCTTCAGCAGTAGTTGGTGTCCTCTGGTTGTCTTTGAAGGGCAACTGTGCTTTGGTGTGGCTCACACTGACATGTTTGTGTGAGTACTGTGTGAGGAGGTGCTGCTGCTGTGAACTGCATGGTGCTGGTCATGCTGCTGACCTGAATGCATGGCTCTGCAACTAATAATATACCTCCTCATTGCTTTTTGCTACAATAGATGAACTGGCGTTTTCTCTCTTCTTAAACTTTTGCACGATGTTTTATAAACACATTATGTGCCTTGGCTTGAGTTAAAAGAGTAATTATAGATATAAATATAGGAATAAGTGGCACTTTTAAAACAAGATGCTGCATGTGTCAGTACATTACATTAGCAGGGTTTACAGTTCTATGGCTCTCCCAAAGATTCTTCTGCTCTTCTACATGTTCTCATTAAGCCTACTTTCTGCACCAATACAAGTAGCCCTACAAGGCAGAAATAATAATTGTGAAGAAATAATCCAAAATGATTAAAGTATAGAAGCATTTTTAAGTTTTTCATCTTCCTTCAGTTTACCTCTTCAGGAAATAGCTACTAAAGATAGATAGATAGATAGATCTATCTAACCCACAATTCCGCGGTGCAGTTGACTTCTAGCTGGGCCAACTAGAAGCCCATGTCGATGGACTTTTTTCTATAAACCCTGGCCCAGGCCCAGCCTCAGTCCACACTCCACAGTTTCTGCCTCCTGTTTGAGTCTGCGTGAGGATTGTCTGTCCTCTAATAAGCCACCCTTTAGTTCAGGCCACTGTCATGATCCCAGTGGTTTGTGAAAACAACTAAAGTGCAACACTGAATGGAAGGGCTCCAGAAGCTCATGGGTTAAACAGGACTGTACATATTTGTTACTGCTGTCAGGCTCAAAAACATTGGGATCTACCAGCAGCAGGTTAATGGGATGAAGACGGACAGCGGTGCCTTTCAGCCAGCGGCCTTCTCTTTGCTGTGCGCATCAGTGTTGTTGGAGTTGGCTCCACAGTTCTTCCGCAGGTCTTAGGTGACAAGCCATATACAGTAGATACACAGTTAGGAAATCCAGACGAAATGGAGAGGTTTATGAATCTACACATACAGTGCAATGAGGTGTATAAAGTAAAGAGTGTAGTGTGTGCTCATTTCCAGAGAAAACTGTGGTTGTGTATGCACAGTGGCACACAGACAGCTCCTCTGTAAAAACTACAAACACAAACATCTGCAGATGCCATTGTGGAATTATGTTCAACCCCCAATAAACCTGGCAATTAAAGACAACCATGTGAGATTCCACAGTGTTCACCCACACAGAACAGAATGAGCTGAGCTCCTGCTGCTGCTGCTGGACACACTTGTGTTTTCATATGTCTGTTCATTTTTCAGTTCAGTTGAAAACATTTGAAATCCTTAGAATATTTCATAAAACAAATTTCTCCAGCTCAGTCCCTGTAACAGAGCACGGGCAGTTCCCGTCATCAAACAGTATTTATCAGAGGCTCGTATGAGCTGGAGGAAAGCCTGGCACACTGTCATGTCGCTCCTTCACAGTGACTCCAAACACCAGGACAGGGATACTCTCACAAATGTTCAAGTCCTGTGGGCGGCTCATTTAATCCTGTCAGACTGTATTTGTTTAGAGCAGAAGACCATGGGCTGAGTGTGAATGTTCTGCGACTGCTGCTAAACTTTGATCTATAATCATCATGTTCATATGATTACAACCTAATTAAATCAATGCGAACGCTAAAAAGTTCATTATTACATCTTTGTATGATTCCTTATGCAAATATAAATATGAAACTATTAAAAAGCTACAAGTCAGCAGGACCTCTGTGTGTCTTTAATGTGTTCCTGTGTGTTTCTGATGAGCATTTTATCTGCACTAATCCACGCACAAGGGGGCGCTATAGCACCGTTAAAGCAATGGCCATTACACACCAGGAATAAGAAGAAGATAGATTTCCGGTCACGTCACCTATGAACCGGAAACAGCTCTGTTAGCGGTTGTTGAGCGCCACTTTGGAAAACAGTTAATGCAGTTTTTTTTTTTTGGTGGCAGTCAGTGCAGATGATGGAGGAATTGTTCAGTAAAGCGCTGCAGCTGAGCGTCAGGAGCAGGGACAGCGACGAGAGGTAAGGCTCCAACAACCCGTCTGTGTCAGAGATTAGAGCTTCCAAAGAAACAGCCGCTCCAGCTCCAAGGCTCTAAAACTGTCCTTCACGTTTTAACGGAGGACTTACTATTACAGTATAATGACTTAAATATATTTATGAAATCATCACCACATTTATGGAATGATTGATAAATTAATTTATGTTTTTTAAAATCTTTAAAGAAATCTAAAAACAGGATGAACTGTTGTCAACCGCGGTGAAGTTAGATTGACGTTGGACGTTGGATATTCGGCTCCGCACTTTCAGCGGGAGGCTTAGTTGTCTGTGTCCGACTAGTGTGTCATGGTTGCGTGGAACTCACTCTCGAAGCACCGCCCTTAGCACGGAGCAATGAGACTTAGGGACCGTCAATAAATGACAATCACGGGAACAAAGTAAATAAATAAATTCAATAGCTTCAAGATAAACAAATTTATTTTCACCAAACTACTTTAAAATAATAGATATAATCTAGTGGCACCATGCACACCTCTTTTTTTTCACTTTTATGTTTTTTTTAATTTTATATGAATTTTTTATGAACAAAATCAAGGATTTTTTTCAATAGCTTTCAGGTCATGTGACCTAGTCACTTCAATCCACTTCAAATTCATAGTACTAGCCTAGTAGTACCATGCACACCACTTTTTTTTTACAATTTTTTCTTTTTTGAATTTTATATGAATTTTTTAATGTAACAATTATGGATTTTTTTCAATAGCTTTCAGGTCATGTGACCTATTCACTTCAATCCACCTTATATTCATAGTACTACCCTATTAGTACCATGCACACCACTTTTTTCCATTTTTCTCTTTTTTTTGAATTTTATATTAATTTTTTATGTACAAAATCAAGGATTTTCTTCAATAGCTTTCAGGTCATGTGACCTAGTTTCTTCAATCCACTTCATATTCATAGTACTAGTCTAGTATTATCATGCACACCACTTTTTTTCCAATTTTCTTTTTTGAATTTTATATGAATTTTTTATGAACAAAATCAAGGATTTTTTTCAATAGCTTTCAGGTCATGTGACCTAGTCACTTCAATCCACTTCACATTCATAGTACTAGCCTAGTAGTACCATGCACACCACTTTTTTTTTCAATTTTTTTTTTTTGAATTTTATATGAATTTTTTTATGTAACAATTATGGATTTATTTCAATAGCTTTCAGGTCATGTGACCTAGTCACTTCAATCCACTTCATATTTATAGTACTAGCCTAGTATTACCATGCACACCACTTTTTTTCCCAATTTTTCTTTTTTGAATTTTATATGAATTTTTTAATGTAACAATTATGGATTTTTTTCAATAGCTTTCAGGTCATGTGACCTAGTCACTTCAATCCACTTCATATTTATAGTACTAGCCTAATAGTACCATGCACACCACTTTTTTTTTTACCAATTTTGTCTTTTTTGGATTTTATATGAATTTTTTTATGTAACAATTATGGATTTTTCAATAGCTTTCAGGTCATGTGACCTAGTCACTTCAATCCACTTCATATTTATAGTACTAGCCTAGTATTACCATGCACACCACTTTTTTTCCCAATTTTTTCTTTTTTGAATTTTATATGAATTTTTTAATGTAACAATTATGGATTTTTTTCAATAGCTTTCAGGTCATGTGACCTAGTCACTTCAATCCACTTCATATTTATAGTACTAGCCTAATAGTACCATGCACACCACTTTTTTTTTTACCAATTTTGTCTTTTTTGGATTTTATATGAATTTTTTTATGTAACAATTATGGATTTTTTTCAATAGCTTTCAGGTCATGTGACCTAGTCACTTCAATCCACTTCATATTTATAGTACTAGCCTAATAGTACCATGCACACCACTTTTTTTTCAATTTTTTTCTTTTTTGAATTTTATACTTTTGCTGTGACTTGGCATTGTGGCACAATGGCAACAATTAAATTTTTGTTTTATTCTATACCTCTGGGAAAGCTAACCAGTTTGTTTATATCTAATCTAGCCTCTGACAATAGATGACCCTCAAAGGAGTAACGCTACCAGTATATTTTCCTCTTGATCAAAAGAAATACCTTAATACAAAACTAAATGCTACTTTTTAGTGTTTCCAATGGACTCCCGGTTAGGGATGGCTCGATACCACAATTTTGGCTTCGGTACTATACCACAATCTAATACCTCGGTATCGATACTAAATCGATACCACAGGTGACAAATAACCAGCCTCAAAAGTGAAATGAATTGAAACAATTTTATAAAAAAAAAAAAAAACTGCTTGAAACTCTGCTGCACCAAATGTACAAACCAAAAGTATAAAAATGTTCACAAAAAAAAAAAAAAAAAAAAATACCTACAGCCAAGCCAGGGAACATACAGTAGGTTAAAATTTGAAAAGATATTATTAAAATAGTTTAATATCTTCATATCTTGTCAGTCTTTACTCCTTATCACATATTGCAAAAAAAACAAAAACGTATGTAACAAACCAAAAAAACCTAGAGGGAACATAAGTTAAATTTTGATTTCGCTGACAGAAAAAAAAAAGTGTTCATATCGTCACTTCTTTATTTTTTTGAGAGCTCCTTTGACAGCTGCAGATTTTTGGACAGGAAAACTAATGTGTCAATATTGTCACTTGATAGTCTGGATCTTAGTGGGCTACAGATGAGCCCAGAGGTACTGAAAACTCTCTCAGAGGCTGAGCTTGATGCTGGAATGCAAAGGTAGTATTTGGCAAAGATTGAAAGGATGGGAGGCTTGATTCATGCCTTTTCCACCAAGAAAGTGGATTTTCTGTGGCATTGGTCTCTTCCATGCACTTGTACATTTGGAGTTCTTTGTTCTGTCTGTCAGCTGGGTTCTCTAGAGATTCTCTCCTCTCTAGCATGTCATTCAAGCACATTTGAGCCTTCGTGTTTACCGTATCTTATAAGTAGGCTATGTGCGCTGATCTGTGATGTAAATAAAAGTCTAAATTAAATCAGTTGAATGATGGACTCACCCGTCAATCTCTGAACTCCTTGAATAAGTCAGGATGAGCTAGAGACAAATGCTTAGCCAGGTTTGAAGTGTTGCCTCCTGTTGCTACACATGATTTCAAACAGCGTTTGCATAGTGGTGCATTCACGTCTGTAGCTTCACCTTTCTCATTACCTTTAATGCCATATTTCACTCCTACTGCCTTCTTTATTGACTAATTTAAAATTAGCTTGATCCATCTTGTTTCTCCGTTGTCACTTTTTGCCGGTTTCAAGTGACCCGCGTCTGTTTGAGTAGCGCACTGCCACCTAGCGGTGAACTTCGAAACTGCAGCGCATCAAATACCGAATTGAGCAAAATAATGATATTGTACCTTTTGAAATATAACATATACCGGTATTTTTGCAGTACCGGTATACCGCGCATCCCTACTCCCGGTGTGCAATGTGGACAGGACTTTGACTTGGCCACTCCAGAATGTGTATTTTGTTCTTCTGAAACCATTCTGAAGTTGATTACTTCTGTGTTTTGGGTCATTGTCCTGTTGCAGCATCCATCCTCTTTTAGCTTCAACTGTCTGACAGACAGCCTCAGCTTTTCCTGCAAAACATCCTGATAAACTTTTGAATTAATTTTTCCATTAATGATTGCAAGTTTTCCAGGCCCTGAGGTTAAACAGCCCCAAAACATGATGCTCCCTCCACCTGCTTCACGGTGGGGATGAGGTGTTGATGTTGGTGAGCTGTTCCATTTTTCCTCCACACATGATGTTGTGTGTTCCTCCCAAACAGTTCAACTTTTGTTTCATCAGTCCACAAAATATTTTGCCAGAAGTTCTGTGGACTGTCCAACTGCCTTTGCGAACATTAAACCTGCAGCAATGTTTTTTTAGACAGCAGTGGCTTCCTCCGTGGAGTCCTCCCATGAACACCATTCTTGGCCAGTGTTTTACATATAGTCGATGTAAGCACAGAGATAATGGACTTTGCCAGTGATTTCTGTAAGTATGAGTATTCTGCGCTGAACTCTTGTTATTTTTGGTGGATGGCCACTCTTTGGGAGAGAAGCAACAGTGCCAAACTTTCTTCACTCTAACTTGTAACCTTTCCCGGCTTTAGACAAATCAACAATTCTTAATCGCAGGTCTTCAGAGTTCTCTTTTGAGCGAGCAATGGTGCACATCAGACAAATGTCCTTGAAAATCCTTAATTTTGTACATAAAAATTTATATAAAATTTAAAAAAAGACAAACGTAGAAAAAAAAGTGTTGTGCATGGTACTAATAGGGTAGTACTATGAATATAAGGTGGATTGAAGTGAATAGGTCACATGACCTGAAAGCTATTGAAAAAAATCCATAATTGTTACATTAAAAAATTCATATAAAATTCAAAAAAAGAGAAAATTGGAAAAAAAAGTGGTGTGCATGATTATACTAGACTAGTACTATGAATATGTAGTGGATTGAAGAAACTAGGTCACATGACCTGAAAGCTATTGAAGAAAATCCTTGATTTTGTACATAAAAAATTCATATAAAATTCAAAAAAGAAAAAATTTGAAAAAAAAGTGGTGTGCATGGTAATACTAGGCTAGTACTATGAATTTGAAGTGGATTGAAGTGACTAGGTCACATAACCTGAAAGCTATTGAAAAAAATCCTTGATTTTGTTCATAAAAAATTCATATAAAATTCAAAAAAAGAGAAAATTGGAAAAAAAAGTGGTGTGCATGATAATACTAGACTAGTACTATGAATATGTAGTGGATTGAAGAAACTAGGTCACATGACCTGAAAGCTATTGAAGAAAATCCTTGATTTTGTACATAAAAAATTCATAAAATTCAAAAAAAGAGAAAAATGGAAAAAAAGTGGTGTGCATGGTACTAATAGGGTAGTACTATGAATAGAAGGTGGATTGAAGTGAATAGGTCACATGACCTGAAAGCTATTGAAAAAATCCATAATTGTTACATTAAAAAATTCATATAAAATTCAAAAAAGAAAAAAATTGAAAAAAAAGTGATGTGCATGGTAATACTAGGCTAGTACTATGAATTTGAAGTGGATTGAAATAACTAGGTCACATGACCTGAAAGCTATTGAAAAAAATCCATAATTGTTACATAAAAAAAATCAAAAAAGAAAAAATTTGAAAAAAAAGTGGTGTGCATGGTACTACTAGGCTAGTACTATAAATATGAAGTGGATTGAAGTGACTAGGTCACATGACCTGAAAGCTATTGAAAAAAATCCTTGATTTTGTTCATAAAAAATTCATATAAAATTCAAAAAAAGAGAAAATTGGAAAAAATGTGGTGTGCATGATAATACTAGACTAGTACTATGAATATGAAGTGGATTGAAGAAACTAGGCAGGGTACCCGCGGGGTCTTAAAAGCATTGAAAAAGTCTTAAATTTGATAATCTAAAATTAAGGCCTTAATAGCCTTGAATTTGGTATACAAAGTCTTGGATTTCGTTACAAAGATCTTATTTTTATTTTTTTACTTTTCCTAGGATTAAGTTCATACCGTAACAAAATGAACTGTTACTAGTGTAGGCTAATTAAAAATTAATGCAGCGTAATTTTGAGTGCACCTCGCGCTACACGTCATAGCAGTAAGCGCAAAAGCTCGCGCACCCGTTACTATGGTTACTAGGCAAGTGAGGTAAATTACAGAACAAGATAGTAACTAGCCTAGTTTGTCGGCTAAAATGGGAAAGTGTCGCTGTGGACAAGGAATCCGAACTACGTTTGGGTCAAGTCTGTGCCAGGAAATGACCGCGAGGCCTATTGCTGTTGGTGCAGGAAATCTTTTAAGCTAACGTAGCTACAATGGGTGTTACGGCCCTGGACTCCCATATGAAGGGTGCCAAAAACACCGCGTGTAGCACTGCTCGCCAGCGCCAACCACCTATTGGCCCGTTCTGTGCACCGCGGAAACAGCTCTATCAATAATGAAGACATTTCTACAATAGAAATGCCACCACAGCCAAGGAACATTCTATCGTACTGTGGCTCGACACCAACTCTGCGGGCAGATTAATTGGCGTTTTTTTGAGATGCTGCAGCAGGAGCATGCAGAGCATTTTGGGGGTGCTCAGCTGGCAGTGGTGGGGAGTTGTGGCCTGCATACTCTCCATAATGCTGTCAAATGTGGATTCACCGACTCGCATAAGCTACAAGCAGAAGTTGACAGAACTTGAGAGCCTGGGCAAAAAAATTGCAACCAAGGCATCAGAGCTGCGAAGGCTGTAGTGTTCAACACCAAGTTCAAATCTATTTGTTTATTACAAATCAAATGTGTTACGCGGTTGCGTATGTATTAAATATAACTGATAATTTAAATAAAATGTTTTATTTATTCAAGTATCCTACTTGTACATAATTATTTTCTAGGGTTCAAAATTTATACAGATTTGACATTTTCCCCTCATACTTCTATCAGAATGGGTACGAAGTTGGCATTGAATTTAATTTAAAATGGTATTAAAAAGGTCTTAAAAAGCCTTGAATTTCATTTGGAGGATCCTGGGGGTACCCTGCTAGGTCACATGACCTGAAAGTTATTGAAGAAAATCCTTGATTTTGTACATAAAAAATTAATATAAAATTAAAAAAAAAGAGAAAAATGGAAAAAAAGTGGTGTGCATGGTACTAATAGGGTAGTACTATGAATATAAGGTGGATTGAAGTGAATAGGTCACATGACCTGAAAGCTATTGAAAAAAATCCATAATTGTTACATTAAAAAATTCATATAAAATTCAAAAAAGAAAAAATTGTAAAAAAAAAGTGGTGTGCATGGTACTACTAGGCTAGTACTATGAATTTGAAGTGGATTGAAGTGACTAGGTCACATGACCTGAAAGCTATTGAAAAAAATCCTTGATTTTGTTCATAAAAAATTCATATAAAATTAAAAAAAACATAAAAGTGAAAAAAAAGAGGTGTGCATGGTGCCACTAGATTATATCTATTATTTTAAAGTAGTTTGGTGAAAATAAATTTGTTTATCTTGAAGCTATTGAATTTATTTATTTACTTTGTTCCCGTGATCGTCATTTATTGACGGTCCCTAAGTCTCATTGCTCCGTGCTAAGGGCGGTGCTTCGAGAGTGAGTTCCCCGCAACCATGACACACTAGTCGGACACAGACAACTAAGCCTCCCGCTGAAAGTGCGGAGCCGAATATCCAACGTCAATCTAACTTCACCGCGGTCTGTTGTCATATATAAGTTCAGAGTTATTATTTATAGCCCAGGAAAATTTTTAGTTAAAGTTATTTTTATTCAAGTTTTTTTCTTGATTGGAAATGACACAGGCGTAGGGCTGGGCGATATGGCAAAAATGTGATCTCGAAATAAAATATCCATATTGAACGATAACGATTTTCGATACTCGATACAAGTTGTTAATGCTTCCAGCTTAAAAATAGTATGCCTGAATGACTGAAGCCACAAAAATGAGAGGGTTCATTGAATTACACTTTAAAAGTATAGTTTACTAAAAAAAAAAATTACACATTTCCAAAATGTAAACATAATACTATTGTAAACATAATTTGTAAACATTACAGTTTTTTTCCAACCAGAAGACTAACTGTAAACAGTGTCTGGCGTTAAGAGGTACATTAAATGTGCAAAATATAAACATAAAAATATACAACTTCTAGCAAGTGCACACAATTTGGAAAACTTTCAGTTGTATTTTTATTCTTTTTTTGCCAGGAAGACTGGTCTGTAAAAAGTGTCTGGATTTAAGAGGTATTTTAAATGTGCAAAACGTAAACATGAAAAATATACAACAACTAGCTAGTGCACACAATTTGTAAACTTTTACAGGTTTTTTGCCAGAAACACTAGTCTGTCCACAGTGTCTGGCTTTAAGGCTGCCCTGTGGCAGGACACTATATTACCACCTGTGCTAAAAGCAAGCTCTGAGGGTGAGCTGGTGGCAGGAATACACAGGTAACGTTTTGCCAGGAGGCTCACTCTGGGGTATATTGCTGAATTGATCTTCCACCATTCCAGGGGGTTGGTATCGCTGTCTGCATCTCCTTTCTGTTTCCTGTGTGAGATGTGGCGGAATGCGCATGCGCGGGTCTACACAAAAATGAACGACTCGCTCTCTGAGATGACTAGTTGTTCCCGAGTCATATTAAAGACTCGTTCAAAAGAACGAATCGTTCATGAACGACTCATCACTAGGGGTGAACAACTCCTGCTCTGACTGCAGCTGGGAGGGGCTGCTGCGCGAGGACTGGGCCGACTATGAGTGCTTTGGGATGGGGTGCGCAGCACCCGCTGCTCATTGATTAGAGTAAGAACGATGTGTGCTTTCACTTCAGAAAGTCTCCAAAAGTCTCCAATAACTACAGAAAAAGTCGCTAGATTTGTCGCTAGTCGCTTTTTGAAAATTTGTCGCTAGAGGGTCTGAAAACTCAAATATAGCAACAAAGTCGCTAAGGTTGCAACACTGCTGACGTGCACGCTGCTGTCGCATATTTCTGCTGTGTGATTGGTTCTTGGATCTTTTTCTTCTTCTCTAGTATTATTGGCAGATCGCAACCAATTGTTTCCGGTGCATACCGCCACCTACTGTACCGGAGTGTGTAATTCATGTTCTAGTACTTCCGGTTATGGTTCATGGATCAATCCATATCGAGTGAAAATGTCCGGAGCTTATCATCGTTATCGATTTAAATTTTATCGCGATTCGATGTGATATCGTTTATCGGCCCAGCCCTACACAGGCGTCTTCCAGACGTCTTCTCCATTAAACAATGTACAAGAGGCATTGTTGTGGAAATAAATATTTCTCAGCTTTTATTTACATTTAAACAAATAGTGGCATGTCCAAAATTATTCACACCTTTTGCAAACTATCTATGAGCATATCCAAAGTTCTATACCATTCCAGATAGTCCAAGCTGTTGTAAACCATCCTAATTACTCTGATTCATTGGGAAAAGTTGTTTTAATCAACTCAACAGGTGAAAAACAGCAGCTCTCTGCAGTTGGTTTATGGACAGTCATGTCTAAGACAAAGGAACTCAGTGAAGACCATTATGTAGCATGTACGTTGCATAACCGGGTTTTAAAATATTTGTTTGGATATATAAAGACAACGTAAGAAACAATACTGATAGTATCTCGTTAAAGGGCTAAGTCAGAAGAATAAGTACGGCTCAGGGAGAGAGGAGGCAAGAGACTGCTTTTAGCTTTTAGATGGTACCTTGTATTCAATAATATAACATCATAACAACATACAACAACACAATGAATAAAGAATGAAGAATAAGGAATGGCCATTCAGTGAGAGCGGACTCTCATATTTACAATGTCTCAATCATGTACAATTATGATAA
Organism: Perccottus glenii; assembly: GCA_024416835.2. Classification (NCBI taxonomy): domain Eukaryota; kingdom Metazoa; phylum Chordata; class Actinopteri; order Gobiiformes; family Odontobutidae; genus Perccottus; species Perccottus glenii. The sequence continues at coordinate 747,921 of CM044559.2, read as the reverse complement.
TGTCCACACAATTTATCTGAAGCACTCAGATTTGCAACAGATTAAACACAATTGGACCGTCCGTTGCACTCAGCAACCCAACTCCTACGACCCACAACAAAGTTCAAAAAGGGATGTGTCCGTGATAATGCGGAGTGGGGAAACAATGGTCGTAGCGGAGTAGGTGCTTAAGTGTGCAAAAGAATAAACGTCGGCTACTGGAGCCTCCTACCAGCCCAGACAGAGCAGGGTGTCGGGGTTCCGTGTAGGAATCTCCTCAGATGCGTTGGTTCAGTTTCTCTTTTCCATTCCATGGGCTAGAAAGCCTATCTTAGCTCGCCATCATAAAACCTGGCCTGTGCAAAGAACAGGACCATGCATTTTAATAATCTATGTGTACACTAGGCTTGGGCGGTATTACGGTAATATCGTATACCACGGTATCTAAAGATAGCAACGGTATCAGTTTCAATACCGTCATATTTAAGCGCCAAGTCGCACGAGCAACTTAACAGGAAAAAACAGCCGCTACTTCCGGTTTATGTGCTAAATTATGCTTCCACTCCCTTCCACCAGATGTCAGACACCCTGTACTTTGTTTCTAGTCCACCACTACCATGTGTAGAAGAAGACCTCAAAGAGGCGTCTCAGTGGGAGTGACAGAACGGCTCAATGGAAGCCTCATTCTCTACACGCGAGCTGATAAACATGAAAATGACAAATAAAAAATACACCTGTGATGAAGTTTTGGTATTAGTAATGGCTGACTCTGATTCTGAGGGAGAACATCTACCTTTAGAGTCTTTTCAGCCGAGTGAAAGTGAGAATGAGCGAGAGTGAGTGCGTGTGTAACTTGGACAGCGGCGCCGCTGCTCGTGCCTTTCTCAGCGTCTCTCATAAAGCACACGCTGTTTTTCCCACACTTTGCCAAACATCAGTGAAAGAAACGGGAGGAAAACTAGTCGCTCTGGCCGCGGTAGTAAAGGGGCGGTTGGGAAGGGAAGCCGTGAGCACGTAGCACCTGCAGCTTTACCTTTAGCACCTGCAGCTTTACCTTTAGCACCTGCAGCTTTACCTTTAGCCCCTGCAGCTTTACCTTTAGCACAGATGATAGAAGCCGGGGCAGGGGGTGTGCTGCCATGGCCGCGCGGTAGTGCCGGGGGTGTCGGGAATAATGCGGCTTCTATTGACAGCTGTTTGGGACAAATACGTGTTAGTCATCCTGACACTTGACCCAGTCGAGGAGGGCGAGGCAGGGGTAAACATAGTCAGCGCAAATGCGCTAATCAAAGCAGCGATCGTAATAAAAGTGATGGCTGTGTGCTGTGCTTTATGAGAGGTCCCACACTCTAAAAAAAACTACTAAACTGTTCTGGATGTTTATGTTCATTTAATTCTGTTTGACTCTTGTATTTGCACTTTTTATAAACTGCTATTTGTTGCTAATAAAAGTTGTTTATATTGTTGTGCATGTTATTTTATTATTGTTTCAGTATTAGTGTTTGGTATTCAGTTTCTGAACAGTTTAGGCACAAGCCAACAATTTGGTGACGCTGTCTGAGCCTTACGTCATATTTTTTTTAATTATTCACCGTAATACCGTATACCGAGGTAAAATAGGGAGGAGGTTTGACGGTATCAAAATTTGGATACCGCCCAAGCCTAGTGTACACAATCCAAAATCTTAACAATACAAGTTGTATTATAAATAATTTTCACATGTATAACGTCAGTAATCATACAATATACTTGAAATGTTCAATCAATAATTTATATTAATCAGCAACATGATTAATATAATTAATTTCCAGGACTAAAGTGCATAGTATTGGCACACAGTCATTCAATACAGCAGCAATACTTTAAAAGTGCAATTGACAACAATATTGTAAAAGATAAACTTGTAGAAACTTGGCATAATTGAGAAATGCTAACCGGACCCATATAAAACAATGGGAACGGCTGCTATGCTAACCCATTTACAATGCAACATGCTAGCTCTACTCACCATTTCCGGTTTTCCGTATTAAATGCTCAGCTTATTCGCGTTGTTTAGGCAACGGCAGTTGGCTCCTATGAGTTAACATATACATTTATTTTCATAGCTTTGTATAACAAAAAGTCATGAACCGAAGTAAAACCTACCAGCAGCAAACTTTTCCTCTCGTGTCTCGCATCTACGGTAGCTTCGGGTAGCGCTTAATAAAGGGAGATAATTGGTCGGTTTTGACCACGTGACCCAAGACCCGTAACCAAAGAGTAAAACCGGCAAGAGGATGCAGTCAACAGGGTTTTGACACCCGTGTTACATGTGGTTGCTCACAAGTCAGGAAAGGGCTATAAGGCCATATCTAAATGTTTTCAAGTTCCAGTGGCGACAGTGTAATGTATTATTAAAAAATACAAGACGGTCCACACTGTAGAAAATCTCAAAGGATGTGGTCGGAATCCAAAAGTGACACCTGTGCTGGCCAGGAGGATAGTGAGAGGTGGAAAAGAATCCAAAGATTACCACCAAGGTCATCCTGGTAAATCTGGGCTCTGCTGGTGGCAGACAGTCCAACAAACACTGTGCACTGCTGTGCACTGAAGGATGCCACTTCTCCAGATAAGGCTCACAAAAGCTCACTTGGCCTTTGCAAATGCTCATCTGGGCAAAGAGGAAGACTTCTGGTCTTCTGTTTTATGGTCAGATGAAACAAAACTGTAATTGTTTGGCCACAATGATGTATCCTTCATTTGGTGTAAAACAGAAGGAGCCTTCAACCCTAAGAACACCATCCTCACTGTCAAACATGGTGGTGGGAACCTAATGCTTTAGGGGTGTTTTTTAGCCAATGGACCAGGAAACCTAATCACAGTAAACGGCACAATACATTCTCAACAACATCAATCAGTCTGCAGAGAAACTTGGCCTTGGGTACCAGTGGACTTTTCAGCACAACAACGACCCAAAACACACATCAAAAGATCCAGTTGAGAATCTGTGGAGGGATCTAAAGATCAGGGCGATGGCAAGAGACCCTCCAACCTGATGGAGCTGGAGGTCATCACTAAAAATGGATGGTCATAAATCCCAGTGGAGACATGCAATTAACTGGTTAGCTATTATAGGAAGCATTTCTGATGATTTTTGATTTCTGTAATCTCCAATAAAGGCTTTTCTATTGATTTATTGAGAGGGGTATGAATAATTTTGGACATGCCACTTTTTGTTCAAATGTCAAATAAAACAATGCCTCTTGTACATTGTCTTATTAACTTCTGGAAGACGCCTGTGTCATTTCCAATCAAGAAAAAACTTTAAACGTTGAATAAAAGTAACTTTAAATCAAAATTTGCCAGGGGTATGAATAATTTAGGACTTGACTGTAGAACTAATCTTATAATGTTTGCAATATGTCTTTTGCTCATGAATTACAGTCAGGTCCATAAATATTGGGACATTGACACAATTCTAATCTTTTTGGCTCTATACAGCAACACAATGGATTTGAAATGAAACAAATAATATGTGCTTTAACTGCAGACTTTTAGCTTTAATTTGAGGGTATTTACATACAAATCAGGTGAACGGTGTAGGAATTACAACAGTTTGTTTATGTGCCTCCCACTTTTTAAGGGACCAAAAGTAATGAGACAGATTAACAATCATAAATCAAACTTTTACTTTTTTAATACTTGGTTACAAATCCTTTGCAGTCAATTACAGCCTGAAGTCTGGAACACATAGACTTCACCAGACGCTGGGTTTCATCCCTGGTGATGCTCTGCCAGGTCTCTACTGCAACTGTCTTCAGTTCCAGCTTGTTCTTGGGGCATTTTCCCTTCAGTCTTGTCTTCAACAAGTGAAACGCATGCTCAATCAGATTCGATTGACTTGGCCATTGCATAACATTCTACTTCTTTCCATTAAAAACTCTTTGGTTGCTTTCGCAGTATGCTTCTGGTCATTGTCCATCTGCACTGTGAAGCACTGTCCAATGAGTTCTGATGCATTTGACTGAATATGAGCAGAAAATATTGCCTGAAACACTTCAGAATTGATCCTGCTGCTTTTGTCAGCAGTCACATCATCAATAAATACAAGTGAACCAGTTCCATTGGCAGCCTTACATGCCCACGCCATGACACTACCACCACATGCTTCACTGATGAGGTGCTATGCTTTGGATCATGAGCAGTTCCTTTCCTTCTCCAGACTCTTCTCTTCCCATCACTCTGGTACAAGTTGATCTTGGTCTCATCGCTCCATAGGATGTTGTTCCAGAACTGTGAAGGCTTTTTTAGATGATGTTTGGCAAACTCTAATCTGTCCTTCCTGTTTCTGAGGCTCACCAATGGTTTACATCTTGTGGTGAACCCTCTGTATTCACTCTGGTGAAGTCTTCTCTTGAGTGTTGACTTTGACACTCATACACCTACCTCCTGGAGAGTGTTCTTGATCTGGACAACTGTTGTGAAGGGTGTTTTCTTCACCAGGGAAAGAATTCTTCGGTCATCCACCACTAGGGCTGAACGATATGGACAAAATTTCATATCTCGATTTTCATGCCAGATATCTCGATATCGATACAATACGATATGACTACAGTGGGGATCGAAAGTTTGGGCACCCCAGGTAAAAAAAATTTATTAATGTGCATAAAGACGCCAAGAAAAGATGGAAAAATCTCCAAAAGGCATCAAATGACAGATTAGACATCCTTATAATAAGTCAAAAAAAGTTAGATTTTATTTCCATCATTTACACTTTCAAAATAAAAAAACAAAAAAAATGGTGTCTGCAAAAGTTTGGGCACCCTGCAGAGTTAATACCTTGTACTGCCCCCTTTGGCAAGTATCACGGCTTGTAAACAATTTTTGTAAGTCTTTCAATTCTTGTTTGAGGTATCTTTGCCCATTCTTCCTTACAAAAGTCTTCCAGTTCTTTGAGATTTCTGGGCTGTCTGTCACGCACTGCTCTTTTAAGGTCTATCCATAGATTTTCAATTATGTTGAGGTCAGGAGATTGTGAAGGCCATGGCAAAACCTTTAGTTTATGCCTCTTGATGTAATCCACCGTGGATTTTGAGGTGTGTTTAGCTCTGGAGGGGCCTCCTCTAAAGGAAGGATCCTGGCAATTGGGAAATGGCATTTATTTCCCAAAGAAATGGCTGCCTCTTCACAGACTCATTACGACCTCAGCCACAAATGTATCAAAAAACAAATTGATATCTTTTTTGGCACACGTGTCTAGATGATACTCACCAAATTTGGAGCTGTTTAAAAAACCTTTAGCACAAGGGGTGCGCTTTAGGTGGTCACGCATTCCACCCAACATAGTAGATTTCCTGTTGAGTTTACGGTATGGCTGTAATAAACTTTTCTGTTTGCCCTGAGGTGTCCTATGGATGTACCAAGTTTTGTATTTATACATTGGAAAAATTTACTTTCATTTTCCAAAGGCCCAATGTATTTTGACTTTTCTAGGGGTCGCCACTGAGTCATTTTTCATATTTTTTTTTCGGGGACTTCAAATACATAAATTTTGTGCCGGGCTTGAAGTATGGGACCAAAAAATTACTTTTAGTTGCACGTTTACTGGGTCAAATTGAGGATCATTTTGCAGAAAAATTATAATAAAAAAAACAAAACAAATTATAATAAAAAAAAATATAACTTGAGCAAAAACGATGTTCAGGTCATGAATGTGCACAAACACCTTTTTGGGTCCAACTCGATCCGAGAAGGCGTTTGAGAGTTAAGATATCAACAACAAAGTCACAACTTTGGTTGGCACACGTGTCTAGATGATACTCACCAAATTTGGGGCCATTTAGATTAAAACGCAATGATTTGCATCTTTTTGCCCAAGGGGTACGATTTTAGTGGCCGCGCGTTTCACCCCACATGGCGGACTTCCTGTTGATTTTAGGGTGTGGCTGTCATTGACTTTTCTGTTTGCCCTGAGGTGTCCTATGGATGTACCAAGTTTCATTTTTCTACGTTGGAAAAAAGTAGGGGTGTGCCGGTTTCAGAATTGGTGATGACGGTTATGACGTGAGTCAAATGTGACGGTTCATAACATAACCGCCGGGGGGGTGAGGGGGTATTAGTTTGAATAAACTAGCAGACACTGATTAGCTACTTGCTCTACGTTTATTTAAAATTAACAGCAAGACAACTAGCAGTGAATGTGCTTATTAAATGAATCGCACAGAGTGAACAAATCCTTAACAAAAAAAAAAAAAAAAAACTTTGCAATGAACGTGCTTTGTTTTAAATAAATCACACACAGTAAACAAAACCAAGTTCCGTGACAGGATCACCAACATGTTCACTTTACTCGGTTTTAGTGACGATCTGACAGGGGTAGCTATGTTCCCGCAGAGTGCTAAAAACTTCGCTCTGATGCTGTGCTTGTAGCACAAATACACATGTATTTACGTGCCAATTTTGCTAAGAGCGGATAGCGTGTTTCATTGTCTCGCCACCATGCTAGTGGATCTGCCGTAGAGTCAATTGGTTGTTCTTGGAGATAGCGGGTTAACTCCGTGTCAGCGCGCGCTCTGATCGGTAAAGGGGCAGAGATTTCAGACCTCTGTTTATTAAGGAGATCTCCAAGATTGTGCACAGACCTCTCCCGAATCATCTCCAGCAGCAGCAGCCTCCGAAGCACCACTAACTCCGCCTCCGTTTCCCTCGTCAGCTGATACAATTTCCCCCCGGAGTGCATCTTTTGTCTCCTCCAATCCATCCCCCCCATTGCCTCTGTATCGTGGGTCAAGGAAAGATGACTTTGCCGAAAGCTCCTGAGTGGCTGGGGCACTGTATTTGTGCTAATGTATGAGGCATAGGCCTACGCTGAGTTTCATTTACGATGAGATGCGCTCTAGTTCACAGTGCAGTGCAAGTGAACGCGGCGCGCTGGCGCTTCCATGTCACGGTTATCATTGTCTGCTATGTTTGCTTTTTATTTATTAAAATACATGCAATTGATTGATGAAACATTTATTAAAATTAAGATAAAATTTGTACAAAACGAAATTAGTTTTTAAGAAAGGTTTTCTACAAAGCAAAATTTAATGAAGTGGTAAATATCATGTCTGACGATTTACAAAACTTCATTAAGTGGTAAAAACCATGTCTCCCGATATATTGCGCATCTTATGATCCTATCTAAAAAATGAAAATAATTTTTGATAAATGTTTGTAAAAAGTATTTTAATGACACGGTTTTGGCGGTTATAGAGTTCTAATGACGGTGTTCAACTATAACCGCCGATCACACGGTTATATACTAACCGTCACACCCCTAGAAAAAAGTTACTTTCACTTTCCATAGGCCCAATGTATTTTGACTTTTCTAGGGGTCGCCACTGAGTCATTTTTCGTATTTTTTTTTTCGGGGACTTCAAATACATACATTTCGCCGGGCTTGAAGTCTGGCACCAATAAAAATGACTTTTTGTGCATGTTTACTGGGTCAAATTTAGGATCATTTTGCAGAAAAAGAAAAAAAAAAGAGAAAGAAATCTGAGTAAAAACAACAGGCCCTCCCGGTCATCACCGGCTCGGGCCTAATAATATGCACAGAGATTAAGTTAAGTTAAAATACACTTTAAAAAAGGAAGGTTTTTAGTCCTTTTTTAAAAGCAGACGTGTGGCCCTGACCCTGAGGTGGCCAGGCAGGGCATTCCACAGACAGGGGGCAGCTGCCTCAAAGGCCCTGTCACCCATGGTTTTTAGCTTTGTCCTGGGAGCACGTAGACGGTGCATTTGGCCAGACCGGGTTCTGGAGGTGGTGTGTGTTGTGAGAGGTTCTGTGAGGTAAGTGGGGGCATCACCGTGCAGGCAGTGATGGGTGTGGAGGAGAAGTTTGTATTCAATACGGAGGTGAATGGGGAGCCAGTGAAGAGTGCAGAGGATGGGTGTAATGTGATCATAATTCCGCACCCTCATCAGGACCCTGGCAGCGCTGTTTTGTACATACTGGAGCTTATGGATGCTCCTGCCAGGAATCCCAATGAGGAGTGCGTTACAGTAGTCCAGTCTGGAAGAGACAAAGGCATGGACGAGCTTCTCTGCAGAAAGGAGAGAGATGGAGGGGCGGAGTTTGGCAATGTTGCGGAGGTGGAAAAATAAATTTTTACAAATAAAATTGATGTGGTTGTCAAAAGTGAGCTGGGGATCAAATTTGACCCCCAGGTTAGTAACGGAGGGGCAGAGTGGAATGTTGTGGCCAGAGAAGGATATGGAGGTAATGGGGAGGAGTGGAGCTGGTGAGGGGTGCCAATCTGAATGGCTTCAGTTTTTGAACTATTAAGCTGCAGGAAGTTTTGACTCATCCAGGCCTTTATCTCCTCCAGGCAGGACTTAAGACAAGTGACGGTGGAAGAGGGGGTGAAGGAGGAGGACTTTTCAGTGTTTTCAACCACATACTGTTTATTTTAGGTTTCAAACATAAATTCACATAAGTACTAAAAAAACAATACATTTAGAGTTTGTAAAATACACACTGATGAGATAATAATAATCCTTTCCATTATAGTTCGACACGTTTTATTCATATCAGATACACATTGTGTATGTAACTTCAATGGTTACTCTATTCTATTCCCAGTTCCCCAGCCACTTACTTTTAAGTATTTCTGGAGAAGTGGATGAATTCACGTGTTGTAAACATAGAGGTTGTAAATCCAACAGATCTGATTCTCTGAACTGCGTCTGCGGCACAAACTAACACGGCGGCGCCCATCGCGCATACAGCTCAACTAACGCGATCGTTATAAAGGTGTTTAAACAACAATATACTTCCACAATCGGAATATCAGATATTTCATGCCATAGCTAACACATTTGTGAATATTCTGAAAAAAAAAAAAAGGAAAAATGACATAAAAGCAGATCATCATTCATTCAGCGCTGTTGCTGCTGCGGTGTGTCACGTGACAAGCAATGACGCGTCACCATGGAAACCCCCTCACAATATAGTTCCCACGTCCCTGGTAGTGTGTGCCGCGCTGGCTTTAGCGGTGCATTCAAGGGCACTCGTAAAACTGATGTTTGTTGTGACTGCCAGAGCGCCGAGAGGAGAAATCTATATCATCTATATCGTTGCTTTTTTCAATAGTAATATCTTGAAAGTTCATATCTAGATTAGGGATGCTCATTTTGATTAATTTTCCCGACCGACAACCGCCGCTCCTTAATCGATTATTAACCGTTAACTGATAAGATTATAATATTGAATTGGCATTAACGGCTTAGTGTACAACGCGTCCTGGTCCGTGGCGTAAACACGCTACAAAAGAAAGCCTGCGTTGTGCTTGCACGTCGTCATGCAAACCCCAACAATATATATATATACCAAATTAAAGCTTAAAGTCTCATCTTTCAGACGATATAAACCATTTTAACACGTTACAACCACAGCGCTGACACCAAAGCCTTTTTTACAGACAAGCACAAAGATTTAGTTTGGACTTGTATTACCTTTTGACGGGTCTCTTGGACTGAAACAGCAACAAATGCACGTAAGCGTGTCTTTCTGTCCGTAAAAGGTCCAGTGAATAATATTCAGTAAAATAATTAGGTCCACAAGACATGTTATTATCCTCCAAGGCTCAAAAACTGCAGAGAAGTATTTCCAACTTGAAAACTGCTGCGACATTTTTTGTCATTTCTATTAATAATAAAAGCCATAAGTCCGCGAAAATAAGCTACTAAAATGCTAACAGGAAGTGTTAGCCTTCGATTGACACCTTTTTCAGCCAATTGTGAAGGGTTTTGACATGGGCGGGACCTGGATATGCACCAATGGCCGAACAGACATCTTCAGGCATGTGTCACGTGTGTGGTTGCGCCTGCCGACGTGCTCCGTGAGTTAATAAATATAAGCTATATAGTAGGCTATTTTATTTTTAAACCATGCATCAAACAAACAAAAAAAAAAAAACTTAAAAAAAAAAACTTTTTAAACCGTTTAACTGATAGTATTAATCGGTCAAAATATTTACTATAGGTTAACGGTTAAACGGTCAATATGAGCATCCCTAATCTAGATATAGATACGATAACGATATATTGTTCAGCCCTATCCACCACAGTTGTTTTCCGTGGTCTTCCAGGTCTTTTGGTGTTGCTGAGCTTCAAAAAAAAAAAAAAAAAAAAAAAAACTGTTGTTGTGTCCTTGGGCAAGACACTTAACCCACCTTGCCTCGTATGAATGTGTAAGAATGTTGAGTGAATGTATGTGGTGATGGTCGGAGAGGCCGTAGGCGCAAAATGGCTGCCACGTCTCTGTCAGTCTGCCCCAGGGCATCTGTGGCTACAGTTGTAGCTTACCATCACCAGTGTGACTGTGTATGAATGAATAATGGATGGACTGTAAGCGCTTTGAGTCCCTTGGTCCCTCGGGAGAAAAGCGCAATATAAATCCAAGCCATTATTATTATTATTATTATTATTATTACTGGTGCGTTCTTTCTTTTTAAGGATGTTCCAAACAGTTGATTTGACCACACCTAAAGTTTTTGCTCTCTCTGATGGGTGTGTTTTGTTTTTTCAGCCTAATGATGGCTTGCGTCACTGATAGTGACAGATCTTTGGATCTCATATTGAGAGTTGACAGCAACAGTTTCCAAATGCAAAAAGCACACTTGAAATGAACTCTGAACCTTTTATCTGCTCCTTGTAAATGGGATAATAAAGGGGAATAACACACACCTGGCCATGGAACAGCTGAGCAGCCAATTGTCCCATTACTTTTGGTCCCTTAAAAAGTGGGAGGCACATATACAAACTGTTGTAATTCCTACACCGTTCACCTGATTTGGACGCAAATACCCTTAAATTAAAGCTAAAAGTTTGTTTCATTTTAAATCCATTGTGTTGGTGTATAGAGCCAAAAAGATTAGAATTGTCTCGAAGTCCCAATATTTATGGCCCTGACTGTAAATGGGAGTATGTTCTTGATCCTTTTGAAAACTATAATGACAAGAAATTTGTAGTCATTATTGAGAAGACAGGTGGGGCCATGAGTCTTTTGCACTTGGGAATAAGGGAAATTAGATCCTGTCATACATGGTTCATGTTTGAATGTATCTCAGAGGTTTGTCAAGGCTGTCCAGTATCTCCTTATGTATTTTTACTCTCAACCCAGCTTCTCTCCACTTTCATCTTAGAAGGCAATGTGCAAGGTATTTTGGCAGCAGACAGACAAGTTATTATAGGCCAAGTCTCTTTCTTAAGAAGATCAGATCAAATTCTAAAGCCTCCGGTCTCGGTCTGAACCTAAACAAGTGTAAATTATTACCTATATGTGTAATGATTGTTTGTTCAACATTCTGTAAAGTCTAGAGTCACTTATCTAACCAAAAATGAAGATGAATAGTGCAACTTCATTTTGAACCCATTTAACGAGAGAACTAGAAAAAGATTGAATCACTGGCTCCAGCGAGAGCTGTCTTTTAAAAGGTAGAACATTAACAAAAGCCAAAGGAATCTCCAGACTGCCTTAAATGTTCACTCTGTCACTCTGCTACTAGCAAACTGATAAGACACTGTAAAAGTAATAACCCGTTCTATTAAAAAGTCCATACTGACTAAACTATTGATGCAGGTGGCCTAAAATTGATTGATTTCACTAGAGATTCTCCGATCAGCATTTTTGAGGCTGATCACCGATTACCGATCACCAAAATCATGATCTGCCGATTGCCGATCACAGAATGGCAGGGGAATGGGAATCTTTTATCTATAATCATGCAGAGTTTGCACCGTTTGTAGAAATGAAACTAACTCTAAATTAACTGTATTGAGAAAAAAAACTGTAGACGGTTGGTTTAGTTTCTCATACTCTGCATATTTAGTTGTATGGCGTGTTCTAAGATGCCTAATCATGTTAGTGGTGTTAAAATGACGTTGCTTGCTTCCACCTCGAGGGATTTCATCACAACATACATTGCAAACGGCTTTATCGGACACTTTGGAAAAACTTCCAGACGGGAGAGCTCAGTCTGGAACTTCATTCCAAACTTTGTTTTCTCTAAACTTGGTGGTCTTTCTAGTGTACTCAAATCCAACAATTTTATTATATTCACAATTTTCTCTTAGCAGCAAACAATTATATCACCAAAAGTAAAATAAGTTACAAAACCATTCCAGATATATTGATCAAAGCAGCGGTGATTAAAGGGGCATTACGTAACTTTCAGAAAAACCTAACAGTTACTGACACCAGTGCTCGTTAGGAGAACTACAGTCAGTGTCCTGCTCGCGTTCAGACTGGCGCGTGTTCGTACGTGCATGACTGAGTCACCGGAGCATTATCTGTCTGTTGCTTCGCAGGACTTGGACTTTTACTTGCATCATGTTTACAAAGGTAAGAAAAGTTACACTTCTGTAAAAATGTATTGTTGGTCAAACTTTGAGAGTAAACTATATTTTAATCTTGAGTGCTGACACAGCGGTAAAGCATACTCTTGAGACATGGAAGATAATAGAGCATCAGATTGACAAACGGCATGTTTTATAAAGCACTGTTCAATGCAGTATGGCAGTTGTAACTTCGTATATGTTATCACCCTGCATGTCACGTTTGTTAAAAGTGGCTAACGTTAGCTGAGCAGCTACATCAATAACTCATGTAGCTTTCTCCGAAGCTCAGTGTTTAAAGTCTCAGCAGGATAACGGCTAATGTTCCATCCATCCATCTTCTACCGCTTATCCGGGGCCGGGTCGCGGGGGCAGCAGTCTAAGCAGAGACGCCCAGACTTCCCTCTCCCCAGACACTTCCTCCAGCTCTTCCGGGGGGATACCGAGGCGTTCCCAGGCCAGCCGGGAGACATAGTCCCTCCAGCGTGTCCTAGGTCTTCCCCGGGGTCTCCTCCCGGTGGGACATGCCCGAAACACCTCCCTAGGGAGGCGTCCAGGAGTAATCCGAAACAGATGCCCGAGCCACCTCAGCTGGCTCCTCTCGATGTGGAGGAGCAGCGGCTCTACTTTGAGCTCCTCCCGAGTGATCGAGCTCCTCACCGTATCTCTAAGGGAGCACAACAAAAAGTCACACTCAAAACATTAATATTTTGATGAAATAAAATGTTTCAACTGTAAGTACTAAAAAAATGTTTTTGAGGAATTCAATATTTCAGACTCGGGTCATTAAATGTTAACAAAGTGCCTTTGTCATATAAATCTCCAATTTTTTGCACACCTCTAACAGCCCAAACCTTAAAACCGCCGTCTGCCCGGGGTAAACTGTGTATTATTCCAAATAGGAGGTGTATCACCAATATGTTTGTGAGCTTTGAACCATATATCTATTGTGTTTTTTAAGAAAGGATTTATTTATTTTTATTTATTTTTTTTAAGGTTTTTGGATCTGATGAGTATAAGTATTTTAATGGGAGCTTAGATATTGTTTGTTCAATAGAAACCCAGGCTGGTGGAGACTGTGTCTGGAAAAAACATAGCGCATCAAAGTTAAGCAGCCCAGTAATAACACTGTAAACTCGGCATCTGTAAACCGCCCTGTCATATGGAAGACACAGTGGTCTAAGCCTAAGTCTAGGTTTTTTGTTGTTCCAGATAAATCTACAAAGAATTTTGTTAATTTCCTTAAAAAAATGTTTTGGCAGTGGGAGTGACTGAAACTGGTATAAAAAAAAAGTTCGGCTGAGTTACCATCTTATTCAAATTAATTCGGCCAATCATCGATATAGGCATTGTTGTCCATTTTTCAATTGATTTACGTACTTCACCCATTAGTGGGTCATAATTTGCTTTAACAATTGTATTAATTTGGGGGGTGATCTTGACTTCAAGATATGTAAATCCTTCTCTTGCATTAAGAAAGGGCGATCTTATGACTGGGTTACTCCTTTCCTCCTTGTTTAGGAAGAGTATGGAAGATTTTGTGTCATTAATATTATATCCCAAAAACTTACCAAACCTATTAATTAATTGTAATATTGCTGGTATACTTGTTGATTATTTGGTCAAGAAAAGTATCAGATTGTCTGCATATAGGGATATTCTATGTTCTTGATCTCCAATAATAATACCTGACAGATTTGCTTCATTTCGAATAGATATAGCTAGCGGCTCAATGGCCAGAACAAACAGTAGTGGGGACAGAGGGCATCCATGACGGGTTGATCTTTCTAGGGTTATTTGGCTTGATAAATTGTTATTAGTCCTCACACATGCCACAGGGTCAGTGTATAGTAACTGTATCCATTTTAAAAACTTTCCCCCGATTCCATATCTCGGCAATACATTGAACAAATAGGGCCACTCTATTCTATCAAAAAAAATATTCTTGCATCTAAGGACAATAGTGCATTATCTCTGGCATTATTATTACAGTGACTTATATTAAGGACTCGTCTAATGTTATGAAATCCCTGACGGCTCCTTACAAATCCATTCTGATCATTATGCACTAAAAAAGAGGCGTATGGATCTAGTCTTTTAGCAAGAACTTTACATTATATTTTGTGTCCACTGCCATGAGACTAATTGGCCTGTATGATGAGCAGTCAGTTGGTGTTTTACCAGGTTTTAAGATAAGAGCTATTGTAGCCAGTCTTAAAGTTGGAGGTAGGTTACCGATATCCAATGATTCATTAAACATATCCAAAAGTGGAGTTAACAACTGCTTCTGAAAAGTTTTGTAGAACTCTATAGGCAAGCCGTCGGGCCCAGGGACTTTACCTGAGTTTACGCTTTTTATGGCTTGCAATAATTCTTTTTCATTTATGTCATTATCCAATTCCTTCCTGGCCTCCTTATTAAGTACTTGAAATTGAAGATGGTCAAGAAAAGCATCTTGATCAACCAGGTCGGAAGAAGATTCTGATCTATACATTGATTGATAAGTCTTTGAATGCATTATTAATATCTTGTGGATCATTCGTGGTCTCACCTGATTGTGTGGTTATGCCATTAATGGCTCTTTCAGATTCTATTTTTTTAATTCTCCATGCTAACAATTCAGGCTTTCCCCCCTCATCATAAAAAGCTTGTTTTAACCACAGTAGACTTTTCGCTGCTTTATCACTTGTAAGTTTGTTATATTGCGCTCTTAGAACTAGTAATTGTTTTTGTTTGCCATAATCCTCATGACTATTTGTCTATTTCTAATGATTTTATTTGTTTCTCTAATTGAATCATTTCTGACTTTTGTTCTTTGCTTCTAGTGCTTGTGAAAACGCTTCCCATCTAATTGATGCATTAGTTTGATCAGTATTAATTTCAAAATAGATATCAATCTTCTTTTCAACATATTTAACAAACTCTGGACTTTGGAGCCACCACATCTGCAGGCGCCAGTTAGTGGGAGATATTTTTAGCTTGTCAAAAAATATAGATAAGGAAATGGGCGACTGGTCACTTATCAATATACAGTCATACCAACAGTTTTTGATTTGATAATACTATCTTTTTGACTTGAGATACTAAAAAAAATCAATACGGGATCTAGATTTGTGTATCCCTGAATAACAGGAGTATTCCAATTTACCTGGGTTAAGATTCCTCCATATCTCTGTCAAATTTAAGTCATTCATATATTGTATTATGATTTTCCTGGATTAAGCTTTTTGGGGGTCGGATTTTGTTGATAGATCTACCGAATGGTCCAGAGTGCAGTTGAAGTCCCCACATATTATGTTTAGGCCGTGTAAAGACGATAATGTTAAAAAAAAGTTTTCAAAGAATTTGGGTTTGTCTTCATTAGGTCTGTAGATGTTAGCCAGATTTACTGCAGTATAAAGTATATTACACTGAGCAATAACAAACCTTGAGGGTCTTGAACAATATTAGTAAGTTGAAAAGGAATTGTTATATGGATAAGAATTAGAACGCCTCGAGCATAATTATTATACGTTGCGTGTACAACTTGACCAGGTCATCTTCGTCGCACGTGTTTAATTTCAGAAATTGTAAGCTGGGCTTCCTGAAGAAAAATTATTTTCAAATGCAAGTTTTTAATCCTATTCATAACCTGTTTCAACACCTTGCTTTTTTAACCACCACCCCTAACACCGCTGGCGGAGCCGCAGACAGGCAGGAGGTAGCTGCGTCAGGCACACAATAACAAATATACAACCGTCTTGATCACCGCCAGGCCTGCGCCGCTGCAAGATACAGCCTTTGTTTAACTACTTTTGTAAAAAGTAAGTTTGTTGTTCGTGTAGGAGGAGCAGTTGTGCACCTGGAATAACACAAATGTAATTCCAGTGCATTGTAAATCCTGTATGTTGTAAAGCAGAAGAATTCCAAGTTAAAAGGATAGAGGTTCTGGTCAGATGCTACAACAGTAAACCCAAGGGTATGCACTCTGCTTAGAAGACTTATTTGAGACTTTATTTAGCTGTTTATGTTTTATTACTCTTTAGTAGGATTTGGACAGGTTTTAGTTGGATTTGAACAGGTTTTAGTAGGATTTTAACAGGTTTTAGTTGGATTTGAACAGATTTTAGTAGGATTTTAACAGGTTTTAGTTGGATTTGAACAGATTTTAGGTTAGTTAACATTAACCATTTTGACCAATTATTTCATGGTTAGTTATCATTTATTGTTGTTGTTGTCAATAAACTATAAAATTCTAACAAAAAAGCTTTTATTTTTTTATTTGGGTAACAATCATATAAAGCTGTGTTTAATTTAAAATGTAGGTTAATGTAGAGTAAAACATTATTATGCTGTTATATAAAGCATGTAATTTAACATGTAAATACCATTTTAAATTTTAAAATCATAACGACCTAAAGTGATTTCATGAACCACATTTAACCGTTAAAAGTAGCAATAGCAAAGACTGGTAAAGTTATTATGGTTATATTGGTACTGCCCTGATTTCTGGTACTGCCCTGATTTCTGGTTGGTTGTCTAATTTAATTCAGAGGTAGTTCAATCTGTGTTCATTTGTTCCTCCTGGAAATCACATTCATGCTTTTTGTAGAAGAGAAAAAGAACTAGGATGGATGGGCAGTGTTGTGTGAACGCCTCTGAACTGTTTAACGCTTCATTTTCACAGAAAAGCAACAATCCGTGTCACCATTGAGCTTCAGCTGTCGACCAGCCCCGTCCACAAGAGAGTGAGTTTATGCTTTCTTCCCTTCTTCATAAATAGAAACGGTCCGCTCTCGTCTTAGGTTGTTGAGCACAAAGTCAGTTCCAGTAAACTCTCTCAGCCCAAAGACCTTCTGAGATGGGAGTCTCTTAGGGAGCCTGCACATCCACAGAACAGTATAGTTTATAAGGGAAGTATTCACAATGGCCCATGAACCAAACTGGTTCGAGCATAAAGACTGAGGGAAGGGCGGGACAACAGAAAATTCTGAAATCTATTTATTACATTTAAATCAAGAGTCATCCTTAAATTGATTGGAAAGTAACTAGCTGCAAGGATTGGTAAGCTGGAAGTTGTTGAGCACCTGTTGTTTTTTTCTTTGAAATAAGGATCTTGTGGTAAGACTCACTGATGACAAAGACCCATACTTCCTGTTCAACCTCTCCATATCAGAAGAGGATTTTCAAAGGTATCTAAAGCAATGTAATCACAAAGTGCATGACCTAATAAATTTGCTGAGTGTGTCCCTGTGTCTCCCTGTAGCCTCAAGGTGCAGCAGGGTCTGCTCATAGACTTTGCATCATTCCCTCAGAAGTTTATTGAACTGCTCAACCTGTGTTACTCTGAGCAGGAGTCGGACTTCCCCAGGTAAAGAACACCAACACAACACTGCTCAGAATCAGATGCACCAAAAAAACAACGTTTTCTAGAATGAGTACTCCCTTACTCCCCTTTTCAACAAAACTTTCACTCTGCCAATAGGGACCTTCAAATATAGATATGACAATATTCAACATAGTCAGTATTGCATGTCCTCCTGACATTATGCAGCCCTAGCACACCTCACCAACTCAAGACTTTTGATATGTTTTATTTGGCCCTTCTATTAGGGATGGGCTCGAATATTCAATCTGCAATATAGCAAAGTATCTGTGTGAAACAGAACGACTCGTAGCCCAACTTTGACTTGATTCCCATTGTTCATCTTAAAGAGCTATTCAGATACAGTTTGTTCGTGTTTGTCAAGGCATCCTCCTCTAAACGCAGCAAGGTTTGGAATTACTTTGAACAAAATAATAGGCTTGTTGTATGCAAAATTTGTCAGGTACAAAAAACAGTATGTAGCCTGTAACTTTGTTTCTGAATATAGAATATTTTCTATATAGAATATATTCTATGTTTCTGAATTCAAATATATTTAAAATTAGATGGATTTAAAATGGTTGTAGGCGGATTTCAACCTAATTTATTTTGTTTATGAAATCTTGATCGCTACAAAGATAAATAAAACTCTGTTCAAATCCACTTAAAACACTTTTCCTTTTGGCTGTTCCCTTTAGGGGTCTCCACAGTCAATCATCTGCCTCCATCTAGCCCTATCCCCTGCATTTTCTTCTCTCAGACTACCTTCATGTCCTCCTTCACCACATCCATAAACCTTCATTCTTCTTCTCTCCAGAGCAAACCTCCACCTCTTTTCTCCACCTGCTCCCTGCTCTCACTACAGATCACAATGTCATCCGCAAACGTCAATAAAGATTCCTGACTGACATCATCTGTCAGCCTGTCCATCAACACCACAAACAAGAAGGGGCTCAGAGCCGATCCTTGATGCAGTCCCACCTTCACCGTGAACTCCTCTGTCACATCTACCGCAGACCTTACCACTGTCCTACTGCTCTCATACATATCTTGCACCACTCTTGCATACTTTTCAGCCACTCCAGAACTTCTCACGCTTTCTCTAAATCTACAAAGACACAATGCAGCTCTTTCTGACCCTCTCTGTACTTCTCCATAAACATTCTCAAAGCAAATATTGCATCAGTAGTGCTCTTTCTTGGCATGAAACCATACTGTTGCTCACAAATGCTCACATCTCCCCTTAGCCTAGCTTCCACTACTCTTTCCCACTACTTCATTATATGACTCATCAGGTTAATATCGCGGTAGTTTCCACAACTCAGCACATCTCCTTGTTCTTAAAAATTGCCACCAAAACACTCCTCCATTCCTTAGATGTCTTCTCACTCTCTAAGACCTTTGAACAATCCAGTTAAAAACTCTGTCATCTCTCCTAGACACTGGTATGGCTTCAGGACCAACCACCTATCTTCTCTTCATCCTCTTAAAAACTTCTTGCTAATCCTTTCTACTTCCTGCTTAACAATATTTGCCTCTACTACTCTACTCTCCCTGTCATTTTCCTCATTCATCAGTTCTTCTAAGTACACATTACATCTTTCCTTCACCCTCCTGTCACATGTCAACACATTTCCATCTCTATCCCTCTGCCTCGCTAACTGATACACACACTCACCTTCCTTACTATCTAACCTTGCATACATGTCCATACATATGTTTTCTGTTCAATTCTAACCTCGTGCTGCATCTCCCTATATTGCCATCTACTTTCCTCAGTCCTCTCACTGTCCCACTTCCTCCTACCTAACCTCTTCCTTTGGACCTATACTGTTTAAAACTGTTGTCTCTATTAGCCTGTAGGCTCATTTTATTGTGCAGAATTCAGGCTGGTTTTGCCAGGAATTCAACCCAGATGTGACGTAGTACGCACTCCCGTGTACAGCTCTGACCTTCCAGTATAGCCGCCATAACAGCGAGCGTTTGTATTAAGAAGGACTCTGCGAGTAACAAAAAATGACTGGCCTACGAGCGCACACCAGCAAGAGCGAGCAGGACACTGACTGCAGTTCTCCTAACGGCCACTGGTGTCAGTAACTTTTAGGTGTTTCTGAAAGTGACACATGGGACTATTTATTTTTTTATTTTAAGCCGGAACAAGAAAACACCAAGTTTTTGACCACTAGTCCAGGGTAGTCCACCAGGTTCTCATCCATTTACACACGCTTCACTATACAATTATTAATTGATTAATCAAAAAAAAAAATTTTGTCAGATTAATCAATTATAGAAATAATAGTTAGTTGCACCCCTATTACAATAGAAAATTGTTTCTATGTGTGTATATATATATATATTTCTTTAATATGAAATTCATAACTCATTCATTTTTTTTTTTTTTTCTGTGTGCAATAATGGCCTTAAAGATATTAAAAAGGTTTGACATTTTTTCATAATATGAGAGGTGAGAGCTACTGGTCTGTAATGATTTGGTTCAACTGGGTGCCCTATTTTTCTACAGAGTAGGGGCCCTACTTGGAAGTTGAAGACTCTAGTTAAATAGCTTCTGCAATGGCACACAGTTGACCAGCACATTCTTTTAGAAGTGGTAGATAGTGACCAGCTTATCCAGGGTGCCGAGTCCTCGGTTCCAGTACTGATGTTTTTGTCACTGACAGAGTGGGCTGCTCAGATATCTCTGGAGCGGGAGTGTTAGTGGAGGAACCTGGAGACAACGATGTGGACCGAGGAGGAGATGGAGTCTAGTGAGGAGCTAGCCCACAATCAGGGGAGAGAAATGCCTCACTGGGACCTCTTTGGACTTGACAGTGAATTTCCCCACTGGGATAATAATAATTATAATAATAATAATAAAAGAATAAACAAGTGAAAGCAGGCAAGAGATTGATTTTCATTTTTTAGTGACACAGTTGTTTCCTTCAGGTTCCTGCTGCACTTGTCGTGCCAGGGCTCTGTGCTGGAGGGACCTGCCAGTCTGAGCATCGTTGAGACAAACGCCTTCAAACATCTGAACCACTTGTCTTTACGTCTGACACAAGGCTCTGACAAAGAGGTCAAAGAGTATCTGGCTGTATGCCTCTCTTCGTTAAAAGTGAGTTCATTAGTAACAACAGTCAACACTTTGATTGTTTTCCATAAAGCATCAAGGAGCAACAATTATTAGGCAAGTTGTTTGAGGATTAGTTTTGTTATTGTACAACTACAGTGCTCTTGGTCAATTCAAAATGTTAACAAACCCTCAAACCTGAACATTTAAGTAGTAAAAGTGAGGTTTTGGATTTCTTAAGAGAATATCTACATGTACACCATTATTAGGCAACTATTTGTGTCAGAATTATGATTTATGCAACTAAATTAAAAACAAAGGTTTTCCCATCTCACTTGTTTGTGAGAATAATTAACAAACTCAAAATTTACAAATAAACATTTCTGAAATAAAAAAATAAAAATCTTGGTGACCAATATAGCCACCCTTCTTTATGATAACAGTCACAAGCCTTCCATTCACAGAGTCAGTCAGTTTTTTGATCTGGTCAGAATCAAATGTGCAGCCGCAACCACAGCCTCCCAGACACTGTTCAGAGGTGTACTGTTCACCTTCACTGTAAATGTCCTGCTTAAGAAGGGCCCAAAGTTCTCAATAGGGTTTAACTCAGGTGAAGAAGGGGGCCATGTCATTAGTTTTTCATCTTTATGGCCTTTACTGGCCAGCCTTAGTAGTAGAGAACTTTGATGCATGTGAGCGTTGTCTTGCATAAAAATCAAAGTCTTCTTGAAAGATGCAGACTTTTTTTCTGGACCACTGCTTGAAGAAAGTGTCTTCTAAAAATTAGCAGTAGGTCTGAGAGTTGATTTTGAGTCCATTTTCAACCCGAAAAAGTCCAACTAGCTCATCTTTAATAATACCTGCCCATACCAGTACCACACCTCCACCTTGCTGGCGTCTGAGTCGAAGTGGAGCGCTGTGTCCGTTACTGAGCCAAGAACGGGTCCATCCATCTGGTCCGTCAAGAGTCACTCTCATCTCATCAGTCACAAAACCTTTGAAAAATCTGTCTTCAGATATTTCGGGGCCCATTCTTGGCGGTTCATCTCGACACGCTTCTTGCGACCCTGTTGATATTTGCTACAAAACGTTTGATGGTTCTGTGATCACGCCCCAATATCTTAGATATTTCAAGAGTGCTGCATCCTGTGAAAGACTTTTTACAATTTTTGACTTTTCAGAGTCAGTTAAATCTCTTTTTTGGCCCATTTTTCCTGAGGAGAAGAATCTAATAATTATGCACACCTTGATTATAGAGTGTTGATCTCCTTAGGCCACACCCTCCCTCGTTACACAAATACACATCACCTGATATACATTAAGTCCAATAAGGATTCAAGTTTATACAGCTTCGAGTTGGAAATTATGGATAAAATTATGATATGATCAAAATAATCACTTGCCTAATAATTGTGCACAGGTGTACACGTAGAATGCTATTGCTATTGTTGCACCGGCACACACCAGTGTACCGGGAAAGACCTGAGGCAACTTGTTGAGGGAGACTCTGTTGCTTAAAGAAGAAATGATGACAAGAAATGTTGAAATAATTGAAAATATTTGAATCTGTGTAAATGGCAAGCGATGCGAGTTATTTTGACAACCCGAGGCTATTATATATATAATATTCATATAGACTATTATAAAATAAGATGTATTTCACCTTTTTAGTGTTTTTAAACTCTTCAGGTTGAGAAAGAGGCATTGGAGGTGAGGCTGAAAAGGACTGAAGAAGACTTATCCAGACAACTTGCGTACACTCAACAGGTTGGTTTGGGTCATCATTTACTTAGAACCTATTCTAGAACAAGAGTTCTTATTGGTTTTGTTTGACATAGTACAGGTATTACACTCCAAACCTCCAGCACATTTAGGTGTGTGTCAACACAATGTCCTGAGGGATAGGCACAGCCAAAGACTTAGAACACAAATGATATAAAGTAGAACAACCCAGACCTTTTTGATGCAGTCATTTGTGTCCACACTAGTGTGGTGTTTCAGGAGAATACTCGCAGACAGCATGTGCCTTTGTGTTCATACAGCACAGTAAACCTGACCACCAGTTAATTCCAAGTGAAACTGCAGACTTTCAGCCTTATTAAAATGGACTTAAATAAGTAGTAAGACCAGTCTTATTAGGGCCTGAGCGCAAAAGGCAACGAGCGGGATCCCTATTGTGTCTGCTAGGGTGGCCATTTTAAATCAAAGAGGGTACAGGTTCAGCTACTTACAACTTTGTACACATATTTATCAGATCCAACCAGATAAGTCTCTTGGAGCCATGCTCTGTGATGCATAAGAAGTCACTGATGCATGTCCTTCCACGGTCGCAAGGGGTGTGAGGGCTCTTTATCACTGCTTGCCATTTTAATTAAAATTTAGATCCTATTTTCAAAAACTATAATGAAATCATTTTAAGAGTTTCCATTGTACAACAGCATTTATACTAAAGCTAAAATGAATCCTCTACTCTTGAGACCCACTCTTCAAAGGGACATGTGCAAAATTCTAAATTCTTTTGGGAAACATGATAAAACATACAAGCTTTTTGAGCAGACTTTGTAATAATGTAACCCCAAAGATTGTTAGTTACATAGATAAATCTACAAGACTGTTTGTAATTTACCTCTTCCACCTCAATGTCAGCAAAGAAACGCTCATCAATGCTTAAATCTGTGATTCTCACAAGATATGTGTTGTGTAGACTCTTTCTGAGAAAAGCAAAGAGCTGGAGAAACTGCGCACAGAATGGACAAGTCAGACAAGCTCTTTGTCCAGCCGTCACTCTGAGGAATTACAGTCCGAGAGAGAAAAAGCTCTGGAGGTTCGAACATCCCTAACATTCTAGAGAATTAACCCCTTGTGCTCAGACAGAAACTGATATTGACTGACTGTGCTTTGTGTTTCAGTTACAGAACAGGCTTCAGGAGCACACTGAGCAGCTTCGGCAAGAGCTGGAGAACGTTCACAAGGCGAGCAGTCAGCAGCTGAAGAGTAAAGTCAGCGAGCTGGAGGCGTCCTGCAGAGAGCTCACTGAGAGGAAGTACAAGAACGAGTCTGCAATCAGAGACCTGAGAATGAAATTAGTGGCAGCAGATCAGGTGTGTACACTGCCTCCTAGCACTCCTGCGTCATAGAACTGATTGAAAATTCTCTCCTATATCCTCCTATATCATCTGCTCTTGCTACACTCGCTTTAGTGTGGTCTGCTGATTCCAGCATGATCTGTGGCACAAAGGCGCCACGCTTTTAACCTGGCCTATATCGCCGTGGTAATATTGAGTTAACCTATTAACAATATATATTTTAAACTCAAACTTCTTTTTATCTTTTGCACAAAAAACCCTTCTCTTTATAGATGTACTAAATCATTTGGATTTTTATTGACTTCTCTTATGAATTTCCAGCTAATGTTCGACGCAGTGAACACAGCCTGTTGATTGTAGCTAGTTGGTCAAATTGCACAAACCTTTCAGCAAACACTAGAACACAACACCTGAAGGTTTGAATGATGTTATATTGATGCAAAATAGCACTATAACTTGTTTGAGACCAAATGGAGATGGCTGAGCAGCAGTAGGATTCTTTCTTTGTTCTGCTTGTGTTTGTAGGAGTGCCAGCGGTCCAAGCAGCAGCTCCTGTCACTGAGGAGAGAGAACAGCATTCTAGACACACAGGCCCATGAGAAAGAGCGAATGGTGAGCCAGCTGCAGATGAGAGTGGCTGTTCTGGAGCAGGAGATAAAGGACAAAGAACAGCTCATGTGTCGCACAAAGGAGGTGATGGAAGCCACTCAGCAGCAGAAGGTAACCACTGCAAAATTTGCTAGATACACTATGTTTTGTTGTGTTGAGTGTTACATTTGCAAAAAAAACTTTAGCCTGAGGTACAAACTAAAAGTAGATAGTTTATCCATTGTGATAAAATAATTATTTGGTTCAGATGAGACAACGGAGACCGTACATGGTAAATTTAGGAATGGAAGACTGGTTAATTCTTGCATGAATGAAACAAATCAGACACATGCAACAATGGTGCATGTTTACAGTACAGTGGTATAAAAAAGTATCTGAAGCCTTTGGAATTTCTCACATTTCTGCATAAAATCCCCATCAAATGTGATCTGATCTTTGTCAAAATGACACAAATAAAAAAACAGTGTCTGCTTTAACTAAAACCACCCAAACATTTATAGGTTTTCATATTTTTAATGAGGATAACATGCAAACAATGACAGAAGGGGGAGGAATAAGTAACTGAACCATCACATTTAATATCTGTTGTAAGTCTTTAACAGACACTCTAGGGTTCTTTTTTACCTCTCTGAGTATTCTGCGCTGAACTCTTGTCATTTTTGGTGGACGGCCACTCTTTGGGAGAGAAGCAACAGTGCCAAACTCTCTCCATTTGTAGACATTTCTCTAACTGTGGATTAATGAACATCCAGACTTTTAGAGATGGTTTTGTAACCTTTCCCGACTTTATACAAATCAACAATTCTTGATGGCAGGTCTTCAGAGAGTTCTTTTAAACGAGCCATGGTGCACATCAGACAATGCTTCTCATCAAGACACAATCTTACCAGGTGTGTGTTTTATAGTGAGCAGGGCAGCTTTAAGCCACTCCTCAGTGATTGGACACACCCCTGACTTAAATTGTTTGGTAAAAATTGGTATTAATTACTCTCAAAGTCTCCTTAGGAGATACAGCTAAAGACATTAAGTTATACTTGTATGTGGATAAGCATATGAACTGGAGCAGGAGTGAGAGCATATAGTAATATATAATTACTATGACACATTGAATCACAAGAAAATAAAGAAATGTGACTGAAAGATAGAGACATGCAGCTTGGTGTCCCTTGTTCCTACAAGTCCTATATTTTCATGAATTTGAAAATAAATGGGGCAAATCAAAGACTTCTCTGTGTTCTGTTGGTTTTGTTTAGGAATCAATAGAAGAAAAAGTTGAGTGTAAAGAGCTTCAAATGAAAAAACTTGAGGCAACGGTAAAATCACTTTCAGAGGAGCTGCTGAAGGTTTGTATATACAACACAAGTAACTTTACATTTAGGTATAGATGTATTTGAAAGACATTAGGGGCAACACTATGTTAACGTGGTCCTTGTGATTTCAGGCCAATAACATTATAAAAAAGCTGCAAGGGGAGGTCAGAGGCCTCGTCGGGAAAATCAAAGTCAAAAACACAGTGACTGTGTCACAGGAAAAGGTGCTTCAGGAAACGTCTGAGAAACTTCAGAATCTTGAGAAGGACTTTTACAACACTCAGCAACAGCTCAACACCAAGAACGAGCAGGTAGCTGTTCTGTAGAGTTTTTGTTTGTGTCTGCTCCTGTTCCTCTGAAGCCAGGGGGTGTTCCCCTACAGACTCAGGACTCCATGACCCAAGCCTTTGGTGGTAATCCATAGTGAGCCTGTGTAATCAGAGTCCACTTTCTGCATATTCTGTCCACTAATCCTGACCCTGATCCACAGAGATTCAAAATACCAATGTACCTTTCAGTAATGGTCATATTTGGGGACAAACGGCTTAAAGCTGTGTAATGCAGTATTATTCATTCATTCAACCTTTAATCTCAAGAAATCATTGAGGGTGACCCTCATTTTCAATGATGTCAAGAGTACAAACAGAGATTACAAAAAAGGGACTATCCAAAGCACTTATAATGTCATTTAATACTGCTGTTACTGGAGTTATGGGACTATGTTTAGACCTGAAACCAGACTGAAGAACACAATATTAAATATTAAGAGAGGAATATTTTGAGCTGTTAATTTACTAGATCAGATCAGATTCTAGAATTATGGACAGACAGGACAGTTTAGAAATGGGACAGTAGTTGTTCAAGTCTGATCTTTTACTGTTTTTTTAAAGAAGAAAACGTGAGCAGTTTTCCAAACCTGAGGGATTATATCTGTAGAAATTGACATATTAAAAATATTTGTTATTTCCTGGGTTAGCCGACAGATTGATAATGTCTGAACCAATAGATTGTTTTGGAACTTTAGATTGAGTCAGGATTTAGGTGGACAGTGTCTACAAAATTACAAAAATTGGGTTACATTACATCAAACTGGTTCCTTGTGAACATTCAAGGTATTATAAACAAAACAATACTGTTTTTATTCAAATTTACACCTTTTCCAAAATGCATATGGATCTTTTTAGAAGAAAAATAATTGTTGTATGTGATAATTAACTTTTCTATTTCTTATTGCAGCAGTGCATTTATTTCTGAGTTGTCCAAAGGTGAGCCAGTGATTTGGCTCATTAGAGGCTCTTGCTAAAGCCCAGGCTTTGTCACGTTCACTCTTAAGTTTTTATAAGGTGCATGTTCATTAATAACAGATAAAAATGGATTTGAAACATGATCCAGGGTTGATAAAATATGACTTCATACATATGCATTGTTTTTAAATTAAAATAATGTCAACAGTATTCAACAATGTAAATGTTACATTTTAATATTACAAGTTATTTTCTAATAAATTTCTAAACCAGATTTCAAAGCTGAAAGAGCAGTTGGAGTCAACCATACAGAAGCTCAATGAAAGCCAAGAGGTGTTGAAAACCAACGAGAATGGTACTCATTAAACCTGCCTTTTATTTAAGATCTTTATGACAAGTCCTTTTTGTTGTGGTAAGTGTGTTTTGACTTTTTTCCAGTGATCAGTTGGCTCAACAAGCAGCTGAATGAGAATCAACTGTCAAAGTCTCTGGAACCTTCAGACTATGCACCTGCTTCCTCTGCAACAAATGGTCTAAAGGTGAGAAAACTATTGGCAAATGCTCCACAACAACAATGTAAAGACTGAAAATGCATATATTTTTTAAGTTTCACTTAGTTTTGCTGCAAACCCTTGAGGATAAAAAAAATCCAATGAATGGTATGTTGCATTTAATTGGAATTGGAAAGAGACGTTGTAGGTTTACAAGCAGGCATGAAAGTGCACACAGTGAGACATTCAAAGTAGAGCGAGGAAAAACCTAGCCCAAACATTTGAATAACGAGCCATAGAGCTTTGTGTACAGTGTGCACAACACAGCGGCGAAGAAACGTGGAATGGAATAACTTCAGAATGGTGTGACTTTTTCAGACACAGTTGTATCCTCTAAGGGGCAGAGCTCCAGTGTCTAATGTGGCCCCTGCTGACAGCTCTCCTGCTGAACAGCGTGCAGCACAGGCCAACACACAGCTGTGAGTGCATTTCTACTGACTCAAGAATCCACCTGCCTCACACAGGCTTTAAGCTGAGTCTCATATGAAATATACAATCATAATTTCTCTAGATCTTGTAATGCATCCAATAACAGCCGGCTGCCTTGATTTCTGGTGTTATATGTGTCTGAAAACTCCTCTTGTTCCAGAGGAGATGCTGCAGGATTGGATTCCAAGTACTTTGAGAGAAGAGATGTCATTCCCATCTACGGCTTGTCATCCATCGTTCCCGACAAAGGTAATGGCAGGCGTTCCAGAATATGTTCTTGTTTTAATTTTAATTGGATGTTGAATTTGAATTTGATTGAAATCAAAATATTTCTTATTGAAAAATCTTGAAAATTATAACCAAGAAAACAAAAAGAATAAGAAAAGGCAAAACGTTCGTTGAGTGTTCCCTTGACCACACCTAGGACCTGCATCACATCAAATGTTCCATGTAGACAGAGCTCCCGGCACAGGACCAGGCACAGGACCCGGGACAGGACCCGGCACAGGACCCAGGACAGGACCCGGCGTTTCTACAAACGCATCAGGGAGTGTCTGAGCAAATCGTTGATTTTCTCAAAAACATGATGTCCTGGAGCCACTGTGATGTCCTGGAGCCACTGTGATGTCCTGGAGCCACTGTGATGTCCTGGAGCCACTGGGATGTCCTGGAGCCACTGGGATGTCCTGGAGCCACTGGGATGTCCCGGAGCCACTGTGTATGAGGTGGTGGGGACAGACAGTGTTGACCAGTTTGAGAGGAGGTCTCCTCTGTTAAAGACAGGTTCAGGTCCTGCTTCCCTTGTCCTTTTGAGTATGTAATGTCTAACATGATGATTTGTAGTTTGGAGATAAACCCTGTGTCGACTGTGGCTCACTCTGTAGTTCAGCAAGTCCCTTGTCTGAAGATAACTGAAAAAATCTGAACCAGGGAGGTCAAATTTGTGCAAATGATGTAGGAATAATAACTATTAAGTATTATAAGTTTCACACCAGATCAAACAGAAAAGTCTTGAGTAGAGATTTGAGGCAGAGGAGAGCGGAATGGCGGGACAACGGTATTATCCATATGAAAACGGGACAACGGTATCCCCCAGAGAGCGGGACAGGGGGACCACAGTATCCCCTCATCTTATAAGAAAAACGGACCATGGTCTCGCTGTCCTGAACCTGAGCACTCACGTCTGCAGCTCATGTGCTCTTCTTTTTCTTTCAGAGATCCCTCGGCCAACAAAGCATGTAGCCTCGGCATATTTTTCATCATGACTTCGTCTTCCAGAGCTCTTCAGGCCTGTCCAGCTCAGAGACAAACCCCAAACAGGGGTCAGGGATTTTATTAATGTTTATGCAATGTGTGTACTCAATATGGAACCCAACCAAGGAGTTGTTTAAATAAAGGATTTTTAAAACAGGAATATTTTTTGTTCATTAACTCGATACTGGTCCTTGATGGGTTCAGTCTTAGGGATGCACCAGAGAGCTCCTTCAGCTTTATAATTTTACGGTTAAGTACTTAACATCCATTTTTCTTTCTTTTAACATTCTTTATATTGACTTGGGAAAAAAAAACGATAACTTTCTCAAAATGCAATTGTGCAGAAAACTTTATCTCAATCCAACTGCACCAAAATCAACTTGGTTTTAAGAAATCAGGGACAATGTTTATGACATTCATGAGTTCATATTTCACCATAAATGTACATTTGCATCACTTTAAATGCTTAAACAGAAATGTTCAATGGCACATTTGGTTTTGTACACCTAATAATTAACAAGAAATCAAAGTTAAAAAACTCAATAGAATGTAAAAGTTCCCAATGAACCCACAGAAAATATTCACTTGTGGTTTTGAACAGAATGTTTCAAAATACAAAAATCCAGTTCATGTAGAAACCTTGAAGATGACTACATCGTTGTCACTGATGTGGGCGAAGTTTCTTTACATTAGAGTTGAAGAGATGACCTACTGCTAATGTTCTGGGAGAAAACATTTATCATACTTCAGGAAGTGCCCAGAGTACATCCACAAAGTATTCACAGCATCATTTTTTCCACATTTTATGTTACAGCCTTATTCCAAAATGAATTAAATTCATTATTTGCCTCAGAATTATACAAACAATACCCCATATGACAACATGAAAGGTTGTTTGAATTCTTCACAAATTTATTAAAAATAAAAAAAGCACATTTTTGGGCAGTTTCTCCCATTCTTGGCAGAACCGTTCAAGCTCCATCAAGTTGGATGGTGAGCGTCGGTGCACTACTTTTTTCAGATCTCCAGAGATGTTCAGTTGGGTTCAAGTCTGGGCTCTGGCTGGACCACTCAAGGACATTCACAGAGTTGTCCTGTAGCCACTCCTTTGTTATCTTGGCTGTGTGCTGAGGGTCGATGAACCTTTGACCCAGTCTGAGGTCCAGAGCGCTCTGGAGCAGGTTTTCATTAAGGATGTCTCTGTACATTCATCTTTCCATTGATCCTAACTAGTCTCCCAGGTGCTGCCACTGAAAAACATTCCCACAGCGTGATGCTGCCCCCACCATGCTTCACTGTGCTATTGTGCAGGTGATGAGCAGTGCCTGGTTTCTTCCAGACATGACGCTTGCTATTCAAGCCAAAGAGTTCAGTCTTTGTTTCATAAGACCAGAGAATTCTGTTTCTCATGGTCTGAGAGTCCTTCAGGGGCCTTTTTGCAAACTCTAGGTGGGCTGTCATGTGCCTTTGACTGAGGAGTGGCTTCTGTCTGGCCATGGTTGTTATTCTGGAAGGTTCTCTCTCCACAGAGACACGCTGGAGCTCTGTCAGAGTGATCATCGGATCACCTCCCTGACTAAGGCCCTTCTCCCCGATTGCTCGAATTGGCCGGGCAGCCAGCTCTAGGAAGAGTCTTGGTGGTTTTTCCATTTACAGATGATGGAGGCCACATTTGTGGATCAATCAGTGATCCACAAATGCTGCAAAAAAACATTCTGTACCCTTCCCCAGATCTGTGGACTTGGTTTGTCTCTGACTGTTACTGTGGGACCTTATACAAACAGGTGTGTGCCTTTCCAAATCATGTCTAATCAACTGAATTTACCACAGGTGGACTCCAATCAAGTTGTAGAAGCAGCTCAAGGATAATCAGTGGAAAAAGGATACCTTTTATATGAGCTCAATTTTGAGTGTCATGGAAAAGGCTGTGTACATGTGCTTTTTTATTTTAAATAAATGTAATATTTTAACCCTTTAAGCTCGAGGCCTATTTTTAAGACCACTTCTCGAAAAATGCATACCAGTAAAGAAATGACTATATTTCAGCAACCATAAGGTGTATTTGAATAAGTTTGGTGTCATTGTACATGTGGAGATTTGTTAAAAAGTGTTATCATATGAATATGTGTTACTAATAAAGAATAATGAAGATGGCACACAGCTAAAATGTATTTTTTTAGTTCCGCCTAAAAAAAACCCTGTATTTTATGAGTAACTCTTTGGAATGCAGCATTCAAGCCTCCTGTACTTCATAACATGTAAATAAAACATGTTAACATTATCCCTGCAAAGTTTTAAACTGATAATGTGAAGCAGAATAAAACTCAAGGGGTTTTAGTACAGAAAGATTAGGCGAGATTTCCAAAAGGCCCACTTTGGCCCAGTCTGTTCCATTTCATTTTAGTCATGTAAATACTATATTTTTAATGTTTAAATCACTAATGGTGTTCATTAAATACATTTTTGAGAACTTAAACCAGACTTCTAAGTATTTAAATGTGTTTTCAGTCTGTATTCTTCCTCCTGCGTCTCTGTGTATTACGCAGGCTGTTCCTGAGTAAAACCATAGATAGTATAATTATGGATGATATCCGCCCATTGGTCCCCTATTCACCAATATTGTCATTACGAATGGGCAATAAAATGGCCGTTACATCAGGGCTTTTTCCATAGTAAAACAATAGTTTTCAGATAGCATAAACAAACATATTAATCAAAAATTCACCCCCCCCAGAGTTGTCATGTAGTAAAAACTTAGCTCTAGAGACCGGAGCCATCTTTTGTACCAGGCTGTAAACATGAGTTTTACTCTTGTAAAGTCGCCATTGGCTTTCTCCTTATATTTCCGCTTTTGGAGCCTGCCCTCTGGTGGACGGAGGTATATCGCTGTATTTCGCTGTAAAATCACCGTATGGCGGCGCCCTTACACAACGATCATTTAAGAGGTTACCATGAGAGAGGCTTGGGTAAAGCTCATAAAACAGACGCACAGACGGTGCTCCGCAGCCGATTGGTCGAATTGAACATGTGATACCTCGTTTGAACCGCGAGGACCAATAGAATCTAGGGAAACTGTTTAAACCTTGCTCTGATGTCACATGATAGACTGGTACCTGAGCCAATGACAGTGTCTATCCCATGATGCAGTTCACTGTGAGACGCTCTGAGTGAACTGCACCATGACCGAAGGTGTCATGTCATAGATAGAACAAATGGAAGCTGACACATTGATTTAAATGGAAAGCAGCGTTTTTAGCAAAGAAATGACAGCTTTCCACTCTGTTCAAAGAAAATGAGGCAATGATTCTTATCATTGCTGCACAAAAGTGTTTATTTTATTATACTACTACTGCTGCTGGCATACTTACTAAACATACTAAAGTACATTGGCTTGCTTAGTGTCAATGTATTTGTCAGCTTCTCTGGTTTCATTTGAGGTCTGGCACGAGTTTGTTGGTTGAAGTAGTGGCCAGCTGTTTGCAGAAATGTAGTGACTGAGTTGAGTAGGTGTTGCACTTCACACCTTGGCCTCTTGTCTTTTGTTGGCTTGCTGTTTGGTCTGTGTTTGAAGTAGCTGTATGTGGTTTACATGTCCGTTTAGCGGAGCTTCCTCTGAGTAATTTGATATGCGGCATGCCCATATTAGGCTTGGGGGCGTGTAGTGTATCACGCTGCTTTGTTTACCACGCCACGTGGCCCCCCAAATGGGGGGCTCTCTAGGTTAACCAACCTTCTTTCACATTGTCATTATGGGGTATTGTTTGTAGAATGTTGAGGCAAATAATGAATTTAATCCATTTTGGAATAAGGCTGTAACAAAATGTGGAAAAAGTGAATACTTTCCGGATGCACTGTAAGTTAAATGGATGTTATAGTATTTTCTGCTCAATGTGAAAGTCACTGGACTGTGCTCATTATCGAACTGTTCTGAATGACAGCAGCCTTCCACTGTGGCTGTGCTAACACTCAGGCCTGGTGTCAGCCTCCCAACAGGAACACAAACCTCTAGGGTTAAGATGACTAAAGATTACAAACTGTCTTTTTTTCGGAGAACAATACAAGCAGGTAGGTTCACCTCCTGACATGCGTCCATCATTCTGAACGGCTCTGATTCCAGTTCAGCAGTGGATCTCGTAGGCCACCTGAGAGTCTATGAACAGGTTGGTGTGGTTTTGAAACATGCCCTCAGTCTCTGGCGTCATGACGGGCTCTGCCTCCCCTCCCTCCCCCGCCATTCTCCTCATAGTCCGAATGTCATCCTGCTGCAGTTTGCCGGGGGCCAGTGCGGGGCTCGAGGACTGGCCCTGTCCTGAGGAGTGGCTGTGGCTGGAGCTTTCAGACGGAGTGGGGCACACCTCTGGAGGTACAACTGGGGGCAACACGGGCTTGGCCCTGTTCAGGACGTACATTTCGTGGCCGCGCTCGTCACGGTACTCTTCCAGCTGTGCAAAGGTGGTAGGGCCATCGGAGTAGTCGTTCACGTACAAGATGCTCTCCTCCTGGAAAACACACATGTATGCTGTGGTCAGGGCCTGAAGGACTGAACACAGACAACAGGACTAACCACACACTACTGTTCTGTCAGGGCTGCTGCTGAAGTGACCACTGGGACTGATACTGGGATAGAAGTGGTCAAAGTAGGAACACTGCACTAACTCTGCAAGTTATTTTGAGGGTGTTGATAATTATTCTTGTGAGTCTACAACAAATCAGTTAAACATGTTTGAAGTGCTTTGAAGCATTTTGCAAAATAAAATGTCTGAATGAAATGAATATAAGAATTATCTTGTCCATTGTATATTGGTTGCTGTTTTGTAAACAGAAATAACTGGTTTTGTAAAACACGGTTACGCCTGTATGGACATGGCCTTAGACAAACATATACAAAGAGTAGTGCATATTTTTTGATGGTATGAGATTACATCATCCAGTAGTTTTCACAACCTTCTCAGCTGCTTCAGGTTCCTTGTCTCGTTGCTGATGTCGGCTGTAGATCATGACCACGAGCAGCAGGGCGGTCAGAGCCAGCAGTGAGATGCCCACAGCGATGGCGGTCTGAGTGGCAGCCCCCAAAGCACTGAAGGCCATGCTGCCCAGAGCATACAGCGGCTCCCGGCTCACTTCTGAGCTTATAGCGGGGCCGGAGTTCTTCAGCCGATGCCAGGGTGGAGAGTACAAGGACAGCTGAGACCAGGAGGCCCAGATGGACGAGGAGTTGATTGCCAGCTGGAAGGTGACTCTGGCCACTCCCCCAGCGTTCCAGGCTTCACACTCATAAAAGCCTGCGTGTGCCACAGTCACATTACTGAGGAAGAGCATGCCGCTGCCAGTGTCAGGATCGAACCTGTCACTGTCTGTCTTCTGCAGACTCACTCTGTCCTCCTCTGACGGCCCCTCTGCTCCACCCAGCCCCCCTCCAGCTCCTGGTTCCTGGACCAGGCCCCGGGGCGACAGCGCTGCTTTACCCTGGGACGCCTTCCTCCAAGTCACCTGTATAAACACCCAATGTTACTGTCCAACACTGAAAATGACCACACTTTTTTAAATAAACCACTGTAGGACCACCATCAGCGTACGTCTTTTTAGTGAGGGATTAATACATTTTTGAAATGCGTACAAATGCCACCCCAGACCCCCTCCCTGATCACACCTAGGGCCTTTCCCAACCATATACCTCCACCCTCGAGTCCCCTCGCTGTGTAGTGACACTCGCAGCTGACTGGAGTTCCCTCGATCACAGAGTGATGTTGCCCTTTCAGACGCAGCCCCCTCGCTCTGGAAGTCCTCTCTGTCACCACGGTTACACACCAAACGCAAGTGGCAAATCTATTTTGCTCTGGATAATGTAAAAAAAATGAGAAGCTAAGATATGTTAGAAAACAAACACGTTGACGTAAGATGTTTTTACATTTAACCCTTTAAGAACCAAAGTCACAGAATTGCACCACAGCGTGGCAGGCTGCGAGAATGTTGGTGGGAGAGAGTGAGAGCTTTACGTTGGTGTAAGTACAAAATTGTGAGAAAAAAACGTGTGACAAAGCAGTGGTTCCATTTGATGCAGACTCCGACTCCGGGAGAGAACATTTACCTTCTGACATGTAAGTCTTGTTGAGTCTATGCTTGTCATGAAAGGTGCTATATAAATAAACGTTATTATCATTTTGAACTATGGGAGAGTGAGGATAGCAGCCAGAGTGATGGTGCCAGTGGAGTTGAGGTTCTAACAAATTCAGGGGGCTTGCAAACCCGGGGGCGCACAAAAAAACAAGGGTCCTGGAACTGCAGCCTCCGGTTGTGCAGGAACATACTATTGACAGTCTACACGGGACGGGACGGAGAGGAGGCAGGTTAGGCAGTGACTACATGTTTTTAACGCGCAGCGTGGAATTATGGCATCTGGTACTCTGAACATCGAGAGCGGACACATTAGAACTGCCCAAGACCAGCAAAAAAAAACTTGGCACCTTGAGTGTTATAAGCATCTGGGGCAAACAATTTAGTCTTACATGTCTGGATTCTTCCCAGACCAGAAAACAAATATGTGATTCAAAAACTATTTACTCTTTACTTCAAATGTCTGTATAATAGTTTAACGTCTGGTGTGCTTCTACAATGAACGTGGAACTTTACTTTTCTGGAGCGTCTGTCATGAGGACCAAACGCCAGTGTTACAGCCGCAGAGGTCGTCGCGCAGAGGTCAAAAGGCACAGACGGAGATACAAGCAGGTCTTGAACCAGACCTGGATCATCATTATGTTACTGTGATGTTTGCACACATCTGTTTTACTTCTCCTTTTCCTCGAGGGTATTTCTAGAACCTTTCTTATCAGAAGTCTTTAACACAGCTAGCTTGGCATTGGCTTCAGCTTCAGCTGTTCTTTCCTCTGCTGCAATGATGAGGTACGGCTGAGACATTTTTGATGTTAATAATTGAAGAATAATTGATTTGATTAGGACAGTGCATGTTAATGAACATATATGAAACATTAAAGCCGCAAGCGGCGATAAAGGCCCTCGCCTCCCTTGAGACCGCGGGGACACATATATTCGGAGGATTGCATGTCGTGCTTTAAAGCAAATTTGGAGCTGTTTAGATGAAAACCCTTTAGCACAAAGTGTACGATTTAGGTGGTCATGTATTCCACCCAACATAGATTTTCTGTTGAGTTTACGGTATGGCTGTAATAAACTTTTCTGTTTGCCCTAAGGTGTCCTATGGATGTACCAAGTTTTGTATTTCTACATTGGAAAAATTTACTTTCATTTTCCATAGAACCAATTATTTTGACTTTTCTAGGGTCGCCACTGAGTCATTTTTCCTATTTTTTTCAGGGACTTCAAATACATACATTTTTGCGGGCTTGAAGTCTGGGACCAATAAAAATGACTTTTAGTTGCACATTTACTGGGTCAAATTGAAAATCATTTTCAGAAAAATTATAATAAAAAATATATACCAAATTATAATAAAATAAAATATACCTCGAGCAAAACGACAAGAAAAACGCCTGTCTATTTTACACACATGTGTTTAGCTCATTTTGCCCAAGTTTGGTGTCTGTGGAATGAAGCAGCTATTTTCTGTTGTTTTTTAAAGAGAGGTTGTATTCTAAGTCGGTTCACATCTTCAATTTAAAATGGCCGCCTTCCCGTGTGTGATAAGGTGTGGTCCCCTTTGGCTTTTTGTTCATAAGCCCATACTGGATGTGTGTACCAAGTTTCATTTGCCTACGACAAACTAAAATTTTCACTTCCCATTGACTTTTTCCACATATTTGGGACGTTGCTATGGCAACACATTTATAGATAGGGGGTGGTTGTCATTGGCTTTTATGCTCCTCATGACATAGGAGATGTGTGTACCAAATTCCATGTCTCTATGACAAACTAAATTCTTGGGTCCCATTATAAGTTTGTAGGGGCGCTGGAGAGCCATTTCTAAAGATAACCCTTTTATTTACATATCTTTGTGTTCAGGTCATGAATGTGCACAAACGCCTTTTGGGTCCGACTTGATCCGAGAAGGCGTTTGAGAGTTAAAGACATTTTATTTTCACAAAAATGGCCACCTCGTTACAGGCTTGCCACACCCATACCCGATAAGATATCAACAATAAAGTCACAAATTTGGTTGGCACACGCGTCTAGATGATACTCACCAAATTTGGGGCCATTTAAATTAAAACACAATGATTTGCATCTTCTTGCGCAAGTGCGATTTTAGTGGCCATGCGTTTCACCCCACATGGCGGACTTCCTGTTTAGTTTAGGGTGTGGCTGTCATAGACTTTTCTGTTTGCCCTGAGGTGTCCTATTGATGTACTAAGTTTCATTTTCTACGTTGGAAAAAGTTACTTTCACTTTCCATAGGCCCAATGTATTTTGACTTTTCTAGGGTCGCCACTGAGTCATTTTTCATTTTTTTTCGGGGACTTCAAATACATAAATTTTTCGCCGGGCTTGAAGTCTGGGACCAATAAAAATGACTTTTAGTTGTTGGTTTACTGGGTCAAATTGAGAATCATTTTGCAAAAATTATAATAAAAAATATATACCGAATTATAATAAAAAAAAATATAACTCGAGCAAAAAAGTCTAGAAAAACACTTGTCTCTTTTACATACATGTGTTTAGCTCATTTTGCCCAAGTTTGGTGTCTGTGGAATGAAGCAGCTATTTTTGTTGTTTTTAAAAAGAGGTGTATTCTAAGTCGGACCAAATTTTCAATTCAAAATGGCCGCCTTCCGTGTGTGATAGGTGTGGTCCCCATTGGCTTTTTGTTCATAAGCCCATGGTGGATATGTGTACCAAGTTTCATTTGCCTACAACAAACTAAAAATTTCACTTCCCATTGACTTTTCCACATATTTGGAACGTTGCTATGGCAACACATTTATAGATAGGGGTGGTTGTCATTGGCTTTTATGCTCGTCATGACATAAGAGATGTGTGTACAAATTTTATGTCTCTATGACAAACTAAATTCTTGGGTCCCATTATAAGTTTGTAGGGGCGCTGGAGAGCCATTTCTAAAGATAACCCTTTTATTTACATATTTTTGTGTTCAGGTCATGAATGTGCACAAACGCCTTTTTGGTTCCAACTCGATCCGAGAAGGCGTTTGAGGAGTTAAGAGAGGCGTTTTATTTTCACAAAAATGGCCACCTCGTTACAGGCTTGCTACACCCATACCCGATAAGATATCAACAACAAAGTCACAAATTTGGTTGGCACACGTGTCTAGATGATACTCACCAAATTTGGGGCCATTTAAATTAAAACACAATGATTTGCATCTTCTTGCGCAAAGTGCGATTTTAGTGGCCATGCGTTTCACCCACATGGCGGACTTCCTGTTTAGTTTAGGGTGTGGCTGTCATAGACTTTTCTGTTTGCCCTGAGGTGTCCTATTGATGTACTAAGTTTCATTTTCTACGTTGGAAAAAGTTACTTTCACTTTCCATGACCCAATGTATTTTGACTTTTCTAGGGGTCGCCACTGAGTCATTTTCAGTTTTTTTTCGGGACTTCAAATACATATATTTTTCGCCGGGCTTGAAGTCTGGGACCAATAAAAATGACTTTTAGTTGTTGGTTTACTGGGTCAAATTGAGAATCATTTTGCAGAAAAATTATAATAAAAATATATACCGAATTATAATAAAAAAATATAACTCGAGCAAAAAGTCTAGAAAAACACTTGTCTCTTTTACATACATGTGTTTAGCTCATTTTGCCCAAGTTTGGTGTCTGTGGAATGAAGCAGCTATTTTTGTTGTTTTTTAAAAGAGGTGTATTCTAAGTCGGACCAAATTTTCAATTCAAAATGGCCGCCTTCCCGTGTGTGATAGGGTGTGGTCCCCATTGGCTTTTTGTTCATAAGCCCATGGTGGATATGTGTACCAAGTTTCATTTGCCTACAACAAACTAAAAATTTCACTTCCCATTGACTTTTCCACATATTTGGAACGTTGCTATGGCAACACATTTATAGATAGGGGGTGGTTGTCATTGGCTTTTATGCTCGTCATGACATAAGAGATGTGTGTACAAAATTTTATGTCTCTATGACAAACTAAATTCTTGGGTCCCATTATAAGTTTGTAGGGGCGCTGGAGAGCCATTTCTAAAGATAACCCTTTTATTTACATATTTTTGTGTTCAGGTCATGAATGTGCACAAACGCCTTTTTGGTTCCAACTCGATCCGAGAAGGCGTTTGAGAGTTAAGAGACGTTTTATTTTCACAAAAATGGCCACCTCGTTACAGGCTTGCTACACCCATACCCGATAAGATATCAACAACAAAGTCACAAATTTGGTTGGCACACGTGTCTAGATGATACTCACCAAATTTGGGGCCATTTAAATTAAAACACAATGATTTGCATCTTCTTGCACAAGGGGTGCGATTTTAGTGGCCATGCGTTTCACCCCACATGGCGGACTTCCTGTTTAGTTTAGGGTGTGGCTGTCATAGACTTTTCTGTTTGCCCTGAGGTGTCCTATTGATGTACTAAGTTTCATTTTTCTACGTTGGAAAAAAGTTACTTTCACTTTCCATAGGCCCAATGTATTTTGACTTTTCTAGGGGTCGCCACTGAGTCATTTTTCATTTTTTTTTCGGGACTTCAAATACATATATTTTTCGCCGGGCTTGAAGTCTGGGACCAATAAAATGACTTTTAGTTGGTTTACTGGGTCAAATTGAGAATCATTTTGCAGAAAAATTATAATAAAAAATATATACGAATTATAATAAAAAAATATAACTCGAGCAAAAAGTCTAGAAAAACACTTGTCTCTTTTTTACATACATGTGTTTAGCTCATTTTGCCCAAGTTTGGTGTCTGTGGAATGAAGCAGCTATTTTTGTTGTTTTTAAAAGAGGTGTATTCTAAGTCGGACCAAATTTTCAATTCAAAATGGCCGCCTTCCCGTGTGTGATAGGTGTGGTCCCCATTGGCTTTTTGTTCATAAGCCCATGGTGGATATGTGTACCAAGTTTCATTTGCCTACAACAAACTAAAAATTTCACTTCCCATTGACTTTTTCCACATATTTGGAACGTTGCTATGGCAACACATTTATAGATAGGGGTGGTTGTCATTGGCTTTTATGCTCGTCATGACATAAGAGATGTGTGTACAAAATTTTATGTCTCTATGACAAACTAAATTCTTGGGTCCCATTATAAGTTTGTAGGGGCGCTGGAGAGCCATTTCTAAAGATAACCCTTTTATTTACATATTTTTGTGTTCAGGTCATGAATGTGCACAAACGCCTTTTGGTTCCAACTCGATCCGAGAAGGCGTTTGAGAGTTAAGAGACGTTTATTTTCACAAAAATGGCCACCTCGTTACAGGCTTGCTACACCCATACCCGATAAGATATCAACAACAAAGTCACAAATTTGGTTGGCACACGTGTCTAGATGATACTCACCAAATTTGGGGCCATTTAAATTAAAACACAATGATTTGCATCTTCTTGCGCAAGGTGCGATTTTAGTGGCCATGCGCTTTCACCCCACATGGCGGACTTCCTGTTTAGTTTAGGTGTGGCTGTCATAGACTTTTCTGTTTGCCCTGAGGTGTCCTATTGATGTACTAAGTTTCATTTTTCTACGTTGGAAAAAGTTACTTTCACTTTCCATAGGCCCAATGTATTTTGACTTTTCTAGGGTCGCCACTGAGTCATTTTTCATTTTTTTTCGGGACTTCAAATACATTTTTTCGCCGGGCTTGAAGTCTGGGACCAATAAAAATGACTTTTAGTTGTTGGTTTACTGGGTCAAATTGAGAATCATTTTGCAGAAAAATTATAATAAAAAAATATATACCGAATTATAATAAAAAAAAATATAACTCGAGCAAAAAAGTCTAGAAAACACTTGTCTCATTTACATACATGTGTTTAGCTCATTTTGCCCAAGTTTGGTGTCTGTGGAATGAAGCAGCTATTTTTGTTGTTTTTTAAAAAAGAGGTGTATTCTAAGTCGGACCAAATTTTCAATTCAAAATGGCCGCCTTCCCGTGTGTGATAGGGTGTGGTCCCCATTGGCTTTTTTGTTCATAAGCCCATGGTGGATATGTGTACCAAGTTTCATTTGCCTACAACAAACTAAAAATTTCACTTCCCATTGACTTTTTTCACATTTTTGGGACGTTGCTATGGCAACACATTTATAGATAGGGGGTGGTTGTCATTGGCTTTTATGCTCGTCATGACATAAGAGATGTGTGTACCAAATTTTATGTCTCTATGACAAACTAAATTCTTGGGTCCCATTATAAGTTTGTAGGGGGCGCTGGAGAGCCATTTCTAAAGATAACCCTTTATTTACATATCTTTGTGTTCAGGTCATGAATGTGCACAAACGCCTTTTTGGTTCCAACTCGATCCGAGAAGGCGTTTGAGAGTTAAGAGACGTTTTATTTTCACAAAAATGGCCACCTCGTTACAGGCTTGCTACACCCATACCCGATAAGATATCAACAACAAAGTTACAACTTTGGTTGGCACACGTGTCTAGATGATACTCACCAAATTTGGGGCCATTTAGATTAAAACACAATGATTTGCATCTTTCTGCGCAAGGTGTGCGATTTTAGTGGCCGCTGTTTCACCCCACATGGCGGACTTCCTGTTGAGTTTAGGTGTGACTGTCATTGACTTTTCTGTTTGCCCTGAGGTGTCCTATGGATATACCAAGTTTCATTTTTCTGTGTTGAAAAAACTTACTTTCACTTTCCATAGGCCCAATGTATTTTGATTTTGTAGGGTCGCCACTGAGTCATTTTTCGTTTTTTTTTCGCGACTTCAAAACATACCATTTTTGCCGAGCTTGAAGTCTGGGACCAATAAAAATGACTTTTTGCGCATGTTCACTGGGTCAAATTTAGGATCATTTGGTCACAATAAAGATAAAATTAAAGCGCGGCGATAAAGGCCCTCGCCTCCCTTGAGACATGGGACACATATATTCGGAGGATTGCATGTTGTGCTTTAAGGCAAATTTGGAGCTGTTTAGATGAAAACCCTTTAGCACAAAGTGTACGATTTAGGTGGTCATGTATTCCACCCAACATAGTAGATTTTCTGTTGAGTTTACGGTATGGCTGTAATAAACTTTTCTGTTTGCCCTAAGGTGTCCTATGGATGTACCAAGTTTTGTATTTCTACATTGGAAAAATTTACTTTCATTTTCCATAGAACCAATGTATTTTGACTTTTCTAGGGTCGCCACTGAGTCATTTTTCATATTTCTTCGGGACTTCAAATACATAAATTTTTGCCGGGCTTGTAGTCTGGGACCAATACAAATGACTTTTAGTTGCACGTTTACTGGGTCAAATTGAAAATCATTTTTCAGAAAAATTATAATAAAAAAAAAATATACCAAATTATAATAAAAAAATATAACTCGAGCAAAAACGACAAGAAAAACGCCTGTCTATTTTACACACATGTGTTTAGCTCATTTTGCCCAAGTTTGGTGTCTGTGGAATGAAGCAGCTATTTTCTGTGTTCTTTTAAAAAAGAGGTGTATTTTAAGTCGGTTCACATTTTTAATTCAAAATGGCCGCCTTCCCGTGTGTGATAAGGTGTGGTCCCCATTGGCTTTTTTGTTCATAAGCCCATGGTGGATGTGTGTACCAAGTTTTATTTGCCTACAACAAACAAAAATTTCACTTCCCATTGACTTTTTCACATTTTTTGGGACGTTGCTATGGCAACACATTTATAGATAGGGAGTGGTTGTCATTGGCTTTTATGCTCGTCATGACATAAGAGATGTGTGTACAAAATTTTATGTCTCTATGACAAACTAAATTCTTGGGTCCATTATAAGTTTGTAGGGGGCGCTGGAGAGCCATTTCTAAAGATAACCCTTTTATTTACATATTTTTTTGTTCAGGTCATGAATGTGCACAAACGCCTTTTTGGGTCCAACTCGATCCGAGAAGGCGTTTGAGAGTTAAGAGACGTTTTATTTTCACAAAAATGGCCACCTCGTTACAGGCTTGCCACACCCATACCCGATAAGATATCAACAACAAAGTCACAACTTTGGTTGGCACACGTGTCTAGATGATACTCACCAAATTTGGGGCCATTTAGATTAAAACACAATGATTTGCATCTTTCTGCGCAAGGGGTGCGATTTTAGTGGCCGCGCGTTTCACCCCACATGGCGGACTTCCTGTTAAGTTTAGGGTGTGACTGTCATGGACTTTTCTGTTTGCCCTGAGGTGTCCTATGGATATACCAAGTTTCATTTTTCTACGTTGGAAAAAAGTTACTTTCACTTTCCATAGGCCCAATGTATTTTGATTTTGTAGGGGCCGCCACTGAGTCATTTTTCGTATTTTTTTTTTCGGGGACTTCAAATACATAAATTTTTTGCCGGGCTTGAAGTCTGGGACCAATAAAAATGACTTTTAGTTGTTCGTTTACTGGGTTAAATTGAGGATCATTTTGCAGAAAAATTATAATAAAAAAATATATACCGAATTATAATAAAAAAATATAACTCGAGCAAAAGTCTAGAAAAACACTTGTCTCA
This sequence comes from Perccottus glenii, assembly GCA_024416835.2. Taxonomy (NCBI): domain Eukaryota; kingdom Metazoa; phylum Chordata; class Actinopteri; order Gobiiformes; family Odontobutidae; genus Perccottus; species Perccottus glenii. The sequence goes on along the minus strand of CM044559.2, from coordinate 704,120 downwards.
TTTACATACATGTGTTTAGCTCATTTTGCCCAAGTTTGGTGTCTGTGGAATGAAGCAGCTTTTTTCTGTGTACTTTTAAAAAAGAGGTGTATTTTAAGTCGGTTCACATTTTCAATTCAAAATGGCCGCCTTCCTGTGTGTGATAGGGTGTGGTCCCCATTGGCTTTTTTGTTCATAAGCCCATGGTGGATGTGTGTACCAAGTTTTATTTGCCTACAACAAACTAAAAATTTCACTTCCCATTGACTTTTTTCACATTTTTGGGACGTTGCTATGGCAACACATTTATAGATAGGGGGTGGTTGTCATTGGCTTTTATGCTCGTCATGACATAAGAGATGTGTGTACAAAATTTTATGTCTCTATGACAAACTAAATTCTTGGGTCCATTATAAGTTTGTAGGGGCGCTGGAGAGCCATTTCTAAAGATAACCCTTTTATTTACATATTTTTTGTTCAGGTCATGAATGTGCACAAACGCCTTTTTGGGTCCAACTCGATCCGAGAAGGCGTTTGAGAGTTAAGAGACGTTTATTTTCACAAAAATGGCCACCTCGTTACAGGCTTGCCACACCCATACCCGATAAGATATCAACAACAAAGTCACAACTTTGGTTGGCACACGTGTCTAGATGATACTCACCAAATTTGGGGCCATTTAGATTAAAACACAATGATTTGCATCTTTCTGCGCAAGGGGTGCGATTTTAGTGGCGCGCTTCACCCCACATGGCGGACTTCCTGTTAAGTTTAGGGTGTGACTGTCATTGACTTTTCTGTTTGCCCTGACGTGTCCTATGGATATACCAAGTTTCATTTTTCTACGTTGGAAAAAGTTACTTTCACTTTCCATAGGCCCAATGTATTTTGATTTTGTAGGGTCGCCACTGAGTCATTTTTCGTATTTTTTTCGCGACTTCAAATACATAAATTTTTCGCCGAGCTTGAAGTCTGGGACCAATAAAATGACTTTTCGTGCATGTTCACTGGGTCAAATTTAGGATCATAGGTCGACAAGAAAGATAAAAAAAAAAAAAAAAAAAAAAAAATCCGAGCAAAAACAATAGGCCCTCCCGGCCATCACCGGCTCGGGCCTAATAAAGACATGAATGTAAACATGCCAGATTGTAGCCTTCGGCTAGTTTCTATCCATTGTCCCACAAGGTTGTTGTTGGAGGCGGGCTGATGCAGGTCTGTGGCTCCTGGAAGGTGTCAGAAGCTAATTGGTTGGTTTAAACCATGTGTAACTCACTAGTTTTGGTGGGATATCAACATAAGTAATAATTAGTGAATGAATAAATAAATGAATGGATGCATTTTTCTGGTAGCAGAGGTGCGTGGAGTTTACCTGTGGTCGAGGGTAACCCGAAGCATGACAGGACACCCTCAGACTCTCTCCCAGGCGCACAGCCAGCCTCCGAGGCTCTAGCTGCACCACCGGAGGGATACACACCAAGCTGTTGAGAGGGACTTCAATCAGACTCAGCTGAGAAAGGCGTGGGGGCTCTGCGCACATGAGCCGGCGCTCAGCTGAGCTCAGCAGCCGCTGACCCGCCTCATCAATCCAGCTCCTGAGCCAGTGCAGCGCGCAGTCACAGCGCCATGGGTTATCTGGACGGGACGGAGAAAGACTGATCTGAGGCACAAGCAAGACAAACCAAGAAACATGAAAGACATGACATGATAATAGCCACATTCTTATTGCTGACTGATTGTCTCATTCGGTAGGGCTGTGCCCCTCCTGGTTCTTACACTAAGTATGTTCTGTAAACTCACCACAGTTAAATCTTTCCAACTAAAAATGTAACTTGGATCAGCAACAGTCTGATTGTGCAGAATAAATTAATCTGAATTCTGCGCAGTTGCCTCTGTAAGCCTGTACAGTCATTTGCGCTGTTTTAGCGGACATGATGTAATGCGCGTGTGTGCTTGTTTACCTGGTACTCACTTCCTGATTTGCTGCCATAAGTAAATTAGCAAAGTTGAAAATAAATCCTGCAAACACAGGGAAGAGAGGCCTCCAGCACACTCAAAACTAGGGTTGTGCCGATGGACGATATCATCGTCCATCGTGATGGCTGACCAACATCACGATGGAGAAACACCATCGTGATGCCCGCCCCGCCCGCCGCGTAGTCTTGCAGTCGAGTATGTGAGCGGAGGCGGCAATTTCTCCGCTCTATGCATTCAAGAATCACTCCGCTCCAGCTCCGGGTTTACCATCTCCCGCTCCCCGCTCCACTCCCTATGCATTCAAGAATCACTCCGCTCCAGCTCCGGGTTTTCCATCTCCCGCTCCCCGCTCCACTCCTCGCTCACTGATATCAGAAACACTGCTCCATCTTCGCTCCGAGGAAATTTGCAGCTAACTGCTAAAGTAGTGATCCATCTGTATCAAGCTGGTTGTTTACCTTGTGAGTTCTGAACACTGCACTATGCTTATTTAAATCTTTTCGTCTCTACACATATTAGGCTACATATTTCTCATGTCTGTAAGGCAAACCTGCTGAGTTTCAGTTTATTTGAGACGCGCTCCAGTTCATGAGCAATTAAAGCGATCGCATCCACGACCTCATAGTCTACTTATTTGCTTCTTATTTATTAAATAAATGCAATTGGCCGAAGAAACCTTTATTAAAATTAAGAGACAATTTGTACAAAACGAAAGAAAGGCTTTTTACAAAACAAAACTTAATATTAAACTAAATATAACCACCAAAATCATTTCTGACCCACTCGCATCTTTGCACTTATAGTCTATCATAATCAGATGAAATTTATTTTAAATGAAAATATTTAAACATAAATATGAAAGAAAAAAACATTGTTTAATGGCTACAACAAGTATAGTAAGCTAGAGATTTATGTCATGTCTGAGCTGGATTTGAACGAACATCATTTTACAGGTGGGTTCATGAGCGCGCGCCTGCGGATTATTGAGCTGAGTCACACCGGCTTTGCTTCGCTCATTAGTCATTACAGGCTCGTTCTCCTCAGAACGCCCACGTATTAAAAAATGGTCGTGTTTAAATCGGGCTCGGCTCATAATTAAAGTTAAGGTGTAGGGCAGGGCCGGTCTCTCGGGTGCACGGGCTCGGGTAGGTTAGGGCTTGAATTATACTCGAGATGGAGCGGCAGTGGAGCGCTCTCAGAGCGAGTGAAAACCACAACGCCCCGACTTTTAAAAAATCTGCTCCTCACTCCACCCCCCCCACCCCCCTTGACGATATCCATCGTGATGTTTTACTGTACACATCGTCAGCTGCCGATTTAGATGACATCGCCCAACCCTACTCAAAACCAACAGATTCTTCTTCAGCGTGCGCACGGTGAACACGCACACTGGATGCAGATCGCTAACTCCAAAGGTGGCACACTAGTACAAAGATTCCAGAGTTTCCGTAATGTTCCTCTATGTCCCACAATTCTTTAAAAATGCAAGTGTTAAACCCTCCCTTGATTCTGGTACTTTAGCATATTGGCCAATCCAATATCCAATCTCCCTTTTATTTCCCCAAAAATCTTGAAAAAGTTGTAGTTAATCAGTTACGCTACTATCTGCAGCATAATAACTTCTCTTGACTCCTGTTAGCTGCAGACAATGGACCTGGATGAATGATCTGTCCTAGTCCTTCTACATCTTACAGCAACCTGTATGAGGCGCAGTGGCTCAGTGGTAGAGCGGTCGTCCTTCAACCGGAAGGTAGGTAGTTCAATTCCCGCTCTCCCCACAGTTCATACTGTCGTTGTGTCCTTGGGCAAGACACTTAACCCCCCTTGCCTCCAGTGGTGTTCCAGCTGTAACACTGGTGAATGGAACCTTTATGTAAGTCACTTTGAATGAAAGCGTAAACTGTAAATGTAACACTGGTGAATGGAAGTCCTCTTGGATAAAAGCGTCTGCTAAATGACTAAATGTAAATGTATTTATCAACCAAGCTCAGGAAGAATAAACATATGGCAAACAAAGACCTGGATTACAAAAAATGATCCTTGAAACCCAGAAGAAAACTGAGGTTATTGAACATTTCCACTGTCAGAGCAGTTAGTGACATTAGATGGTGTACAGCTTTAGCTCCTAAATCCACTGTAGGAATCTCGGTGTTATTTCTGAACAAGAATAATGTTTTAGAGCAGTCATTCCCAAACTGTGGTCCGCGGACCACTAGTGGTCCGTGAGGGTACTGCAGGTGGTCCGTGGAAAGGCAAAATAAAATAATATTTTACCTTCATTTTACCAGGGAATTCCCATAAAAAAATTAAAAGAATATATAGGCCTATATTGATATAACATTTGCATTAAATTGTCAAGTTATTGTGCGATTACTAAAATAGGCCAGTGGTGTTCGGCCATGACGTTCAAGTTCAGTGTCGTTATGGATCTGTGGATAGCAGCAGGTTCTCTGAAGAGAAAAGAGGCAGCCGTTGTGTGCAGTAAACTTTCTTTTAACAAGCCTGTTGCACACTGATGTGATGACTAGTTATAGTAGTGCTAGTAAGCCTATTTAGAGGTGCGGATTAATTCAGGTAAGACTGTGTAGACATTTTATTATGTGTGTTATGAGGTGGTCCGCAAAATTTTTTGATTACAAATAGTGGTCCACACACACAAAAAGTTTGAAAAACCCTGTTTTAGAGCACATAAGGTCAGAAAAAAACAAATCTAAGATCAACTCAAACTCTCTTTATAAAGCACATTTCAGCTGAATTTCAGTGCAACCAAAGTACTTTCCATCAGCGCAAGAAGAAATAGAAGTCAGAGCAAAACAGTGATATTGGTCACAATGCAAGGCAGCACACAAAATCTCACCTAGGGCGCCACATAGGCCAGAGGGTAGGACACTGTTGTCCCTCTGTCCCGCCCTCTTCCCTGACCCAGTTCTTCTCACTCAGATGAATGAACTGTTCCTGCTGATGTTATCATGGACTATATTCTTTTCCTTTATTTGTACATTTGATGGACTATTAGTCACTGACTGTCCTCACACACCTCTGTCCAAGTGGATGTTTAAGTCCAGATTGTACTAGATAGTACTACAGAACACATTTTTTACAGTTTTTCCTAGCCCTGACGGAGACTCTAAGGACAGGGGTCTTGTCTTGTACAGTTTATAAAACCCTTTGAGGAAACTGTTGTTGTTGTTGTCATAATAGTTCATTTCTGATTAAGTATTATACAGCATCAAAAGCATCAATCATTTTTGATGTTATTTGGCATTGTTTCCTCAGAGTCTGGACTCACCGGTCATGCGCAGCACCTGCAGGCTCACCAGCGGCTGCAGAGAGGCTGGGCCCAGGGTGTGGAGGTTGTTCCTGCTTAGATCCAGCAGAGCCAGCGAAGTAAGTCCCACTAGAGCCTGGTCAGCCAACACCTCAATGCTGTTGTGCTGCAAATGAAGCTCCTGTAAACGCTGCAGGACACAAAAGTCATCCTCAGAACTCCAGTCTTCCAGATGTCCGTGAAAGACACAGGTGTGCCTTACCTGTAGGCCCCTGAAGGTGTTGTCCAGCAGACGGATGATGTCATTTCGTGCCAGGTAAAGAATGCGGAGATGTTCTAGTCCCTGAAACATGTCCGCTGTCACCAGGTGAATCCTGTTGCCATTAAGTGCCAGCTCCAACAACTGGCCTTGGTTTTCAAAAGAGCCAGGCTCCACTGCTGAGATTGTGTTGTTCTAGGACAAAGATCCAGGTGAACAAAAAAGACATTGGACATGATTTATACTTATACGTAGATTTATACTCATGTTGACAAAAATCTCAGCCACTCAATCAAACTATGTGACATAAAACACAAGGAGGGTCTGAAATGTGTTTGTGCGGCTCATGGACTTACCTGTAAATAGAGGTAGTGGAGGTGTCTCAACAAGGTTAGGTCCTGTCGCCGAATCTGGCTGATCCGATTGTCCTGGAGGAAGATGGTCTGCGGGACAGAATTCTTGTAAATGATTTAAATGCTTCTCAAAAATGCAAAACAGTTGTGGTTGTACTCTTAATACAGCCATTTTCCACTGGTTATCTGAACACTTCCACATGTCTATGAACATAACCTTACACTATCTGTGTGTTGGAATGACTGTACATGTTCTTGCAGCTATTGTCCTAGAGCAGTGGAGAGCTGTATGTGAGAGTTTACTTCTAAAATGCTGTTTCTGCGTCATGCACCTGTGTGGTTGGAGGGATGTGTTTGGGGCTCTCCCTCAGCCCCGTAGACCCACACTCCACAGTCAGGCTGTAGCATCGACAGCTGAAAGGACACGACGGAGATGAACCTCCCCGAGAAAACAAGAGGAGCAGAGAGAGAAGGATGTCCCACACAGCCATCACACCAACCCACAGGACTGAAAAAGTGGAAGACAAAACACAACCCTTTGTCAAGTTTTTGATTTCGACCAAATGCTGCTTTACTTTTTAAGAGAAAAAGACAGTGGAGCTAAAGCAAGACTAAACAAGCAGTTCTATCAATATCATTTAATGTCCTAAAAAAAAGCTACACCCAAATAGACTACACCAATTCATTTCATACATTAACTACACACAAGGTTTAAAAAGTAAATGGACAACCGGCCGGAGTAGGTTGCTGAGAAGAAATGCAAGTTTTTTTTTCCTATGGAATAAAGATGGTAGATGATGGGGAATTATTTATAATATCCTTAATCCAATTTAAGATGTGTATGTTAATCCGTGACCATCTCTGTAAGAACTGTGTGTTCTGGTCAGAGGCCTCTCCGCATGATCTTATGATACAGTATATTTATCTCTGTCTGTGTTTAACTCAAACAACTGTGAGACTGAAACATCACCTAATGAATGACTCAGTACGCAGCTACACCATATTGTTCCAGAAGCACGAGACTTGAACATGAAATGCCTCGTATACGCAGTGGCACATTCAGTTTTACAATGTCATAGCCTCCGTGCATTCCTTATCATCTCAAAAACACGATCCATCTACAAATAATATCAAACAAGGATCAGGAACAATAGGGATTTCATCTTCAATAATTGCACTGATTGCTCTTAAATTATGTATTAACCTACACTCTTAGAAATGAAACACACAGGTTTTTCAAATTACATTACAAATTTATAGTACATTTATTTAAATGTATTAATTTTTAAGGTGAAAATAAAAAGGTTTGATTTGATCTATTTACTATTTCACATTTTTAAAGCGATATAAGACTGTAGTCTAAATTCAATGGAATAGCCTTATTTTTCTTGAGCATGCGCACATGCTGCTCTTCAACGTCAGCTTCACGTTCCTGTTCGCCATGAGGTTTGCAACTAACTACCGCCACGACTTAATTTGGATCCATCCGTCAAGATTTTGGTAAGTACGTCGTTTTATTTTAGAAAAAATCAACAAACTACGCATTTGTGACCCTAGGTTGTGTGTATTTTTGATGTTTTCCATTCATATGTGCTGCCGCTAACTAGCTTAACAATTAGCGTATCAAATCTACTTCATTTTGATTTTCAGTTAATTCCTTTTTAAATGCTTATGGTTAGTGAGCATGCTACTACTTTGGGGATTGCTTTTAATAATTTATGAACACTGGTTAATTTTTATACAAAATTAGGATAATATTAAATTTATCAGTTGTTTTTGTGACACATTGTAATGTATGTTTTTTGTCTTTCCTTGTAGCTTGTGAATGTGGAGGTGCAAGCAAGTGTATATACGAGGTACCAAATACTAAAACACTATAGAATTAAACACGGCCATATTGGTCAAAGACACGCATATCCATGCATTTACCATCATTGTCCTTGCACTTATAAAACATGGAATGGGCTTAAATGTCATTTGAGTCGTTCGCATATTAGTGTTTTGCCGTCTAACAGTACAGAGCATGTTATTTTAACATGTCCGTTGTGTCCTGAAAGCCAAATATCAAGCAATAGAGATTCCTTTTTCCATATTGGTAACCATCTCAAGCTTTACGAAACAGTAGAGTGCGTATATAGGAATTGTTCTTTCAAAACTAATATATCTTCTACTTTCCGGACACACAAGAATAGAAAGCATTCTCATTGTACATTAAAAAACTTCAAAAATGAACTAGTGAAGAAGAGTGAATTTATCAAGGGATAACTGAGCATCAGTTTTCAGATGAGACTGCAGATGAAGGGTCTTCTTACTTTGATTTAAGTAATTTGAGTGAAGCAAGTGAGGGTTTAGAGGAGGCAGTGATTAAAAAACTTGCCTCTGTCTTACTTAAGTTGGAGGTCTATTCTCATGTACCGACATCAGCAATCGACAGTTTAGTGAGCTACATTTTCTTTTTACTTCTACTGCTGTACCTCTGTCACAGAGTTTAACTGTGGATGTTTTGAACAAACATAACATTCAGGTCAGTGCATCACTGTTGAATGAGGTGTTTATAACTGTATATACTGAAAATCCTTTAATTAAATCTATGGGAAAAGGAGGACCACTTTCAACCACATTTAAACACAACCAGTTCTATAAACTGAATTTCAATGTTGTGGAACCGGACGAGTACATTCTAGAGCCAAAAAACAAATAAAACATTTCAGTATGTTCCAGTGATCAAGTCTCTCCAGCAGCTACTTCCATGTAAAGACGTAGTTTGTAAACTTGTTGATTATCATAAAAACTTTCCTTCAAATTCACAACTACTTGCAAGTTTCCAGGACAGTGAAAATTACAAAAACAATCCTTTATTTTCAAGTGGAGATTTAAGAATTTCCCTTTGTTTATACATTGACGACTTTGAGGTGTGTAATCCATTGGGAACCTCACGCAAAAAACACAAACTTTGTGCTGTTTATTGGATATTGGGTAACTTGCCTCCTGGTAACTGTTCAGCCCTGTCCTCAGCATTGTTGTGTAAAAGTGAGTTTGTCAAATCTTATGGTTATAAGAAAATATTTGAGCCTCTGTTGAATGACTTAGTCCTGTTAGAGAATCAAGGCTTATTTGTTCCACTCCTTGGGTCATTTATTAAGGGTACAGTTCAGTGTGTTATTGCTGATAATCTGGGGGCTCACGGGCAAAATATTTCTGTCGTTTCTGTAAAGCTCAACTTTCTGAAATTAATCAGCAAAACGGGGACATTTAACAGAAGAACATCAGAAGCTCATCAGTATCACATCAAGACAGCTCAAGAACATGGTGGGAGCTATTTGGGTGTAAAAAAATCTTGTGTTTTAACTGATAGCCTCTCTCATTTTGATGTAGTTTATGGTTACCCTCCAGACATTGTCCACGATTTGTTTTGAGGGAATAGTTCCTGTTGAGCTAGCTCAGTACATTGATGTCCTCATATCAAAAAAGTTTTTCTCTCTTGAACAACTTAATAATCTCATCCTTTATTTTTCATATAAAGAGGGTGATAAAACAAACGCCCAACTGTGTTACAAAAAAATGCAAATAAAAGAAAGAAACGCACGCTAGGTGGAAACGCCCATGAAAATTGGCGTCTCCTTCCCTTGCTTCCTCTTATCATTGGAGAAAAAGTGCCAAGTGGTGAACCTGCATGGAAGGTTATTTTAGATTTAAAAGACATTGCCGAACTTGTAGTTGCTCGTGTTCTTGAATCCATAGCATATTTGGAGTGGAAAATCTCAGAGCATCGCAAACGTTATCAAGAACTCTTTCCTGGTCAAAAGCTGTTGTCTAAACATCATTTGGTAGAACACTACCCTGAAATGATAAAACATTTTGGTCCCCTGGTCTCATTATGGACCATGAGATTTGAGGCCAAACATAGTTTTTTTAAACAGATTATTAGGAACATCAAAAACTTCAGGAACATAACTTGCTCATTGGCTATAAAACATCAACTAATGATTGTGTATGATATGCTTTGTCCTGACATCGAAAAATCTACAGTTGATGTTACTCATGTCTCAGAAGTTCTCATTGAAGTCCTTCATGAAAATGTTGTAAGGGCAATCAACCACAAGGATCCAGATGTGACTGCAGTAGTGTTCTCTGTAGTGGTACAGAGAACACTACCGATCTTTTGAACTGCACCCAACAACTGATGTGACTGCAGTAAATCTTGCCACAAATGTTGTTGTTGATGGCATAAAATACAAAAAGGGGATGATTGTTGTGCATGGATCATGTAGTGGTCTTCCAGATTTTTTTGAAATTATTAATCTGTTCATTATTGAAGAAGAGGTATTCCTCATCATTAAAAAACTGACCTCGTGGTGCAGAGAACACTACCGATCTTTTGAACTGCACCCAACAACTGATGTGGCTGTGGTTCAATTGTCAGAGCTGGTTGACCAGTATCCTTTGTGTGACTACCAAGTTGGACACCTACGGATGGTCACTTTAAAAAGACATATTCACATAATGGGTAATTTAAATTAAATACAGCAAAATGTTGTAAATAAAATCTACAGTTCATTTAGGATGAAAATTCTTATTGATGAATTATAGTTAATCATCAATATGTATGTTTTTGTCTTCCAGCATAGAGAACAATGGCTGCAACACTTAGAGTGGTACTTGGAGCGGACAACGCATCAAAGTTGACATTGCCCACTGGGCAACCAAATTCAGTTGAAGCACTTCAAGAAGAGATACGGACACACTTTGGCTTGACTGAAAATTTCAGACTGCAGTACAGAGACATGAATTTGATAATGACTTTGTGAACTTGACAGATACAAAGGAAATTAATGACAAGAGCACTGTCAAAGTTATTTACATCCAAAACAATGCAGCCACTTGCCTTACTCCTGCATCTGCAATGGATGATAGTTCATTGTCCTTGCCAGACACAGACATTTTATCCTCTCCTGAATCTAGCGCATCCGGTTCCTCCCTTCGGTCAAAGAAATGGCCCTCAGACTTTCCAATACCTGACTTTAATTTTGATGTACAGTGCCAGCTTGATAAAGCCAACAAAGCCTATGTCAGCAATGGCACTCTTCTGGACCCAGGTACCAAACTAAGGTCGGATATTTTGGATTCATTGGCATCAGAAATTGTCAATTACAAAGTTTATCCATCAAGTGCCGATTTTGATGATGTTGCTCTTGCTCTCATAACGAAACATCCCTGCTTAAAAGAGACTGTGACAGGTTATAATGGTTGGAAAGTCAGTCTTAAGTATAAAATGGCAAATTATCGTACAATATTGAGGAACATAGGCTGCCCAGAGGTCACTATCAATGCAATAAAAAACAAGCGAGGATATGCAAGTCAACGGCCTAATCTGGTGAAGAAGCCAAGGAAAGCAGAGGTCAACTTCTGTCCTGATTACCCTGCAGGTGAAACTAAAGAGAGCCTAGAGGACGAAAGGCAAGCCCTTACTATAGAAGTGAAGAAGAAGAACAATGAACAACTAATTAAGACAATGGAGAAAACCTTTGCATACAGACGACGTGAAGTTATTGAAGATATGCCCTTCATTGCAGAATTCAAAATCCGAAGGCCAGCTCTCTTCACTGTGCCTGGGGTGAGGATATGAATATAAATTATAATGTTATATTGTAAAATGGTCAACTACTTTAAACTCCACATTCATGAGCCGTCTTGATCATTACTCTGATCAGCTGATGAAGGTTGTAAAAAGAAAAGATGGGGAAATAGGACAAAGCATCAAGATCGCCATGTCTTCCATGGGCCAGGTGGGTTTTTTCTTTAAACAATATTGTTCTTGGCTGTAAGGATTAACATGATTGAAGACATGATTATTTTATAGCCTCCATTAAAAACAAAAAATTCACGAGTGTAACAAGATAAACATTGAGATAAAACTTTTATATAGCACTCAACATGCACACAAGGAAGAGCAGGTTGTGTTGCCGATTGATACAGTGATGATGGTTTAATCTCATTTCTCAAAGTACCTCCTCAAAGCCTCAACTCCTCGATTTCTTCACTGTTCGCCGCCCATAAAGGAAAGGCCTATTGAAAATGCCATCTTTTTTTAAGGGTGTTCATTTTGTCTTTTTTAATGGCTTAAAATATTTATTTTTGTTCAGACAAATATATGTTTTTACTTTACAATAATTTGGATGGATGCTGAACTGCAAGCCTCTCTCATAAGTGTCACCTCTTACTGGTGTTACTGTTTTCTTTATGCAGAATTCCCGAGTTGAAGTCAAGCAAGAATGCATACTCAAAGATCTTACACTCTACCTAAATGAAGATCCTAAAGTCCTTATTAAGGAGTTTTTGGTAAATTTTGAAAGCCTAAACCTGTTACTATTCATGGGTCTTTACTGATGTTAAACTTGGACCATTGCCAAAGCAATTAACAATACAAAACATTGCTGTTCTAACTTTTGATACCAAAATCCTCAAAACGGTGTCCATAACAAGAAAAAGTTATGACTTAAACACTTAAATATCCTGCCTTTTTTTTTTTTTTTTACACACATTGAACAATTTTATAATGTTAATATTGGTAGGTTATTTACTAAAACAAGTTAACAATAATGCATTGTTGCTTGACAGTACACATTAAGAAATCTAATTTAATGTAACTTTGTGGAAATTGACAAGGCATTTCCATCTGCAGAGGGATGGCAAAGATATTCTGAAGGTCTCCAGTTGAAGGACTTACCACTAGAAGGCCAAGTTTATTTCAAGGGATATACTGCAAATTTCTGTAGGAAAGTATTGAAAGAAGGGTTAAAGTTAAGGCATCTGGACTTAATTTTTAAGGTGAAGGGATTTTGTCTCTTAATGACTTTTTTTCCAATGACTTTTTCAATTCTGAGATCAACTGATACAAGAACTGACAAGAGAGAGATTTGTAATCTCAGTGGCACTATCCTGGTAAAATAAAGGTAAAATAAAAAAATTATAAATAAATAAAGAGGAGAGACGAAAACAACCCCTGAATGAAACAGTGATATTAACGACTCTTTATTTGCTGCTTTAAGAATTTTAGATTTGTGTGTCACTAGTGTCTTTTGGCTTTTTACGACGAGAGCAGGTCTTTGCATAATCTTCCTCCTTATCGCTCTGATCGAAGGTGCTGTCTCCTGAGAGAGAGATGCTGCTGAAGTCGCTGTCATGGCCTCTGCCTAGCGTTCCTCGTTTTGGTTTAGTTAGAGCTTGTTTAAATCTTGTGTATTGTACTTCTAAGTGTATTCCTAAACTGAATGCACTTACCAGAGCATGCAGTTTGTCAGATGAAAAAGTGGAAACAATATATACAGACTCTGGTATGGGTTTGGTGTAGCTCATGACTTTGGTCTAATCTGGAATCTGAGGGATTTTCTAACATCTGCAGGTAAACCAATTCAACATCACACTAGTAGCAGAACTCTTAGATGCTATTTTGCTGCCAAAACAGTTGGTTATTGTTAAATGTGTTAAACACACTTCAAACATTGATCCTGTCTCATGTGGAAGGACAAGGGCAAGGGCTAATAATGCAACCAAACAAGCAGCTACTTCCACTTCCTAACTGGTCCACCAGTATACCAACATACAGCCTCCCACTCCAATTAACTTGCCTTCCATTAATGATGTTGCGGAACCAACAAAATCGCACTGATAAGTGGGAAAGACAAAATTGGATTAGAATAGGTTATAAAACTGTGGCTCCCGGATGGATGACCGTGATGGATGATCTCTTGCATGTGTTAGCCTGTGTAGCTCACGGACCCTCGCATATAGGAAAAAGTGGGAAAGCGCATAACATCAATTCACAGTTGTTTGCTTCTGGCCACACACATATTGAAAGCAATCTTGTAAAGAGGTGTATGATTTGCCGCCAAAACAAAAGGTGAAAGGGCCAAGTACAACACAATCATTTACACATCACAAAGGGGTCGTTTGTGAGCCTACAGATTTTCACACATGTCAAGGCTTTAAATATTTGTTGGTGATTACAGATGCCTTTTCAAAGTGGGTGGAGGCCTTTCCTACTCGAAAAGAGGTCATAAAAACTCGGGTTCGGCGTACCACTAACAGTGACGGGGTCAAGCCTTCACTGCAAGGGTAACACAAAACCTAGCAAAGGTTTTAGGCTTTAAATGGAGTTTACATGTTTCCTACCACCCACAAAGTTCTGCTTATGTTGAAAGAGTAAATTATTAGGCCCAAGCCGGTGATGACCGGGAGGGCCTATTGTTTTTGCTCGGATTTTTTATTTTTTTTTTCTGCAAAATGATCCTAAATTTGACCCAGTAAACATGCACGAAAAGTCCCAGACTTCAAGCTCGGCGAAGAATTTATGAATTTGAAGTCCCCCAAAAAAAAAATACAAAAAATGACTCAGTGGCGACCCCTAGAAAAGTCAAAATACATTGGGCCTATTGAAAGTGAAAGTAACTTTTTTCCAACGTACAAATATGAAACTTGGTACATCCATAGAACACCTCAGGGCAAACATTTGTGGCTGTGACCGTAATGAGTCTGTGAAGAGGCAGCCATTTCTTTGGGAAATAAATGCCATTTCCCAATTGCCAGGATCCTTCCTTTAGAGGAGGCCCCTCCAGAGCCAAGGCTAGAGTCTTGGAAAACTCCTCAGAATCCTTTGGAACTTGTAAACTTGTACTTTTAGACAAGTAATATTTACATTTTGCCTTTTTAAACAGGGGGGTGCAGCGATTCCTGAGTCATCTCAAATCTCCAGCCAGTACTTTGTTTTTCTCGCGTTAGCCCAAGCATAATCTATTATTTTTAAAAGGTGGTGTAGCAGTCCCTAGCAGTAGCACAGGCCTGAGGTGATGAAGCAGGCTCCAGCCAGAAGAAGATTCAAGCAGTAGCACAGGCCCAGTTATTTGACATTACCGTGCAAGAAAGCACGAAATGCAATCCTCCGAGTACATGTGTCCCCGCGGTCTCAAGGGAGGCGAGGGCCTTAATCGCCGCTTGCGTCTTTAATTATTATTATTTTTAATTATTAAATAAATTTATATTGTGCTTTTCAGGGTCCGGAAAGATGCTTTACATATCCATTATTCATTCACTCCACAGTCACACGCTGGTGGTGGTAAGCTACATCTGTAGCCACAGCTGCCCTGGAGCAGACTGACAGAGAAGTGGCAGCCAGTCCTGCCTTCCAACTTTTTACGTTACTTTTTACTTTCTTTTAACTGGATTTTTATGTTTTTTCTTATTTGTACTTTTTAAACAACATGTTGGACCTGCTGAGCGACTGGAGCCTTTCAATTTATTTCCAACAATTTTCTTGTTTTTGGAAATATCAACAAGAAATCAGTGTGCTACAAACAAAGATTTTTGCTTTGGAATCTGAAAGAGGACAATCTCGATCACACGAAGTGTTAAGACTGTAAATTTAAACTTGGATGATATAGTGTCATTCCCAAAACTGAGCAAACGATGGGATTTAAACAAAATTATGTCACTTGGCATAAACTTGGTGCCCAGCCAAAGCAGCACTGGAAAAAGAATGCTGGCATCACAAGAGCATATGTAACATCACCAGACATCCAACTAAAAACATATTCCAACCACTGACTGAGCTAAAGGTGAATGAACCAGAAAACTGAATGAAAAAAGCACTCCTGCCTCACCAGCCACCATCAACACCTCCACCACTGAAATGGACCCGCCCAATAGGACCCTGGACAATAATTCCTTACAGTCTGGAACATTTCCAAGGGCCTTAAAAGATGCTGCTGCATCAAGCCTCTCCTAAAGAAGAGCAGTATTGATGCTACAGTGCTCAAAAACCCATCGAACCATTTTTAGGGAAAGTCGTTGAAAAAGTTGTATATCAGCAACTTAATGACTTTCTATTACTTAACAACTGCTTTGATCCTTTTCAGTCAGGATTCAGGCCCCATCACAGACTGAGACTGCACTTATCAAAGTCACAAATGACATCCGTCTGAACACTGACACGGGCCTCTGTCTTAGTTCTGTTGGACTTGAGTGCTGCGTTTGATACAGTGGACCATGAAATCCTGACACAAAGATTAGAGGAATGGATAGGTATCACTGGAACTGCCCTTAAATGGGTTCAGTCCTATCTTGAAGACAGGAAGTACTTTGTTTCGGTTGGTAACTGTGTATCAGACCAAATGGCCCTGACATGTGGGGTTCCACAGGGGTCTATCTTGGGACCTCTATTATTCAATCTCTACATGCTTCCTTTAGGCAAGTTAATACGCAGCTGTGGAGTATCCTACCATAATTATGCAGATGACACTCAGATTTACATTTCACTCACAGCAGGTGAAAATGGACCAATCCATTCACTGTGTCACTGCATCGAACAGATTAATGTGTGAATGCAAAATAATTTTCTCCAACTGAACAGAGACAAGACTGAAGTAATCATCTTTGGGCCACAGAAACAAAGAGAAAGTGTCAGCAGTCACCTCGAGTCTCTTTCTCTAAAATCTAAAAATTAGGTTAGAAATCTAGGGGTCATCATGGACTCAGACTTGAATTTCCACAGTCACATTAAGGGGGTGCCAGTGGCAGAGTGGTTAGCACTCCTGCCTCACATCAAGAACGTTGTGAGTTTAAAACCTGGCCGACTCAAACATTCTCGGCTGACTCGTCTTCCTGTGAGGAGTTTGCATGTCCTCCACGTGTTACCGTGGGTTCTCTCCGGGTACTCCGGCTTTCTCCAACCACCCAAAAACATGCATGTATAGGTTAACTCTAAAGTGTCTATGTCTGTCTCTAAGTGTCAGCCCTGCGAATAACTGGCCACTGTCCAGGGTGTACCCAGTCTAAGCAAAAGCTGCTGGCCCCAGTCACCCGCGACCCCTAACGTGACTAAGCAGTAGAAAATGAATAAATGAATGAATGAACATTAAGTCAATGACATCATCTGCATTTTATCACCTTAAAAACAATTCCAGAGTCAAAGGGGTGATGTCTCAACCAGACTTAGAGAAACTTATCCATGCTTTTATCTCCAGCAGGTTAGATTACTGTAACGGCCTGCTCACTGGTCTCTCAAAACGAGGGTTAAGACAGCTGCAGCTTATTCAGAACGCGGCTGCTCGGGTTCTAACTAAAACCAGGAAGTACAACCACATTACGCCAGTTTTAAAATCTCTGCACTGGCTTCCTGTTGCTCAGAGAATAGACTTTAAAACAAAACTTTGGTTCTGGTTTTAAGCAAAACCTTCAGTTATTCTTAGTCTATATTTTACATTACTCAGTAATATTTTATTCTTATTTTAACTTTATATTCTACAATTTACATTTTTATTACATTTAATGATTACTTTATATTTACATTTAAATATTATCATTTATTGTACATTTTATATTTTATAATTACATTTTACAATGAAATAAATAAATAAATAAAAAGCCTTTTCTACAAAGAAAGATGATTTGGGGGTCGTCTCACAAACTGTCTGTGGCCCTTGGACCCAAAAAGAACAATTTTACTCTCATCAGTCACAAAATGTTACTCCATTTTTCTTTAGACCAGTTGATGCGTTCTTTGGCAAATTGTAACCTCTTCTGCACATGCCTTTTTTTTAAACAGAGGGACTTTGCGGGGGATTGTTGAAAATAGATTAGCTTCACACAGATGTCTTCTAACTGTCACAGTACTTACAGGTAACTCCAGACTGTCTTTGATCCTGGAGCTGATCATTAAGGGTTCACCATTTTAATGCATTGGAGATAGGGCTGGGCGATATGGCCTTTTATAAATGCCGCGATATTTTTAGGCCATGTCACGATACGCGATATATATCTTGATACTTTGCCTTAGCCTTGAATTAAAACTTTGATGCATACAATCACACCAGTATGATGATTCTATATGTTATGTTAAAACATTCTTGTTCATACTGCATTAATATATGCTAATTTTAAACTTTCATGCAACAAATGGGATATTACAACTAAGTCAAGTTAACATAATTGTATTTATTAAACAGTGAGTGGCACAAACATAAAATTGTCAACAGAAAGTGCATGTTTTGTGCAAAATTGTCAGAGACAACATTTCAAAACAAGACATTAGGGCACGCTTGTGCATGCTGTAACTCACATGGCATTTCAAAACACAAAATTAAAGTGCACTTCTTGTACATAATGCCACTACAATAATTTAAAACAAATAAAAAAGTGCCCTTTTGTGCATGTTGTCATTAAGATGACATTTCAAAACAACACTAAATTTAAGTGCACCTGTTGTGCATAATGCCACTTGGATATTTAAAACAAATATATATAATGCTCTTTTGTGCAGGATGTCACAGGTAATTTCAAAATCAGACAAAAATAAAAATTAGCTGCATAATAGGAAATCAAATGTTGGAAAAGAAAGTGTATTTATAAAAATGACCCTCCTTTTAGACACTTTTAAACAATCCTATAGTTTCAAACACAACTAGTGATGGGAAGTTCGGATCATTTTACTGACTCAGTTCTTTAAGTCTCGTTCAGCAAAATGAACGAATCTTTTTTCAAGTCATTTTGTTCATTTCGTTCATTTCAGCAGAATCTAATTAAAATGTTACATATTACAATTTTTAATACATTTAGTACTTTTGGAATAAAAACTATAATAACTATAAACTAATGCAGCCATGGCCAAACTTTGAAAAATAAATTATAAATTCACTGCAGCTTACTTCAGGCAGAGAGTTCAACTCACCTCTTAATCCAAATAGTTTTATTTTCTTTGTCACTTCATATTTAGCTTAGCATTAATTCCGTCAACATGTCTGGGCCGTGACAGCCTCATGTAGCTGTAGCTAATACATCCGTCCATCCGGAAACAGAAAGGACTCGTTCATCTCCCGAGTCGTTCGTTCGTTCACCAAGTCCCAGCCCCATAGAGAAAGAGTATGCAGTTACCGGAAACAGAAAGGACTCGTTCATCTCCCGTGTCTCTGAGTCGTTCATTCAAGTCCCCGTAGGCTGAACGCAGAAACAGAAGGACTCGTTCATCTCCCGAGTCTCTGAGTCGTTCATTCAAGTCCCGTAGGCTGAACGCAGAAACAGAAGGACTCGTTCATTTCATGAGTCAGTCTTCGGGTCTGAGTCTCGTTCTTTTGTCACGTATTAGATACAGAAATAAGTTAATACATACATATATTTCACATAACTGTATAAACAAACGCAATTCTTTTATTTTTTACTTTTACAGTTATGTGATGCGTTTCTGGCCTCAAATTGTATCTTTATATTTTTCTTATCCGGGGAAATCATTGATAAAGCAAAGATTAAGACTTTACAGTTGATTCTAATCTTAGGTAATAATTTTATAGTTTATAATAGTTTAAATAATAATTAAAAAAACAAAGTGGCACTAACATTTAACACTAAAAATAGACTGACAGAAACAAATGGAACTTTTTTAATTTTAAGATAATGTTTATTGCAGATATATTTTGATAACTTTATAATAATTCCTAAACATAATACAATACAGTCAATAATACGAGGGTAATGATGTTGCGAGAGACTGAAGCGGTCACGTGACAAAAGAACGAAACTCAGACCCAAAGACTGACTCATGAAATGAACGAGTCCTTCTGTTTCTGCGTTCAGCCTACGGGGACTTGAATGAACGACTCAGAGACTCGGGAGATGAACGAGTCCTTTCTGTTTCCTGTATGAGATGTGGTGCAATGCGCATGCGCGGGTCTACACAAAAATGAACGACTCGCTCTCTGAGATGACTAGTTGTTCCCGAGTCATATTAAAGAACGAATCGTTCATGAACGACTCATCACTAAACACAATACCTAAACATAAAACAATTAACAAAAGGTGAATCTGGTCCATTATGGAAAAGTTTGCAGCTTTAGTTTTGGTTTCTTCTGCATGAAATATATGGCACAAATAAAAAGTAAAAAAATATGTAGTTGTATTTCGTGCATACTATGTTGTCCCTTTGTAACAACAACCAGGGAATACCAGGTTGTTTAGAGGTTTTGTGCCAAAAACACAAGCCTATCAATGCCGTCTGGTTTGAGAGATGCTCGATGGCATGTAACTATATTACCACTGGTACTAAATACCCTTTCTGATGGGGAACTGGTGGCAGGCACACACAGATATTTTTTTGCCACATTTTTCATGTTTGGGAACATTTCCTCATGGTCGTTCCACCACTGCAATGGATTTGCTTCACTGTCAACATTAACAGACTGCAAGTAGACAGACAACTCTTTTTCAATACGCTCTCTCTGCGACAGTGTGGCGGAAGATGTTGCTGCAGTTTTAAAGAAGCTGCCCAGGGATTTCTTCCTTAGTGGCTCTTCTGGCTGTGATACCGTTGTTGCATCTTGAGGCAGTGAAGCAGCCAACTGGTCAGTCTCATAGAGCATTGCCTCCATCTCAGTTATGGCTCTGCTCTTGATGGCATCCACCTTTATTTCTGTGCAGTATGTTATCTTGAACCTGGGATCCACTAAGCCTGCCATGTCCAGCAGGTCGTTAGTGGAAGGATCAGAATACTTCTCCCTCCGGTTAACCAAGGATGGAGGCTTTGATAGACTGGGTCAATGGGGTGTCATTCTCCTGACGTGCCAAGAGGCTGGACTGGAAGAGATGGAGAACAGGCTTGACATAGGACACTGTGACATAGCTCTCACCGGATAGAGTGTCAGTGAATTCCAGGAGAGGTTTGAGAGCCTTGTGCACTGACTCTAGAACTTACAGGTCTTGCCAGGTGAGAACGAGATGCCGGGTTTTCTTGTCTGCAGCCAATACTTGAGAAATAGCTTGCTCCTGCTCCAGTACCCGCTCAATCATCTTCTCTTGGGATCCCCACCTGGTAGGAGACTCACTGATGAGCTGGTGTGCCGGGAGATTTAGCTCTTGCTGCGCTGTGGCCAGGTCTCTTCTCCTCTTCCAACTGAAAGAGAAGCTGCACTCTACCTTCTTGCACACAGCAACAGCACGGTCAATACGGGGGTCCTTCATGCTTCTCTCTGAGAATGAAAACAAACATTTAAAATGTTATAATAATTTAAAAGGGTATAGTAATTGAAGAAATCCACTCAGCCTAACACTAAACTAATTCTTGGTAATTATTTATTTATATAGTACTGTGTAAAAATGAAGATGCCATCAAAAAATATAAGTTTCAAAATATAAAGAAGTTACAGGAGATTCTGAGTTATGAAAAGGACCATTACAAGCTGACAGCGACCGGCTTTTGTGGTGGAAAATTGGCAGTAATACCCCCACCTTGCGCAGCTGTACCTGAGTGTCCCTGGGACATCAGTGCGGTCGGAGTGCGTCTTCTCAACAGCTGGACATATAGTGAATAAAAACGCTCTGCGTTTATTTAAAATAATATTGGAGATTTTTGAATTGCCTAAATCATAAATGCAGCCGGGTTGAAGCCTGCACTGATGTTTTTCTTTTGTTATGGCAGCCGTCCCCTCTGCACATATATTTTTTTCGAGAATTTGCACTCCTGTTGCTGTTTGTTACTCTGTACGAAACTTCATGCCAATATATAAGAAATATTGCTGACTTGTGCGTTTCCAGCGCTCTCTTTACGTTCGTCCTTTATTTGACGTTGGAAAAGGAAACGTCTTTTTTTTAGACATGGAAAATTGATTTTACAATCGATTCAATGAACACATATGTCTTAAAAATTGAAAATGTTTTTTTTCACAAAAGTGACAGCCCTACTCATATATTAATAAAGATAATTACTATTTTAATCACAGTGGTAAAAAACACTCACCAATTGCAAGATGCAGGCGATGGCCAAAACACTGTAGACGTGTCCAGTGGTTCAGGCTCACAGCTTTGACGATGTTAGCGCCGTTATCAGTGGTGATGCACACCTGACGAGCTTCATTTAAATTCCATGACATGAGAGCATCTTGCAGGCCTTGTGCGATGATCCCGCCAGTGTGATCCTCAGGAAGAAAGCTCGTCTGAAGGCACTTGCTTTTCAACTCCCAATTGTCTATATAGTGGACCGTCAAACTGTAACTGTGCAAAATATTTGCGACCCGGCAGATTATATCTTGGGTCAAGTGTGTTGATAAGCTTTCTGAACCCGGGCTTTTCAACAACATTAACCGGGGCCATGTCTTTTGCGATGTGGTGGGTTACTGCACACGTTATCTCCTTCTGTTTTTGACTGTTTTTGTCGTACGGCGTTGATCTGGAAATAGAAGAGGCCAGACTCAGTTGCGTGAGTGCTGGTTGCTTAGGCACTTTCTTTGATATTGCACCGCTCTGAGATGTTGTCGTGCGGAGTTTCAAGCACTCTTCATTTTCTAGCGGGTGGGTTCTTAAATGGTGATATAAATTTGATGTACTGCTACATTTTGAAGCGATACTTTTGCGACAGATTTTGCATATCACCGTTGTTTGTTCAACATCTTCCTTCTTGAAACCAAACCACCGCCAGACGATGGATCCTGTGCTGTTTCTTTTTTTTATTAATTCGTCCTCCATGTGTAACCGTTAGCACCTGCTGCCGCTATCTTTCTGCTGGTCGAGGGTGTATGACGTTGCATGCGCGACAGACTGACGTTTGTAACTGTGTGTTTGTTTTGTCTCTCTGTGAGAGGGAAAGACCGCGAGTATGTGAATCTACAAACAAGCATCAAAAATAAAATAAAATAAGCTTCTTAACTTAGGTTATCAAGGTGATCATTATGCTTGCGCTTCGATGCTGGACAGGACAAGAGTGGGAAAAAACAAAGGGAAAAAAAAATGTCCGCGAGTTTCAGGATATAGTAATTTTCTACATCGCACGGACTACAAGCCGAGATATATCGAGTATATTCGATATATCGCCCAGCCCTAATTGGAGATCATTTTAACTGAACAGCCTATAATTTTTGCACCTCTTTATAGGTTTTCCCCTACTCCAGTCAACTTTCAAATGCATGTTCAACAAGTGCTGCTGGCTTCATCCTTAAATATAATAAAAAATATATTAAAAACCTGGATTATTCTGGTTAGTCACATTGTACTGCTATTTTTTTGATCAATAATCATAAGGAAATAAAAAGGTACTACTGAACTTAACTGAATTTCGTAGGTTTTGAGAAATGTATTTTGATGAAATGTAAAATAGATGTCATTGTTTTGCAGTATGAAATGCAGTACTGGTGAACTTTTATTAATTGGTAAATCCTACAAAAGCTAAGGTTAATATTTTGTGTTTGAATCCTTATTAATGCAATGTTTTGAAGAAGATTGTTTATCCTGGGAGTCAAAGTAAACCGGACCAGTCCAGCCGACTTTGATAGTGATGTCGTCAGGTGTAGGGTAGAACACGCCCTCTGCACCACAAGGTTAAGGCACGAGTGTGCACTCACAACGCCCCAATAACACCCGGATGTGCTCACTGGAATCTGTTTGCCACAAAGACTCAATTCAATCGCTGACCCTGACCTTGCCCCAGGACACACTGCACTGATGCAGCCTCTCTGCTCAGTGTAAAGAAATGGACTGTTGCTTAATTAATAATTGATCAATTATCATTGTTTCTAAGATGTTTGAACATTCCATTGTATAGCATCTGTACTGTAATGATTGTGCGATAATTGCTATAGCAGGAGATCCTATTGGCTGGTGTTTCATCTTTTACTATCCCCTAGTCAACAGTGGGGGCACAGGTCAGTTTCTACAGTATGTTAAACGTATGTGTTTTTGCTGAGAAACATACTCATATTTTATGAGAGGTGACTGATAAGAAATATGTCTTGGTGCTGTGTGGGATCCCAGGGGACAGGGTAAATTTGAGTCCATCGATGCTACAGGCCTTACTGTAATATTATTCTACTTTATCATAAACTGATTAATGTTATTGATAATTGGTTTTGATTGAATGTAATGGTCTGAGTATGTTTCTTTAAATTAAGTAGTTCTTTTTAGACTTAAACCACTTATTCAGGGTTTAAGAGGAGTAACTGTTGGGAAATTATTTATATAGTTTATATAGTCCTTAATTAGTGTTGCTTAAATCAATAAGATATCACGTTTGTTAGGCTTTAATACTTCATTTAAATACCCATGTGTGCCATGTTAAATGAGTAGCTCACCTTTCTACTGCTGCATTGCTCATCCTGAACACAGAGAGGGCAAACCACAGACAGATGAGCTCTAAAAATTAATGTTTAAACATCCTTAAACCAAAAAGAGCAAACAGCTGCTATTCCATAATACTTCACATGTTCCTCTGTTGTGTCACTGAGGCTGAGGGAAAGGAGTGAGCGCATGGAAGCTGGACTGAGAAAAACCCAAACCACATCTTATTGATTGGCAGTTTATATTTGACACAAAAGTGTGTAACAGATCTGTATTATTGTAATAATCATGAGAGCGCGCAGACGGCCTACCACGTGAGGGTTACAAACCAGGACTGTATTTGGATCTGACAACACTGTGACAGCACAACAGCTCATCCTCAGAACAACAGTCATTACAGACAAACTAAACTTTACAGGAAAATACAGGTTTGTTCAGAAAAAGACAAACATGTAAATGGAGTTAAAGAAATAGAGAAAACACGCTTCTCTTATCTGGTGATACAACACAGGAGGCTTTGTTGGTTTTATTATAGTGTTGACAGAGTACAGATAATAAATAATAGTTTATGTCTGGTGTGTAGTGTGTGTCCTGAGACTCTAACAGTGACACAGGCTTCTTTAGGCTTGTGTTAGTCCACATATTGCCGAGTGGCTAATTTGCATAATTAACGAGGAACAGCGACGTTAAAAACCGATGATGTTCTAGAGTTTAGTGTGTCATTAAAAGATGCATGTAGTTTTATAAGACATGTATTATAACCATGATTGTAATCACTGACTGAAGTAAAAAGCTGCACACTACAGAACTATACAGTCAGAGCTCAAAAGCCGGAGGAGGACAAAGAGAACATTAGCAATTTTTATCCCATGATTAGATGTTTCAGGCTGATGTTAAGGTATTGTTCTAGTATTGGTATTGTGATACTCAGGTCAGGTATCGAACCGAACTCAAAATTTAGTATCGTGTCAACACTAGCCTTAATCCAATTTAAGATGTGTATGTTAATCCGTGACCATCTCTGTAAGAACTGTGTGTTCTGGTCAGAGGCCTCTCCGCAGGATCTTATGATGCAGTATATTTATCTGTCTGTGTTTAACTCAAACAACTGTGAGACTAAAACATCGCCTAATGAATGACTCAATACGCAGCTACACCATATTGTTCCAGAAGCATGAGACTTGAACATGCAATGCCTCGTACACGTATTGAGTGTTCTGTCTCCAGGCTGTCAGCAGAGCATCCTGCGGCCCTCAGAGAGGCCCTCAGAGACGGACAACAGCCGCAGTCCTGCGCACAGCCGTGGAGCACACACCTCTTTCGGAGCCTACCTGCACAGGACAGCCACACAGCATCGAGATCCGCTCAGACAAGTCCAAGTCCGGTTCAGCATCAGCAGCCACGCGCCATCGTCAACAGTACCAGAACGCTTCCGCATCCCTCCTCCAAAATAAAAGCTCAAACTCAGCAAAGCTCAGTAATCCGCAAACTAAATGGCGGTTCCTTCAAAATATTAAGGGAAGGCAATTGTATTTATATAGCACAATTTATTCACTGGTTCATTCAAAGTGCTTTA
This sequence comes from Perccottus glenii, assembly GCA_024416835.2. Classification (NCBI taxonomy): domain Eukaryota; kingdom Metazoa; phylum Chordata; class Actinopteri; order Gobiiformes; family Odontobutidae; genus Perccottus; species Perccottus glenii. The sequence goes on along the minus strand of CM044559.2, from coordinate 678,627 downwards.
CAGAAATAAAAACAAATTTAAAATACACAGACAAGATTTAGAATAAGAAACAAGAATAATAAAATTGTCTCATTGTAATAAAAAAGTCATTTATTTAATGTATTCAAGCAAAGCATTAAAAAACACAAAAGACCGATTGCATTGGTTCAGCCCAGGTTTAGATCTAAGGTGAGACACATGCCAGCTGCAGAGTCCGGCCCTGAAGCACACCTGGACAGGACCTGAAACAGACCAAAGCAAACAACATATGTTTTTTTTTAAATAATAATAACAACAATAATAATAATTGTAATAATAATAATAATGGATTCGATTTAAATTGCGCTTTTCTCCGAACCATTTTATCTTGTGAATATAATACTTTGCATGTACATTTCATTTGAGGAGAAAATAGCATTAAGTAATATTTGATGTTTAGACAGATCCACATTTCTTTCAAATATTCCTACATCGACCAAAAAAAATATACAAACATAAAAATTTCTAAGATCAGATGTTTAGTACTTTCACCATCACATTGACAAAACAAAACATTATTGCTGACATTTAGAATAAAGTAAATATACAGTCTTAGACTGGATAATATCTTTGTACAATCTTAAATAAAAATGATTTAATCTTGTTAGTCATATATTTATCTGGTAATAAAAAACACTTATGTTAAGGTATGCCCATATTTACATACAGAATTTGAGAATTGATCAGCTCTTATAGCTTAAATAGCTAGTGTCGAGCCAGTGGTGGAGCGGTTGTCCCTCATACTGTCGTTGTGTCCTTGGGCAAGACACTTAACCCTATGCCTCCAGTGGTGTTCCAGCTGTAACACTGGTGAATGGAACCTTAATGTAAGTCACTTTGGATAAAAGCGTCTGATAAATGACTAAATGTAAATGTAATAAACCTATTATTACTTTTCTCGTCAAGGAGGCCAATTCCTTCAGTTGTGGGTTGTTTGTTTAAATTTTGATCTACTTAATAAGCATCTCATTATTTTTGAGATACATCATTATATTTATTTATGAAATCTTTGTAACTATATAATTCACTTTCATCGTCCAGTAGCAGATTCACTGTAATATTTTTATTAGACCAGTTATGCAAATATAAACTTTTGTTTATGTAACATGTAGGTATTATTCCACAAAATACACTTGTGAGGAGAATAGTTATGTTTGAACAGAAGAGACCAACATAATAGAACTTAATGGTGAAAATGACCCAATTTAACTGGACGTTTTCCAACAGTAAACCGCCACAAAGGTGTTCCCAGGCCAGCCGAGAGACAGTCCCTCCAGAGTGTCCTAGGTCTTCCTATAGCAATGGATGCACAGAACCAAAATGGAAATAGTGACAGTAACTAGGAATTGACCTGTTATTAAATATAACACTGAGGAAAATATAGTAAACTTTAAATTGAAAAAAGACTTCAAAAGTATTAGAGACTAAAATAGACATTTTACAGACTAACTTAGAGAACTAATAGGAGGATATTTAAGGGAAATACATAAGAGTTTAGGCCGCATTAAATTGTTTTGATATGATCTGCGTAATCTGTGTTTTTTTCTCGGTTAACGTGAATAACATCTTGAAAAACTGATCTGAGAGGGGACTAGTGCCACACTGGAAACTTTTCATGGAACATGGGGTCGCGACCTACGTCATCAGAGGGTTTTCCATCAAAGCTTTAAGAAATCAGAGGCTTACCTGAGCTGTTCTGGAGAGAATGGAGAGGTTTGGAGAAGACGGACATTTGCAGAGGTGAACCCGGCATGATGAGGAACAGTACATGTGATTTTGAAGATGTAGTAGATTTGAATATGTCTTTTGGATTTTAACATAAGAAGAAATAGCAAAGACCAAGAGTAATGTCAGTTACACAAACACGATAGAGACACAGGTGCCTGGTACCAGACAGACAGCGAGAAAAAGAGAGGTCTTCAAAGCCGAACAGAAAGAGTTATTACTATACTGTCTTATCAAAACTGCTTATGTCTACTGTACAATATTCAGTAGAGCCGGGGAAGTCTACTGTTATTGTGTTGGTTGTGAACAATAAAGACATGAAAGAACTTTTTTTTCTGTAATTATTTTTAGACACGTTTGTCGATACCATCAGATCACATTTTAATACAAATTTATTCAGAAAGCCATGAAATTATAAAAGGTTCACATACTTTTTCTTGCTACCGTTTAATGTTTTAACGGCTTTAATAAAGAAATGACCAAAATTTAAAAATGCTTAAGTATCAACAATACATCTATGACTAACTTTATCAATGCTTTCTGAGAGTCCAAGAACAAAATAAGAGTTCACCAGAAAAATTAACCTAATATTCTCAGAAATGTGTCGTCCAGGCATAAAACCATCGAGATTCATGTCATTTAGTCCACTTTGTAACTTTTGAGCCAAAATGAATGCCAATATTTTATAGTCATTGTTAAGTAAGGTGACACCTTATGTCAATTATTTATGAATATAAATTTGGTTTTGGAATCAGTGTTATAAGTCCTTGTTTCATTGTTAATAGGTTCAGTATGAACAGCAAGAAGGAATTTAAAGATTTCAGAGGAAAACCTTTGATAAAATTCTGAGGTTAGTTGATCATTGCCAGGTGATTTTGTTGGGTTTAAGTGAAAAAAATGGTGAATGTGTCTAATTCTCTAAGCAAGGCTGAATTTAAACTTCATATCCATAAATATTCCCAAGCAAAAAAGTAAACGAGTGAAATTTAATGAGTAAGAAGATCCAGTGACCTTTTCTATCTGATTTTGTTTCTAACACCTTATCCATAAAATTATCTTTTAATATGGAAACACCAGCTGATTTGTTCGACCCATCCAAACTTTCCTCATTTTTTCCCAAAAGATACATCTTCTAACTCATGAGTGACATATTTGAAGAAAATAAAGCCTGCTTTTGCCCCTTTAAGCTTTTCACTTGATGTTATTACGCAGACCCCTTGTGTTAACTGATTAAAGTGCTAAATCCAAAATCTTCAGCTAAAAGCAAAAGATAAATAACTTTATAACAACCACTTAAAATGACTCCTAACACAATTTTGAAGCAAGTGTAACACTTAGAACAGTAAAAAATGAGAGCTTACCAATTATACCAATAAAACAGAGTGGGTTACAGATGAAAGAAATGAAAGCAGAGCTTTATAAAGTTTCACTGAAGGTCTGTTTTTCTTTTCCTTGCAATAGGCATGACAATAAAAAAAGTAGAAGACAATGACTGTGAAAGGGACTTTTTACAGTCATTGGTTGAAGACATTAAATATGGTCTTGGTGTGTTGAGAGTGATCTAAAAGAGTGTTGTGAATGTGGTTGAAAAAATATATTGTCCGTGTGTGAGTAAATAAAAAATGTATTGATGAAAACATTATTTCTGTATCTCATACCCATGGTATAAAAAAAAACATGACTTTGATAATGTTGGGAAAGCATCCTGCACATTGGCCAAATGAGCCGACTTCAGTGAATGTGTGAGTTAATGTTGAGAATATCTCTCAGCTCCCTAAAATAAAAACAGCTGAAGGAAAAGAAATCCAAATGGTCTCTTCTTATAAGTATTCAGGCTTTGTTATTGATGAAAATCTGTCCTTCAAGCAACATATTGAGCGTCTTGTACGTAAACTAAAGCTAAAGCTCAGTTTTCTTTTTAGAAACAAATCATGTTTCTCTGTTTATACAAGGAAACGTTTAATTTCTGCAACTTTTTTTACCTTTATTGGATTACAGCGATCTTTTTATGAATGCATCTGGACACTGTTTATCATTGTGCTTTACGTTTTATGACTGGTTATGGAAATCATGTTCACCATTGTACACTGTATGCTGCAGCTGAGTTTCCGTCCCTGTATGTTCGCAGGTGGTCTCATTTGTTGACTTTCATTTATAAATGTATTCTTGGGCTCCTCCCATCTTACCTCTGCACATACATACGTACAAATCAACAACAGTGTGCTCTGCGTTCTCAGAAGAACATACTGATGGTGGTTCCCAGAGTCAGAACAGAGTTGGGTAACACTGCCCCCTGTGCATGGAATGAACTGCAAAAGGACTTAAATCTTTCTGAACTTGTGACTTTGGGAGAATTTAAATCTATTCTAAAGAGGTGTGAACTCAATGAACTTGGAAAATGTAACTGTTTTTAAACTTGTACACATTGACATTTGTTTTGTTGATGTCATGTATGTTTATTTTATGTTTTTTAAATTGTATGTAAATGCTGTTGTCACTCTTGAAAAAGAGATTTTTAATCTCAATGAGTTTTTTATCTGGTTAAATAAAGGTTAAATAAATAAAATATATATATATATATATCTATTGTGTGAGTCGGTTGGGAGGAGGTCATCAAAGGCCAAGTGGACACTGTTTCTGTCTCTTTCCTTTTTGATGTGGCTTATGGTCAGGATTTATGGATGAGACAAGCTGCTTTAGGCCTGGACGCTCTGGTTTTGTCTGACTTCACTCTTATTACTCTAAACGTTAGATTTCTGTTTAGGTCATTGCTGTTCACACGTTGATTCTGTCCCGGTCTCCTCTCACCCAGGCCAACTGTTCCCTCTATTATGGACTATAATTTTCATTTGTACGTATGATGGATTATTTATCAGTGAATGTCCTGGACACCTCTATTGTATGGCCTGTCAGTCCTGGGAGTGGACCCCTCCTTCTGTTCCTCCCCCTGGTGGAGGCTCTAGGCACAGAGGATGTAGTCTGGCACCTGCTGCCTTCTGTTTTTATTCAGCCCTCTGACACAATTGTTATTGTGATTCTGGGCAATTGAGATAAATCAGGGGTTCTTAGGACAAAAAGGGCATAAAAACAAAAGAAATTAAAAGTAATAAAAAACGTTACATCTATGGTTAGTTCTGAAGTTGTCCTGTTGCATTTGGCTCTAGATGACTCTAATTTCCAGGAGAGTTCAGTGTTGACTGCAGGGGTTCCAGGTCATCAACCCTCCTTCACTGTACCAACAGTTGTTTCCACCGTTTCTGTCAAATGTGGTTTTGATCAAACATAACTACCAAATACAGACCAGATGGGTTTTTTTAACGTAAAAAAACCTTATACCAAATGTATTACACACAATTTTAAAAGAGCTGCTGTGGTTTGTGGGAAAGATATAAAAGACCAGAGTATGAAATATATTTGTTTTTGATATGCAACTGAGATGTTTTACAGGTTTAGGAGAAAAGGAGCCATAATAATATTAAATACGGTTTACTTATTGACGTTCACTAAAAGCCGGTGTTCTTTTGAAATGGCAGCTCTTGTAAAATAACAAGCAGTAGTTCTAACACAGTAGTTGAACATTGTTTCATACAAGACAAAATCTTAGTCACTTCTACAGACGTACTGCATACCATCTCCTTCTGTGGTTATCAAAGTATAGTCTGAACACTAGTTTTTTCACTCAGAGGCTGATCACTTTTAAAACCGAGTCCATTTGTCTCGATCAATGATCAACTAAAGCAATGAGTTTCATTTATGTAACACATCTCTGACCAATGAGTATAAAATAAGAAAAATAAATCTTATAAAGTGTGATTTCACAATTTAAAAGCCGAGTGTAGGAACAGTCATTTAGGCACAATATCCTGACTGCACACTGGGCTTTCAGGTGTCCGACTTCAATGCACCCAGAGGCTCTTCTGACAGCTGTTTGTTCAGATTAAATACCTGTGAAAAATCTGTAGAAATCCACATTTGTCCTGATAAAGAGAAGAGCCGTTTATAACTAGCTCTGTGGGAATGCAATAGGGTAGATCTGACTGTAGTGGTCCACAAAATGGACCTCTAAATCCTGGGTGATGTAGTCCGGGAGGTCCGAGAAGTCTTTTCTGTTTTCAGAGGGTAGAATAATGCAGGTCACACCAGCACGACGCGCCTGAAAACAACACAGCTAGTGTTACAACAGTAAGCAGAGTAGCTGACTTCACAGTGGATCTAAAACGTTAACACAATCTTGTTGAAATGACAAGAAAAAAAAAAGATACCTAGATAAATCATTTCAAATGTTTTTTTTTATCTTGGATGTGACCTATTAACTCTACAAATCCATTTAAGTCATCCCAGACATTGGCTCATTTTGGATTTCATGAGAGCAACACATTCCAAAAACGTTGGGACAGGTGGGAATAAGAGGCCGGAAAAGTTAAATGTATAAGGAACAGCTGGAGGACACATTTGTAACTTATTTGGTAAAATTGGCAACATGCTTGGTCTAAAAAGAGCCTCTCAGTGACAGTGTCTCTCAGACGTCATAATGCTGCAGCAAAAAATAGTGGAGCAAAATCAGAAAAGACTTTCTCAGAGTTTGAAGTTATCTTCATCTACAGTTCATAATATCATCCAAAGATTCAGAGAATCTGGAACAATCTCTGTGCGTAAGGGTCAAGGCTGGAAAACCAGACTGGATGCCCGTGATCTTCGGGCCCTTAGACAACACTGCATCACAAACATCATTGTCGGTGAACACAATGCACCGGGACATTTGCTGTTGCCAACTAAAACTCTTTAGAAGAAGCCATATCTAAAAATGATCCAGAAGCTCGGGTGTTTTCTCTGGAGCCAAGGCTCATTTAAAATGGACTGTGGCAAAGTGGAAAACTGTTCTGTGCATCAATTACAACATCATGGCTCCGTAGAAGAAGGATCTGGTTCTGAAATAACCAGATCTTATACTCATAGAAAACATCATAAAGAGGAAGATGGGACAAAGAAGACCTAAGACAGAAGTCTGTGTTAGATAAGAATGGGACAACATTCCTAAACTTGAGCAGCTTGTCTCCTCAGTCCCAGACGTTTACAGACTGTTATAAAAAGAAGAGGGAAACAGGGCCTTGTCCAAACTTTGTGTTGATGCCATGAAATTTAAAATCAACTTATTTTTCACTTAAAATGATCCATTTTCTCAGTTTAAACATTTGATATGTCATCTATGTTGTATTCTGTTTTTATTCACAATTTGTACAGTGTCCCGACTTTTTAAGAATCGGGTTTGTAAATTAATTTATTCATTCAATCATTTTCTACCGCTTAGTCCCGTTAGAGGTCGCGGGCGACTGGAGCCTATCCCAGCAGCTTTGGGCCTTTGGGTTTGTAAATGTTAAAGTGAATGGTTGTCTATCAGTGCCTGGCTCAGCCCATCAGCAGCTGGGGAGACTCTGGACTCACAGTGAAGCAGGTGTGGGGGGGTTATTTTTAAAGGTAAATTCACCTGTACAGATGAACTGTTTGTACAAATACTTACAGCAATAGTTTTTTCCTTTATTCCCCCCACTGGCAGTATTTTTCCAGTCAAAGACACTTCACCAGTCATAGCCAAATTCTGACGCGTTGGTTTGTTGGTTGCCAATGACAACAAAGCTGTTATAATGGTGCATCCAGCACTGGGCCCATCCTTTGGAGTTGCACCCTAAAATATGCCACAAGAACTTGTTAGATTCAACAATCTAAGTCAAAGTCCAGTGCTGTGGCTGACGGCGCTGTTACCTCAGGTACATGCAGGTGCAGGTGGGAGTGTACAAGAAAGTCATTTTTTGGTTCCTGCTTCATTAGAAAGACTCTGGCGAAAGTTGATGCAATTTTAGCACTCTCTTTCATGACGTCGCCCAGCTGACCTGTGAACACAAAGTAACACTGACTCGACCAACTTTAATCATACAATAACCACTAACCTGGGACTAGGCCTGTCACAATGACTACTACTGTTGTGTGATATATTGCATCAGAATTAACTGCGATAAATTATATTTTTGCAATGTTAAAACCAGTTTATGCTGCAGAGTTTCTTCTGGGCGTGGGGGTAAAAGGACCTGTCATTGGAGGGTTGGGAGAGGGAGGGGTAAAAGTAATAACACAGTCTATACTTTCTTACTGCACAGACTAAATACATTCAAACTATTTTAAACTCTTATTTTCTCTGCTTATTAAGCTGAACTGTGGAGCTGCAATGTCAACAGAAGGACGAGGGATAATTTAATATTTTATATTTATATCATGATTTGTTTGTGATGATACCTTCACAGCTCTACCTTATTTAACATCGCAGGGTCTGTGTCGGCATACATCCTGTGTTTAATTTGAATTAATAAAACAGTAGTAATACAAAGCTAACTTAAAAGGCTCCTAATCATATTGGTGAGTAAAGGTCTGGGTCTCCATTGCTTTCCTTTAGTTCGCTGCTAGAATGGGCTACTTTCTGAACAACTTTAAAACGGGCCAAACAGCCGAGTAGGCTATATTAGACTCTACCTTTATCTCATCTGACTGCTCTGTCAGTCTGCGACTGCGCAGCTCTGTGTCTGTGCAGCTCCGTTTACTCGGCCCGTCTCAGAGCAGAGAGAGCAGCAACGTCATGCATTGTACTCAATAAATAAACAGTTTAAATGTAGTAAACTAAAGCTCATCAAGAAATAAACCTCAGTCCATATTAAATTCTTCCTTAATAATAATAATAATAATACATTTTCTTTTTCACTTTTAAACTGTGCTACAATATAGTGCAGCGTCAAATACTATCACACTCATTTACATTTATCATGCAATAGGTTGAGATATTAACTATTGCGACAGGTTACCTGTGACCTCCAGAGATCCCTCTCCTTTACTGTCTGCACCTCCAGAAGGACGCCGTAGGGAGGTCTCAATGAAAATGGTGGACCCTCCTACAAGAAGACAGTAATAAAACAATGTTAGTGCATGTCCTGTTCAATCATCCCAGTGGGAAACCATTCCTTTTTAAATTAGACTCTGTCTACATGTCTCTCTGGATAATATGGATAAAGAATCCTTATAAGAGGGTGTCTAACCAAGTGCAGTCCAGGCCAGTCCCATGACCACGCCAGGAGGAGTCACGTCGTACATCCGGTCCACTGTGAACACTGGTTTGCCCACGTAGTCCTGCAGGTTGTCAGCTGTAACACTCACAGTGCTTTGTTCCTCGTTCACAAGGCTGAAGGCAACCTTTCGGAAAACCTGTAAAACAAGAGTCAAATATAAATTATTCACATAATTGTGTTTGTTTTTTCTGTTACAAGGGTGGACATAATCAGTTTTTGTGTCTTATGATTAATCATGTCTTTTGTTTTATCATAGACTGGTTGGGGATAGATAAGGACCTAAGAACTGTTAAATAAAAGTACTGACCTTACTCTCAGAGGAATAATTAGTAAGATAGTCTCCTTAAACCAAACACTGCTCATTTCAGTTCTCCTATCCTCACTTGGTATTACGGTACATACAGTCAGGTCCATAAATATTGGGACATTGACACAATTCTAATCTTTTTGGCTCTATACACCACCACCAATGGATTTGAAATGAAACAAACAAGATGTGCTTTAACTGCAGACTTTTAGCTTTAATCTGAGGTATTTACATCATAATCAGGTGAACGGTGTAGGAATTACAACAGTTTGTATTTGTGCCTCCCACTTTTTAAGGGACCAAAAGTAATTGGCTGCTCAGCTGTTCCATGGCCAGGTGTGTGTTATTGCCTTATTATCCCATTTACAAGGAGCAGATAAAAGGTTCAGAGTTCATTTCAAGTGTGCTATTTGCATTTGGAAACTGTTGATGTCAACTCTCAAAATGAGATCCAAAGAGCTGACAGTTGCAGTAGAGGCCTGGCAGAGCATCACCAGGGATGAAACCCAGCGTCTGGTGATGTCTATGTGTTCCAGACTTCAGGCTGTAAGTGACTGCAAAGGATTTACAACCAAGTATTAAAAAGTGAAAGTCTGATTTATGATTGTTAATCTGTCCCTTAAAAAGTGGGAGGCACATAAACAAACTGTTGTAATTCATACACCGTTCACCTGATTTGGATGTAAATACCTCAAATTAAAGCTAAAAGTCTGCAGTTAATGTACATCTTGTTTGTTTCATTTCAAATCACCACATCACATAACATGCCGCTCTCCCCACAGTTCATACTGACATTGTGTCCTTGGGCAAGACACTTAACCCACCTTGCCTCCAGTGGTGTTCCAGCTGTAACACTGGTAAAGCGCTTTGAATGGGTGAAAAAGCACTATAATAAAAAAAAAAAATTATATATATATATATATATATATATATATATATATATATATATATATATATATATATATACACACACACACGTGGACAAAATTGTTGGTACCCCTAACTTAATATTTTGTTGCACAACCTTTTGAGGCTATCACTGCAATCAGACGATTCCTGTAACTGTCAATGAGACTTCTGCACCTCTCAGCAGGTATTTTGGCCCACTCTTCATGAGCAAACTGCTCCAGTTGTTTCCGGTTTGAAGGGTGTCTTTTCCAGACGGCATGTTTCAGCTCCTTCCAAAGATGCTCAATAGGATTGAAGTCAGGGCTCATAGAAGGCTACTTTAGAATAGTCCAATGTTTTCCTCTTAACCATTCTTGGGTGTTTTTTGCTGTGTTTTGGGTCATTGTCCTTTTGCAAGACCCATGACCTGCGACTGAGACCAAGCTGTCTGACACAGGCCAGCACATTTCTCTCTAGAATCCCTTGATAGCCTTCAGATTTCATTGTACCCTGCACAGATTCAAGACACCCTGTGCCAGATGCAGCAAAGCAGCCCCAGAACATAACAGAGCCTCCTCCATGTTTGACAGTAGGGACAGTGTTCTTTTCTTGATATGCTTTATTTTTCCGTCTGTGAACATAGAGCTGATGTGCCTTGGCAAAAAGTTCCATTTTTGGCTCATCTGTCCATAGGGCATTCTCCCAGAAGCTTTGTGGCTTGTCAACATGTAGTGGCATATTCCAGTCTAGCTTTTTTATGATTTGTTTTCAACAATGGTGTCCTCCTTGGTCGTCTCCCATGTAGTCCACTTTGGCTCAAACAACGACGGATGGTGCGATCTGACACTGATGTTCCTTGAGCATGGAGTTCACCTTGGATCTCTTTAGAAGTCTTTCTGGGCTCTTTTGTTACCATTCGGATTATCCGTCTCTTTGATTTGTCATCAATTTTCCTCCTGCGGCCACGTCCAGGGAGGTTGGCTACAGTACCATGGATCTTAAATTTCTGAATAATATGTGCAACTGTAGTCACAGGAACATCTAGCTGCTTGGAGATGGTCTTATAGACTTTACCTTTGTCATGCTTGTCTATAATTTTCTTTCTATTCTCCTGCGACAACTCTTTCCTTCACTTCCTCTGGTCCATGTTGAGTGTGGTACACACCATGTCACCAGACAACACAGTGACTACCTGAAGCCCTATAAATAGGCCCACTGACTGATTACAAGATTGTACACACCTGTGATGCTAATTAGTGCAAACACCTTGAATTAACATGTCCATTTGGTCCCATTATTTACAGTCTTTTCTAGGGGTACCATCAATTTTGTCCAGGCCTGTTCCATGAGTTTATTTTTTAAAATAATTCCGTTGAAGCATGGTTGAAAAACAATGTCTGACTTTCATTGGTTAACATTCATAGAATTTTTATTTATTATTACTTTTGTCAGAATAAAGTTTTTTCTGTGACCATTGTGAGTTTTTCTTTCATTGACCGAAGGGTACCAACATTTTTGTCCACGTGTGTACATATTCTATTGTGGTGGTGTTTAGAGCCAAAAAGATTTGAATTGTGTCGATATCCCAATCTTTATGGACCTGACTGTACGTTTACACTTGCTCTATGCACATATTTATAAAATAATATAATTTTGGTGGTGGTCAGAGAAGGCTGTGAGCCGTGAGTATGGAAGCCCCCCCCTCTGTCTGCCCCAGATGATGTAAAGCGCCAGAGAAGGGCACAGAAAAGCACTATATAAATGCACACCATAATTGTAACTGTACCTTTTCCACTTGTTTCTGCAGGTTGCGCACTCCAGACTCTCTGCAGTACTGTTTGATAAGCAGGCTGAGGGCATCAGATGAGATAGTGGCCTTGTCCTCAGTCAGACCACATAGTGAGCGCAGTTGTGGCACCAGGTAACGCTACAACAGAACACAAGATGAGATCAGGTTCACACCGAGTGATGAAGACCTGGCAGCAATGTGTACTTTTCTGAGCTTCTCACAGGGGCCAGAAGTAACTTGTTCCTTCAGAGAAATGCAACGGTGTTTCTAAGTGACTAATGAGCAGAACACTGTGCCCAAATGTTCTATATATCACTCCACGTCTTTTATTGACGCTAGCACAGCAGACAATTATTATAACATAGTTTTGTCTATGGTGGCTAAAGCCGTGCGTCCCAGCCATCAGTGCCTCTAGTGAGCGCAAGCGACCTTCAACTCAGCTGGTCGCGTTCCAGAAGCCAGAAGAAACAGGCTAAATGCTAGAACTGTGGACTCTATTCTGTTTATGAACAGCAGAGCTAAACAAAACTCAAACATGATGAAGATAAAGCACGCTAGCAGTAAGAGTGGCGGCAGGACCACACAGGTGGACTATATCTTATGTAGACGCTATCATCTGAGTTAGAACAGCAATTGCAAAGTTCAGTATTCGGTACCAATATTAGTGAAAATCCACAGTTCTCGGTACATGCTAACTGAACACACATCAGTTTAACAAAAATAAAATGTATAAAAACCAATACATACTTTACATTTATTACCCATTTGAAATTGTTTACAGTTTTCCCACAAATAGTTGCAGGGGTTTTTGAGTTTAGTGCCGTGTTATTGTTGAGAAACTGCTCTTTGTTTACTACTGTCACGAGGTGTAGTCGCGTCTAGTCTCACTTGTTCTCGGGCTGGTTTCTTTGGTTTGTTTGCGTGTCGTCTGAATCTGACAGGTATTTAAGTGTGATCCACCTCTACCTGCACACAACCCCAACAACAGAGCACCTGAGTATTGCACTTTTTAGCACTAACTGTTTGCACTTTTAAATGTATCTCTTATTGCTAATTTTTGTATTTTTCTTGCATATTTCCTTTTCGGCTCTTCAATGTGTTTTCAAATCCTTATTGTCAATACAACACGAAAATCATCATCCGTTTCACTCAAAAGGCAATGCTACGCTAATAATCGTTATAATGTTGTATCACTCTCAATAACTGCCCCTTCTACTTTCCCAATAGGCTTGTGGAACTGCCAGTCTGCTGTGAACAAAGCTGATTTCATTACAGCTTTTGTTCAACATTCTGGTCTTTCAGTTGTAGCACTTACAGAAACATGGATCAAACCAGAGGACTCTGCCACTCCCGCCGCCCTCACACACACTTTCTCCCACAGTCCTCGCCTCACTGGAAGGGGCGGAGGGACCGGACTACTTATTCCTACCAACTGGAAGTTCAAACAGCTATCACCCTTGTGTGACAACAGCTCCTTCGAGTTCCATGCTGTTACCATCACCCACCCTGTTAAAAGTCATTTTGTAGTTATCTATCGGCCCCCAGGTCAGCTTGGACATTTCTTGGAGGAGTTGGATGTGCTTCTTTCATCCTTCCCTGACGATGGTACCCCTCTGGTGGTATTAGGAGACTTCAACATCCACCTTGAAAAGCCACAGGCTGCTAACTTCATTAACCTAACTGCATCATTTGACCTCAAGCAGGTTTCCACATCGGCAACCCACAAGTCTGGTAACCAACTAGATCTTATCTACACAAGATACTGCTCCACTCGCCACACTCAGGTCACGCCACTGCACTTCCGATCATTTCTTCATAACTCTCGACCTTGACCTAACTTCTCCAGACACTGCAATTGTTTTACCGCTGGTCACTTTCCGACACAACCTGCGTACACTCAGTCCCTCCCGTTTTTCCTCTGCTGTCTCTTCTGCGCTCCCCTCTTCTGAGGAGCTCTCTCTTTTAAACACAAACAACGCCACCGACACTCTGTGCTCCACGCTTACATCCTGCTTGGACAACTTATGCCCTCTTACATCTAGACCAGCCCGTACATCCTCGTCTGCCCCCTGGTTATCCGATGTTCTCACATGAGCACGCGCCAGCCTCCGGTCAGCTGAGAGAAAATGGCGCAAGTCAAAAGATCCTACTAACCTCTGTATCTACCAGTCTCTCCTCTCTACTTTCTCCGCTGATGTCACCTCAGTCCCCACAGTTCATACTGTTGTTGTGTACTTGGACAAGACACTTAACCCTCCTTGCCTCCAGTGGTGTTCCAGCTTTAACACTTGTGGGTGAATGGAAGCTTAACGTAAAGCACTTTGAGCGCCTTATAGGTGGAAAAGCGCTGTATAAAATCAATGCCATTCCTGCCCGCTGAAACTACAGACCAGTTTCCCTCCTTCCCTTCATTGCCAAAGCTCTGGAGCGAGTTGTGTTTACTCAGCTCTCATCCTTTCTCACACGGAACAACCTTCTGGACCAGAACCAGTCTGGGTTCAAGAGCGTACATTCCACCGAAACTGCCCTGCTCTCAGTCATCGAAGCCCTGAGACTGGCAAAGACAACATCCAAGTCATCTGTACTCATCTTACTGGATCTGTCTGCTGCCTACAACCAAACCTCTGCAGATGATCCAGAATGCGGCACAAGAGTGAAAAGAAAAGAGCGCATGTAACTCCTCTATTCATTAGGTTACACTGGCTCCCGGTTGACGCCCGCATCAAGTTCAAAGCTATGCTCTTGGCCTACAAGACCACCACTGGTTCTTCACCCTCATATCTTCACTCACTAATACAGACCTACGTTCCTACCAGATCCCTGCCCTCTGCAAATGAACAACGTCTGGAATGATCTACTGCTGCTACAAGATCAGCAGATTCTGTAGCCATCTTTAAAAAACGCCTGAAAACACATCTCTTCCGTCAACACCTTACTGACAAACACTGAGTTCTACTTCCTTTCTATCTAGTCCTTTCTTCAAAAAAAAAAAAAAAAACATCCTATCCATTGTATACTGTGTTGAGTTCTAACGGACTAGTTTTTTGTGCACTTATGTTCCTTGTGTTGTTAAAATTGCTTCCATTGTTTTCCTCACTTGTAGTTGATTTGGATAAACGTCTGATAAATGACTAAATGTAAATATAAATAGAAATGAAAAAACAAAAAAGTAATGTTAATGAATGGTTACTAAGTTATACAGGAGATAAAATGTGTTCATACTTTTATTTAATCCAAACTGTGTTCATATCTAATTTTAAAGGACTTAAGTTAATAAACCTCGTCATATGAGGTCAATGATAATTAGCACTAAGACCCAGCGGAGCTGCTCAAACGTCACTCACGCTGCTCTCTGTGGCAGTCAGTAATGCACAAGCGACTTGTTAGTGCTTCAGACTGTGCTACTCTCAGACTCAGCTCCACTGTAAACTACACTAACAACAAGCTACTTTCTGAACAACAGTAAAACAAAGCTGAACGTCACCTCCTGTGTGCGCGCAACTCTGCGAGATCTGTGCATGTGTCTGTAACTGCGCACAGCTCTTGCTGAGTGGTTATTATTTAATCTTTGTTAAATAAGTCTGTAAACTGGCCTTTATTAAATCATTAATAGGGCTGTTTTAACACATTACATAATTATTTTTTAAACACATGTGCGTGTAGGGCTGGGAACAGCAGTCAAGCCAGTTGCCTTTTGTCTTTCCAAAGTCAAATGAGCCACACATAATTTTAGAGTGCTCTATTGTACTAAGTCATTTTACCTACATTTAAAGTAAAAATGACTACATCTGCTACATTTGAGACAGAATAAAAATAAAAATGCCATGAGTAGAACATGAAACCTCTATTAATCTAAGTACGTACTTAAAAACTGCCCTGTCCCCAAGCGTTCTGTAATCCCATGCTTGAATGATTGGCCTTTTTACAGTAACACCAATAGTTATGAATGCTTTGAGAGACTAATATTAAAACAGATCCCTGCTGACCTGGACCCATACCAGTTTCCCTTTAAAGCATGTACTGAGGATGCCATCTCACATCTGCTTCATACAGCCCTCACACACCTGGAGAACTCCAACAAATACTTCAATACCATTAACCAAGCTGGTCAACAAGCTGCTGAACCTGGGCATGGACTACCACTTCTGCAGGTGGATTAAGGACCACAGCACGTGGGTGTTGGAGACCTCATCTCCAACATTATCCTCAACACCCCCCAAAGCTGTGTTCTCAGCTCTCTCTTATACTCACTTTTCACACATGACTATACTCCCACTCATAACTCACATTACAAATACAAGTTTGCAGATGACACAGCTGTGGTGGGTACAAAAATAAATAATAACAAAACAGCCTACAGAGAAGAGGTCCAGGCCCTCTCTCCCTCTCCCCCTCCCTTTCTTTATTTCTTTTGCTCAATAAATGTTTTTTGAGTGGATACAAGCTGTATTTGGTGGATTTTCTTGGACCCAGGAGTTTGGAACGCAGCGTTACCTCTGCGTAGGGCTGGGCGATATGACCTAAAAATAAAATCTCAGATTTTATTTTTTTTAATTCGATTTACGATTTTTTTCCGATTCCCCCCCCCCCTACTTATTAAGAAAAGCAATAAGTACAAACGGCAGACAACTTAAAGCAAATTTTGCTTTTATTTAAAAGCAAGACAAATGTAACCCCCATTTCTGGGATGAATAATAAATAAATGAACACCCTCTTGGTACTTGCGGCTGGGTAGCTCATATCTGGGGTCTACGGTTTTAATCAAATGAATAAACCCAGTCTTCTCCACTGTATATATGGGTATCATGTCTTTGGCTATGTGCAAAGTGACCGCTTTAGTGATTGTTCTCCACCGTGCCCCTTTCCTGTCATATGCGGTGCCGTGTGAAAAGGATTCGGCTAAAGTTAGCTGTTTTTTAGCTAAGGTTTGTTGGTCACTGTGTGTTTGTTCGTCTCGGAGAGACTGGCATTTTTCATATTCGACTGGATGTCTCCGTTTCATGTGTTGGAATAGGTTTGTGGTGCTGCTGCCTTTGACTGCGATGGGCTTTAGGCAAATGTTACAGCGTGAGGTCTCTTGATCCACGTCCGTCGCAGCAAACCCAAACCAGTTCCAAACAACAGATGATTTTATTCCTTTCTTGGGAACAAACTTCCCACTTTTACCGGTAGCCATGTTGTCGCTTTCTGTTGCTGTTTTGTGTGTGCTATGATGTTGTTGTTGTTGCGTGCCGTACTGCTCTGCTGTGAAACTAACGCTACGGAAGCTCCGGGGAGCCAAAAATGTGCCGTTACACAAAAACTCGATTTACTTATTTTTTAAATCGCCCGCCACAAAAAAAATCAAATTAATTCATTCAATCGATTTTTCGCCCAGGCCTACCTCTGCGATGGCCAGCTTCTCCTGGGCCACATAACCAGACACATTGATCATTTCCATCCGGTCTCGGAGGGGCTCTGGGATGGTGTCCACCACATTGGCTGTGCAGATGAATAAAACCTAAAGAAATCAGACAAATCTAAATCCCACACAAAGTGCACTAAAGGGAGTCTTGTGGAGTCTAGATGTGAGCTCTTAACCTTAGACAGATCCACAGCAACATCCAGATAGTGGTCCAGGAAGTTAGCGTTCTGTTCAGGGTCCAACAGCTCCAGCAGAGCAGAGGACGGGTCACCCTGGTAACCACGCCCCATTTTGTCCACCTGCAGATGAGCACACTGTCAGATTACAGAAATACAAACAACCCTTTTCACAAGGGAAAATAATATTTGACTGTCCAATTCAAGTAAGCATTGTTCAGATTTGGCACTGACCTCATCAATAAGCACTAGAGGATTCTCGGTCTTGGTCTTCTTTAGGCACTGGATAATTTTCCCTGGCATTGCTCCAACATAAGTCCTCCTGCAGGTGATCAAACATTTACAGAGCTGATCATTTATTATTATTATAATAAAAAAAAAAAAAAAACAAACCTGTGCCCTTTGATTTCAGCCACATCGGTCATGCCCCCCACACTGAACCTAAAGTACTGTCTGTTAAGAGCTCGGGCGATGGAGCGGGCGATAGAGGTCTTGCCCACCCCTGGAGGTCCGTAGAAACACAAAATCTTTCCCTGAGTGGAGCCACGCAGCTGACTGACTGCAATAAACTCCTGTAATCACAAACACTCAGGTTAGTATAAACAAGCGTGAAAAAATTATTCAAACTTAGATTAACTAACCATTATACGTTTTTTAACATCATCCATCCCATAATGGTCTTCATCCAGCACTTCTCTGGCTCGCAGTAAGGACATGTTCTCTTGACTGTAGGTGCCCCAGGGCATGCTGGTCAGCCAGTCCAAGTAGTTACGAGTTACACTGAAACACATATACAGTATATACATATATTATATATATCACACACACACACACGCTCTTGCGCACACACACACACGCTCTCGGGCACACACACACACACACTCTCGGGCACACACACACACGCTCTCGGGCACACACACACACACACACACACGCTCTCGGGCACACACACACACACACACTCGGGCACACACACACACACACGCTCTCAGGCACACACACACACACACACTCGGGCACACACACACACACACACACACGCTCTCAGGCACACACGCTCTCAGGCACACACACACACACACACACACACATGCTCTCGGGCACACACACACACACACACACACACGCTCTGGCACACACACACACACACGCTCGGGCACACACACACACACACACACTGGCACACACACACGCTCTGGGCACACACACAC